>VXAL01017137.1:60391-115136 GCA_013399475.1 Chauna torquata | reverse complement strand
CGGCGGGGAGCTGAGCCCCGTCGCCGCCGCCCCCCTCAGCGGGACACCCCCCTCCCGGCCGCCCCGCCGCCGCCGGGCTCCGTGACGGGGAGCTTCCGCTTTGCGACGGGCGGGGAGGCGAGGCGAGGCGGGGGGACCGTGGCGGCCCCCGGGCACCGGCCAGCGCCCCGCTTTCTGCAGGGCAGGGGAGGAGCGCAGCCGCGCCGCTGCTACGGCTCCGACGGCCTCCCGCGCTCGAAGGCGAAATCGCTGAAGTACTGAAAACCGGGAGCGCCTTTGCCCGGCCGTGGGCGGTTTTTTGTTTCAGTTGCAGGGGAGCTTTACGTTAAGTGACGTTAAAGCCTGCATTACCTGTTGCTCAAGGTGGAAAAAAGAGTAACTCATTTACATCGGCTTTGGCAGCACGATTGGCTGTAATGCACATGTATGAGGGGTTAAATACACAAAAGTTGCAACTTCTGTCATGTGATAAGTTTTAGGTTGCATAACACTTAACTAGCTTTGGAGGCATAGTGTTCTGCACAGCTTCATCTTTTACTCTGCTGTTGGAAGTCTAAGCTGATCTAAGGGATGAGAGCAAAGAGCCGGAAGAATGGAAAAAGGACAGAGAAGACAGATGGGAAGGATGACAACAATTGGATTTTTAGTCTCTTGCCTCTGTTGCTCAGAATTTTGGCAATGCTGAGGGGGGTGACAACATAGTTTTCCTATTTCTGTTCATTGTTTCTTGCTTGGATGTCTTTTTTTGTTCCAGTGAAGGACCTAGTGGTACCATGATGGCTTGGTACTGTCAAGGAGGTAGTAATAGCGATTCACGTGAAGACTACGTGAGTGATCAGTTTAGCCATCAGCATTTTCCCTCCTGGAGTTGCACAGCATCTGAAAAGAGTTCAAGGCTCACTGAGTTACGTTTAGGACACTGACATACCAATATACAAGCATTTCTCCTTGTATAGGGGCCTCAAACATCATACGCCATGTTTTATATACATTAAATGTATGGCTTACAGTAGTCTTTCCTGCATTTGTTCACTTCCATGAACTTTTTAACCCATTGGTCAGAAGTTCTGTAGAGAACACCAGTTGTGTTTTAACATCATGTTGAGGTAGAGTCCCCAAAAAGAAGGCAATCCGGGTGCATCGGTCATGCTTCATAGTAAGATCCCTGACCTCTGTAGAATCATGTTTACCTGGCTTGGAAATAACAAATTTGGAAGGCTAAGTTTACAACAAGAACTTTTCAATCACTTATTAGTGCTTGGCATCATTAGTACCGAACAAGGGACATGCATATCTGGTCAGTTCACTAGCCCTTACTATGCTTTTGCCTGTATTGGTGTCCCACAGAAAAAGAACCAAAGGAATTTGTCAGAAAATACCCACAGGCTGTCATATTTCCTTTTTCTTTTCGTTTGTCACAGTCAAGTATTGTTGAATGCTGTGAACTGTTGGTAAGGCTGGTTTAGCTGTGGAAGGGCTCCATGTTTAATAGAACAAAGGCCTTAATAGCAACATTCAAACGTGTTAGCAAAAATAGCTGTGATGCTATTTTATCTTGTTGAAAAGACTGAGATTGTTTCCTTTATCTTGTGGTAGTGCTGCTCCAATAGTCACCATTCTTTTCAAAGTCTGGCTTGCCTTATGTTTGTTTTTAAGGAGGATAATCACTGGCAATTTCCAGCTTAAGGGGTATGCAGTTGCTTAGTGGGGCAAATATAGCGGATCAAGTGAGGGAGGGTTTCATTAAACTACATCCACTGGTGGTTAGTAAACAGAGCCAAAACAACCTGATGGCTACGTTAATTGTTGCTTGCTCCATTTCAGGGAAAGCTGACAGCAAGAGAACGAATTCTTCTGTTGTTGGACCCTGACAGTTTTGATGAATATGACATGTTTGTGGAACACAGATGTTCTGACTTTGGGATGGACTCTAGTAAGAATAAGGTATTTTGATTTCATGTAACTCTTGTTTCTTTGTCATTTGCTGTTTTGCCAGCCAAGTGGTTGAAAATGGGCTCTTCTGTTCACACAGAGCTTATTTTATTTCTTTTGGTTTTGGAAGGGATTTGCAAATTTCCTTTTGTTACTCGTAATTTCCTTTTAACAGTTTACATGGTTTATTTTTCCCTTGTTTAAACTTGATACTTTTTTTTTTTTAAGATGATCACCTGCTTGGTTCAAATATCTCCTTGGATATTGTCTTAGATTTGTGTTTTAAATAATAGGGGAGTGCTGCAGAGCTTTGTGTTTATAACTTTGTCAGTCGAGTCAGATATAAAATGCATATACAGGTAGATACTTCTGCCTCTCTACAGGTATCATTAGAGTTATAGGATGAAATAATTCAGATCTATATTTATGCTTGCCAAACTACTGTCATAAAACCCCTTAGGGCCTTAAAGTCTGATATGTCTGGAAATTCAGGCAGTTACACTGGTCCGTCAGGAAGCTGCAATCTGCTTCAGTTATGCAGTTTTTGATATGTGGCCATATATCCTAAACCAGCATGGTACATGAGGTTTATCTTGTAGCGGAAAAATCTGTGGCTCCCCAAAGTCTCTCACAGTAGCATTGATGCCTGATAAACTACTACATGGGAAAAGTATTTTGTTGCAGTGTAATACAGAAGTGACTGATGAACATGCTGGGATGTGTAGGCGGCTAGTGCAAATGAGCCTGCTCAGTGGTGAATCTTCCTGTAGCAAAAGGCCCTATTTCCTGTGAATTATACTGGTTTGGGATGTGGTGAGAAGCTGCTCCATGTGTGTCACTGCCCTGTGCTGAGTACAGTGACTACAACTTCTGTTTATGAGGTTATTAAACCAGCTGATCATGTTGTCCTTCAAGTTGCGGGCCTGCTGTGGATGAGGGAGGGATCAGCAGGCTTCCACCATGAGAAGCTGGGGCATGGGATACCAGCGAAGGTGAAGGAGTTGCTTTCGTTTCTAGTAGCCAGGTCGCTGATGGGACTCGATGCTGGGAAGGATGTCATGCTATACGCCCCCTGCTCTCGTTGAGTATAAGAGCAAATGTCTTTTATTCTACAAGTAATTTCTTATTCTGTTCCCCAGCAAAATGAATGAACTCCTGTGTTGCCTTTCATCATAGTATTCAATGCTGCATCCTCAGTGCTGATAACAAAGTGCTGTTTCTGAAGATATGAGGAGCAGCAAAATCCTGAGAGTGACAACAGGGTTAATTTTTTCCTTGTCCTTCAGAATTCACCTTTCAGTGAGCTGCAGATTGTGTTTACAGAGCACAGTTTCACAACAGATGACCTAATCGGTGGGCAGTGAGCTGGAATGTTGGTTTAACATTGAATTTCTCTGTGTTCCTGGAAGTTTTTAAAGGTAGTGCGAGACTTGTGCTCGCATCCTAGTGCGAGACTTGTACTCACATCCAGGACACTCTATGGGCTGCATGGGCTATTAGGAGTCATCTTTGCAGTATGATGGCTGGAACTAGAGGTGTTTACTGCTTTTCTGCATGCTGAGAACCATGAGGTGGTAGCGGGGCTGTCTGTGCAGCTTGAGAAAAGTCCACAAACAGGTGTGACCTTCCTGAGAGCAGATCACCTTGTGTATAAATGGGCCTTAGAGTGGACCCTACATGGTATACTTTTTTCTTTTTTTCCAGACAGCAAAAAGCATCAAAATGCCTGGAATTCCTTTATGACAGCGCAGTGAAGTTCCTTTTCTGCTGCTGTTTTGAGAGACATCCATATATTTACTCAAAAGCAAGACAATATTGATAAGGAGATTTTAAGATTCACAGGCTGTATTTCCTCTTCCAACTCCTTCTTCCCTTATTTACAGGCTGAAAAAATGGGACAGGTCCAGCTAAAGTGTTTTGAGTGACTAATTATATTGTATGACTTATCTAGGATTGTTTTTTTTTCCTTGTATCAACACCTCAAGAAAGGTTTGTGCACTGTGTCCATTCTTTTAAAAACATCACCCAGTTCTAGTAAAAAGTACATCCTATCTCTGAGGACATGATTTGCCTTAATGCCAGATGTACTGAAATTTGAGGGGAGACTGCAAAAATCTCAAATCTTTACATTCGTACACAACTAATATATGGTATTACCTCCAGTGTTCCTTTTCACAGCTGGGACAAGTTTTTGTGGAGCCCCCACTGCAAACATGAAAGACCAGTCCTTTCAGAACACCAGTCTTTGCCTTGACCCAGTACTCGATGTAGGCTTATGTATTTTTTTAAGGTGCAGCATTGCTGCTTTGACTTTTTTTTTTAATTATTATTTTTAATTAGTTTTATTTATTTTTTAATGCAGTACCCTGGAGACAGTGTGGTGACTGGCCGTGGACGGATTAATGGGAGACTGGCTTATGTTTTCAGTCAGGTGTGTTTCTGCTGCTTGTTTTTTAAATAGTGTGAACTTATCCTTTGAAATAAATTCACAGTATTTCACTGTGACCATGTAGTAATGTACGTGTTTACCTTCTGCCAATGAACATACGATAAATATAACATCCTATGGGAGGAAGCAGGGCACTTTCAGACAAAAAGAGGCAAAAAAAAGCCTTTCTAAAAACTTTTTTGGGCAAAAGATGAGGTTGTGGACAAGGTTGAGATGAAGCAAATGATGAATGCAGAGCCAGTGGGAATGTTTTGAAATAACAGTTATTGCTTCAGTGTAATATCATTGGGTGTCAATATGCTGAGAGACAGGAGGAGTCCCCCCAAAATGCAAGGAGTGAATTAATGGAGAAATCACTGAGCACGGTGTCCTGGAAGCACTTGAGAACTTTGACCCTGTCCCTGCAGTTGGAGATGTGTGGCAGGACTGCAGCCATGTGGAGTCATGCAAGTGTCAGTGGAGTGCTTTGTGAGCTCTGAGAACCATCTTCCCAGGCTGAAGCTGCGGAGCTGGGGCTGCCTGCTGCAGATGTCAACTGAAATTGCAATGAGTTGAATTAATGGTAGAGGGTACCTGAGCAACCTTGAACTGTTTTTCAGGTTTGAACTCTCTGATTAGTCAAGGAGAGAGATTAATTGTACTTTCTATATTAAAAATATTTTAGAGGAAACACTATAGGTGGAGATTTGTCTTGGTCGAGTCTTCACACAATGAAATAAAAGCTTTCTTCTTAGTCACTGATATCTGCCCCTCTGTTCTGGGCAACAAAGTAGCCTTTGTTCAAATTGCCACCATGGCCAGAAGGGTTGTTGTTATGTGACCTTGGAGTGAGGCCTGCACCCTGCCTTTTTTGTCTTGGATGTATAGTTCTTCCAGGGACGGGCATTCTTGTTACGTGGGCCTGAACATAAGGTAGAAGCTGAACAGAGGCCTTGTTCAAAGAACACAAATAAAGGTCAGTGTTTATATTAAAAGAATTTAAATGTGTGCTCTCATGATATTCCTTTTTTTTTTTTTTTTAATTATTTTTTAAAAGACCTTATTCCTCTCCAAATTCAGCTGCCACCTGGATGTTAATTCCTTTTTGGTTCAACTGCTGGTCATGCTGTTCTCTGTCAACACAGTTTTTAGGATTTCTTTGAAAATAAGACTCAGTGGGAATGCATCAGTGAGGCTCACCAGAAGTTGACCCTGGGCTCTAGGTGCCAGTAGGTGTCAATGTCCATTTTCCCTTCTGGATCAGTCCCTGGGCCTCATGTTGCTTGTTCAAAATCTTACAGCTCAGGCCCAGAGGTAGCACCAACATTCAGTTTTGGCTGACAGTCACTGCAGCACCCATTGAACAAGATTGATCTGCAGGCTGCAGTAGGAAGTCAGATTGCCTTGGTACAGCACGCCAAATGTAGAGCATTGCAGGATTATACTGTTTGCTTGCCACATTTTACATCAGGGTCAGTTATTGGGATTCATTTGGCTGCTATTAAAATGATTCTTTCCCTAATCTAAGAATTTGTTTTGCTTCCAGGATTTTACTGTATTTGGAGGTAGTTTATCTGGAGCTCATGCCCAGAAGATCTGCAAGGTAATATTTCCCAGTAAAGAACAACAACAACAAAAATTGTCAGTGTCCTTTTTTTGCAATCTGTTGTGCTAATGACTTTGAAGAAAATGATTTGTGACTGACTTTAGTGGGCTATGGTTGGCAATCTGAAAATGCCTATCTCCTTATGTTTGTTAAGATATGACAGCACAGGTGAGCAGAGGGGTACCCTTTGGAAGCCTTTCAAGCATAAAGGCTTTTCTAAGTAATACACACTTCGTTTAAGTTGATTTTCTAATGTGCTAGAAAAGACCAGAGAGACTTGCGAAGTATGAGTATAGATTAACTAGCCATTTCTCTACTGGAGAAATAGGAAATTACTTGGAAGAAACTTTTTGCTATAAACAGTGCTGTGTGGAAGTGTAATATTTATAAAAAGCAAATGTAACAAGTAAACAATCCGAAGACAAACAGTTTTACAACTTAGAGGTCACCTTGATACTCAGAGCTTGTGTTATCAGGCACTTGTGGTTATTTATTCTCATTTGTCTGCTTGTCTAACTGGAAAGGCTGGTGTTTGAATCCCAGGTGTGTGGAGGACAAGAACTCTTCCATGCTTGGGTGTTCAGTGGCATGGGCTGGTGGAAACTTCCAGAATTTTTCTTGCTATGGAATTGGAAACAAGGTATATGGAGCTCAAGGCCTTTTCTCCTGCTGGAAATACTATTTTTTAGCATAGACCCCTAAGCAGTGAGGAGGTATAAAACTAGAAGACACAAAAA
Organism: Chauna torquata; assembly: GCA_013399475.1. Classification (NCBI taxonomy): domain Eukaryota; kingdom Metazoa; phylum Chordata; class Aves; order Anseriformes; family Anhimidae; genus Chauna; species Chauna torquata. The sequence continues at coordinate 108,433 of VXAL01017137.1, read as the reverse complement.
CTTTGGGCTCAATAATAACTAGTTGGTTTTACTGGGTCTTGATATTGGGAAAGGCATTTGTATTATCCTTTTACAGTGGAGCTTTGCAAAGAGCTTTACTCTTTGTGACTGGGGAGGGATGTAATGGTACTGGAATGATGGGAAGCTTTCTGCTGTGTTTTTTTTTTTTTTTTTAACCTNNNNTTTTTTTAACCTCTTACTTCTAGAGAAGGAGGGAGAGTACTGGTAGCAGAACTAGAAAAAAGTGAGTCCTTCCTAGTTGGTACTGTGTTCAGCTGGCATCAGTGTATCAGTGGTAGGCTCCAGAGGTTGGAGGGTCTGGATGCATTAATTGCTCAGAGTCTGTGAGGCTGTAGCTTGGGCAGTGGAGAGCTTGAAGAAGACTGGCTGGGTGGTGTGGTGTCTGTCTCACTTTAGTTCTTTTTATTGGGCTGAATTCTGGGAAGCAGAAATCTGTTCTGAGAGGCAGTCTTGGCTCCTGCAAACTTTATCAGTTGCTTGAGGCATGTGAAATGTCATGGAATGTGGAGGTGAAGCTGCTCCCGCTCAGTAGGACTTTCCTGGCGATCTGCTGCTTTGGTGGTAATCATTTTCCATGTGTGCATTTTTCCTGGAGTTACAGAGAGGTAGGAATATTTGGCATGTTGCAGCAAAACTCCAAGGCAGGTAGGTCTGGGCTACAGATTGCCTACTCCTTTTGCAGAAGAGCCTTGTGGTCTTTCAGACCACATTAAATGCCTGTGGTTTCCCTGAAGCAATAGAGATTTTGTGTGGCTCTTGAGGGCATTATGTGTCCACTTGTGGTGCGGAACACTTCAAAACCTGTATGCTTAATGTGCACCTATGATGTCAAGTTTCAAGACAATTGTTGAGTCCATGAGATGAAGAAAAATAAGTGTTTCTGAGAATGAAGCCTGAACTGGTTTCAAATATATGAGCACGTTTTCAGTAGTCTAAATGTGCATACTGATGTGTGCTTTAGGAAGAATTTAAGTGTCTGGAAATAAATAAATAAGTAAACCTTGAAATAAATAAATAAATAATCCATATGTAGGTCCTTGGAAAACAGCAAAATGTGTCAGTGAACTTGTTTCACTAACCCGACCTGATAGGATAACAGGCCTTCCGGGAAGAAGCAATAAACGTCAACTCAACTGATTTCTAGTAAGACGTTTGATAATGCCACGTGTAACATTCCTGTAAGCAAACAAGGCCACTCGTGGCTCACAGAGCCTCTGTTTGAAACCCACACAGATGCTTTTAAAATGTGGGAGTGTATTTAAATTGCAGAGTCATTCTCCATGTCTGCCACAGCAATGTTACAACTTTTAAATGGACATCCAGGCACAAAGCTTGAAGAGCCCCTGTTTTACGTTGAATGACTGCACGTAGGAACAATGCCAGCTGAGAGCTATACAGGGACAGTTATTGCCAATTCATGTTCAGGCTGGAATTTTGGTACTGCTAGGATACTGTTGATTTTAATGTGACAGAGTATGCTTGCTGTGTTTCTAGGCAATATAAAATCCAATGTTGATGCTGCAAGCACTCTGAAAGACAGGACTGAAGATTTAAAAATCTTAAAAAATTAAAGATTGTTTGAAATAAGATATAATTGGGTAACAATGATTGAAAGGGCAGCAAAAAGCAACTTAAAATACCAAAATGGAGATTGTCAGTCAATGTGTAGTTTTACAGAAAAACGGTTTGGGAGCTAAAGGAGATCTTAACATAGTATGCCAGTGCTGGAATGTCTTGAAAATGGCAGACATTTTGCTGGGATCTAATAAGCAGAGATATTTTAAATAACATATAAGGAATTAAATCTTCCCGCTTAAGACTTTGTTGCAGTATTGTGTATGATCTTGAGGCAAGTTACCAAAATGATCAGAGGGCTAGCTAATAGGATGTAGAAAGAACAGTGTGATTGAACTGATGTTGCTTAGTCTAGGAACATGAAGGGAAATATGAAGACTGAGTGGAGACTGAGGTACTTGAATGTTTCTGAAGGCAGCGGCATTCATAACTGAGAGTGGATTAATTTCTCTGTCTACTGTGTATTGAGAAAGAAGTAATGTTTCTAAATTTCAAAACTTTAGTCTTCTCAAAGAACTTGTGACAAGAATAGTCAAGCATTGGAGTATACGGCTTAGGGAGATTACACAATCACCACTGCAGTAAACTTTTAAGAACAGATTGGACATATATGAGGGAATGGTTTAGGTGCAATTGAAACTTCTTATGAACAGAGACAGATTGGCCCTTCTGGGTCCAGACATCTCTGATTGTGTCACTTAGCACAGGGTTTGGATGATGCAGTATGAGCATGGAGATGCACAGGTGCATAAGGCGGATAAATGTTAAAGGACACAAGAGGGATTAAATGTGTATCTTTTAGCCTCTGGTCTGAATGAGTGAAAACACGGTATGTCAGTAAGCAGTTAGTGACTGTGATAATTGATACAAGAGAAGGAGAAGGTAAGTGCTATATAAGCAGTTCAAATTCTGTTATATGAATCTTTTTCTAGGGGATACTTTGGTGGGGAAGGTGGGGGCTGCTTTGGGGTTTTAGCTTATCTAGGTAAATAATGCGGAGTTTATGTTCATCACCAGGTCATGGATCAAGCTGCTATGGTCGGCGCACCTGTGATTGGGTTGAATGACTCTGGAGGAGCCCGTATCCAGGAGGGAGTGGAATCACTGGCTGGCTATGCAGATATATTTTTGGTAAGTAGCCTGCTGGATGACCAGAAAGGTTACCATCCACAAAAAAGAACAAAGCCTGTCTTTAAGTCAGTGTTTATAAGTAAACATTTAGAATATCATCATCCTATTTCAGCCAGCGTTACCTGGTGGATATAGCAGTTTGTGAGACCCAGACTATCCTCTTGGTTCTCTTACTGGCTTTAGTCAAATTACTTTACCTCTTACTTCCATTTACCCGTGTGTCAAACAAGGGTAATGCTAAACCTTGTAAAATACTGTGATCTGATTAAAAGCTCTGTAGGAGTTGCGCTATATAGTGAGCTTTGTCAGAAGAGTGGGAGAGGCAATTCACTTATTTGGAAGAGAACCCCAAACAACTATTTAACCCTGATTCACACTGAAGTATAGGTTGCGTGTGTTTGGATGTAGTTTCTCTCAAAATGTTTATGCATTTGTTTGAGACAAGTGGGCATGCTCTAGGTCAGAGCGTGTTTTGTTAGGTGACTGATGCTTGTGATCCACCACTAGCTGTCCCTGTGTCTGGTCTGAAATACAGACATGTTAAGAATTTCATGGAACAGATTTGCTTTCAATAGGGCTGATAAATGGTGGAAGTTTTCTGCTGCAGAAAGAGGGACTTAAAGTGAATCAAACATGTACTTGAAGATAATTTGAGAACTCAGATCAGAAGCACCAGTTGCCTATCAAGATGGTAGGTCAATGGGGGAAGAAAAAAATGCAAATCAGAGGTTTCTGTGCAAAGAACAGTTTGCAGTACAATGGAACTTGTTAATCTTACCATTTGAGGACATCCAGGACTGATTAGACTGGTGAAAGTTTTATGTTTATACAGTATTTTTGTGGCTAAAGGAAGATTTTTTCCTCTACACACACTACTGATCTTTTTTCAATGAAATGACATTATTTTATATGCCTACCAACACATAGTTTTAAAGTAAGTGAACAAATCACAGACATGATTGTGCTTTCAGTAGAAATGAGAAATGTCATTTATTATGAATGGTAGGAAAAGTAATAATCATAAACATCTCTTAGAAATATTTTGAAAACAGGTGTCAGAAAGATCCTGAGAATCATCAGTCATCTTACTGACAGTTTTCTTTTTGCTTTAGTTTTGAATGTGCATTTTTGGCTTTTGGTCATTTTTGTTTGTTTGTTTGTTTGTTTAACATAACGGCAGCATAATGAGTCAATGCCATCTGACGTTTGTAGCACTGACCCAAAGCACAAAGTTCAGCCTGTTTCCAGTTCTTTCTTTTTCACAACCATGTGAAATGTGGTTTGTTTGGGGTGATGGGCTTTTTCAAAATCAATTTTCTCTTGTTTTTCTGTTGCTTCGATTAATGGCTGACCATGACCAACCATCAGCTTTACTGCTTTAGAGTAAAATTACGGAATAATTCAGGTCAAAAGGGACATCTGGAGGCTCATAGGCCAACACTGTGCTCAAAGCAGGGCCAACCTTAAATATAAACCAGGTTGCTTAGTCTTGTCCAGTCATGTTATGAATATCTCTAGGGGTGGAGATTTGACAGCCTTGCTGGGCCTCTGTTCCAGTGCTAAACCGTTCTCATAGTGAGGCTTTTTTTCTTTTATCTAACAGAAATTTCTCTTGCTGTGACTTGTAACCATTGCTTCTCATCCTTTCATTGTGCATTTCCAGGAAGAGTCCGACTCAGTCTTTCTCTATAAGAACCCTTTAGAACAACTGAAAGCAGCAGTAAGCTCTCTCTTTGGTTTTTCTTCTCCAGGCTGAACAAACCCCATTCCTGCAGCCTGCCTTTGGACATCGCTGTCTTTGATCAGTCCCCTGACAGTCTTGTTGGCATCTGGCAGATGTGTTCCAGTTTGTCAGACCTGTGTTGGGGCCCAAAAGAGGGCGTGAGGCTCCAGATGTAGCCACAAGAAGCCAGTCAGTCTTGTTTTGAAATGCCTTCCATGAGCCTCCATTTCTACTAAGCTTTAGTACTTCTTCACAAAATTGTGAGATGCAGAAACTGTAGCTTAACTGATGCTTAAAGTGTATCACTAAGTTCCAGGTAATGCTCCAAGTCACTCGTGCTCGTTTTACACAGATTCGGTATTCCAGGTGTAATTGCTAACCACTTCTATATACTGTATTTCTGATCCTTCTGGACCTTTATTCCTCCAATGTAGGCTGGCAGTGATGCACAGAAAGGTCAAATTTATTGCAACTTGGAAAACATGACAAGTGAATTCCTTGTTTAGGATGTTTCCTTGAGTATTGTGTAATGGGTTTGTTCTCAATGTGGGGTGCAAAGGCCCCTTCTGTCTAATTAAGGAAGATAAGCTAGGTTGCAGTTCAGTTTTGGGAGGTAAATACACTTAATTTATTTCTGTTGTTATTTTAGCAGGTACAGATGATTTAGTGCAGGAATGTGGGAGGTTCAGGTAGTGAGTAAAACAGTAGAGTTCATACAGTGTGGTGACCTCTTGCCTGTTGATAGCTTGTACTTTTGTGCTGGGGAACAGAAAGAAGCAAAAGAGTAGAAACAAAATTATTTTGCTTTTGTTTGCATCAAGGCATTCTGTCCAACTGTTTGTCTCCCAGTAAACAAAGCCAGCTGTCTTCTCCTGTTCATGATTGTGCATTCTTGCAGAATCTCTGAGCAGATTTAAAGGTGCAGATACTTTTTTTTTTTTTTTTTTGGTAAAACGAGATGTCTTTGTTTTTCTATTACAGAGAAATGTTCTGTGTTCTGGGGTGGTTCCTCAGATTTCCCTCATTATGGGTCCTTGTGCTGGTGGAGCTGTGTATTCACCTGCTTTAACTGATTTCACATTCATGGTGAAGGTAAGAGTGGAGTATATCCTGACTTGCTACTGGTGACATTGATCAGTCATGATCAAGGATTTGTTTGGAGATGATCTCCTGCTTTGGAACAGTAAAGGCCTGGAATTTGCTGCTGGAGTATCGTTAATGTCATTGGTAGCAAGACTGAAATAGTCCTGTTCCATTACTTTGCACATACGATAGAGGAAGAGATTATTAATTTTTTGTTAAAAAGTATTTTTGTTCAAGATGCTCATTTAAAAAACAAACAAAAACCCAACAAAGCTGCATAGTTCTGTTTTAAGCTTCCGTTTTAGAGAAAGTCAGTCTTGCGTATTTAAGGTAAGAGTGCCTAATCTTAATATATTATCAAATCGTCTGGAATGCCAAGGTAGCAAATTCCATACAATCAGGTAGCATGGCAAGTGTATGACCTGGTTTTGAACACATACCGTTACCTCATTTTTTAAACTGTGTGTTGTGGTATGTTATGCTCCTAGCAGGTATTGATTGCAAATAGCTCGTGGCAGTTACTGCTCAAGGCACAGCCAGTGAAATATTGAAAAAGGCTGTCTTAAGTGATTTTTAGAAAAAGAGTCATGTCTGTAAAGAGCTTCAGAAGGATTTTGGTAATGAATTTTGTAACATCCAAAATTAGTGTTTATTGGTGGGGTGAGACAAACATTTCACCCCTGTGTGCTTTTTTGGCATTTCATGCTAGTGCTTTGACTGGTAGAGCCAGAATTATTCTTTCTTACTCACGTTAANTAAGCTTCCGTCTTAGAGAAAGTCAGTCTTGCGTATTTAAGGTAAGAGTGCCTAATCTTAATATATTATCAAATCGTCTGGAATGCCAAGGTAGCAAATTCCATACAATCAGGTAGCATGGCAAGTGTATGACCTGGTTTTGAACACATACCGTTACCTCATTTTTTAAACTGTGTGTTGTGGTATGTTATGCTCCTAGCAGGTATTGATTGCAAATAGCTCGTGGCAGTTACTGCTCAAGGCACAGCCAGTGAAATATTGAAAAAGGCTGTCTTAAGTGATTTTTAGAAAAAGAGTCATGTCTGTAAAGAGCTTCAGAAGGATTTTGGTAATGAATTTTGTAACATCCAAAATTAGTGTTTATTGGTGGGGTGAGACAAACATTTCACCCCTGTGTGCTTTTTTGGCATTTCATGCTAGTGCTTTGACTGGTAGAGCCAGAATTATTCTTTCTTACTCACGTTAAAGTTCCATGGATACTCAGCAAACAAGTTCTTCCATCTGTCTTCCTTCAAGTATCTTTCAGTGCTAGCAAGTCTTTCCTAGTTTATCATAAGAAATAGCTGCGCTGTTCATGCTGTTGTCTTTACATCGCAATTCATTTTTGTCTCAAATTATTTTTCTGCATAAACCGGTAATGCATATATGGCAAAATGTGTCTCTGTATTGAGGGTAGGTTGAATTAAATTGGATTCAGTTTATTCTTCATGGAAAGTCTAAAATAACTTTCCCAAGTAGACTAGATAACTGAATTTTCTGTGGATTTTTAGTATAATACATTAGGGATTTTTTTGGAAATTCTTCCCTATGCTATAGTGTTTTCTTATTTGGGGAAAGTCTCTAGAGACTGTGGCTTTTCCTTAGGTGTTTTCGCAGCTTGGGTCTAGCGTGCATTGGCTGGTTTTGCTTTATTCCCTCCCCTAGGATACATCCTATCTATTCATCACTGGCCCAGATGTAGTGAAGTCTGTTACCAATGAAGATGTCACGCAAGAGCAGCTTGGGGGTGCGAAGACACACACTGCTGTATCCGGTGAGAGCTGGATAGTTTACTTAATGTACTAATTGTTCTTTAAAGTAAATGCCATAGTTCTTCCACCTAAACAGCTGATTACCTAATACAGACTTCTGTAGTCATGGATGTCATTTGAGTCTAGGGGATAAGACTCTGTTTACACACATGGTCTTACTGTGCGTAGGGCTTTCTTACCAGTCCCTTTTAGTAATGAGAAACGAAATAGGAAAAGTGGGAGTGTGGGAGAGTTCTGGGATTTTGAGGAGAAAGTAGCAAATCCGCAAGAGATTCTGGAAGTGGAAAGGTTGTAGGAGAGCAGAGCTTACAAGACAGGTTTAGGGGGGTGGTATTTTGTTTGTTTTTTTCCAGATATTTGCATAGGTTGAAAGATTCTTAACAATCCCTTATTTGCCTAGTAACATGATTGATTGAACTTCTCAACTATAAATCAAGTGGCATTGTGAGATGATACTCTATTTTTTAGATTTTATTTTCTTTTCCTCTGGGGAGACTTGGTGACTCATGAATCTTCTTGAGCTTCAAAATGGCTGTGGGATCTAAAATTCTGTGTGAACTGGACTGATAATGAACCAAAACCACACATGCACATGTGTGCATGCACCACTCCTGCCCCCCTCAGATCCAGCCTTTATGAAAGAACATGTAGTTTAAAGCTTAAGTCCAGCACAGTAACCTGGATTGAATTCCAGAAGGTTGGGATCCAGCTAGGTCTGCGACAGCTGATAAACCAGTGTACATTATTTTAAATACGAAATCAACAATCTAGACCTGTTATGGAAGAAGGCTGATATAGCCACACGTTTTCTAGGTATTTTTAGCTAGTCAGATTTGGTTACCTGAAATTCCCAATTGTTAATAGTTTAGGTTTTAAAAAATCTTGCTATAACTTCTTTGTATCTTTATGGATACATACTTGAAAATGAAACATTGCAAAATAATTTCAATAACTGCTTTTTTCCAGGAGTCGCACACAGGGCCTTTGAGAATGATATAGATGCTTTACTTAATCTCCGAGAGTTCTTTAATTATTTACCTCTTAGCAACCGTGATCCAGCTCCAGTCTGTGAGTGTCACGATCCCAGGTAAGAGGAGACGGGCTGAGATCTGTGGTCTCTGACCACTGAGTTTCACAGCTTCTCTGGGTCAAGGAATGTAAAGAAATGAATGTTTTGTGCCTATGCTCTTGGCTGATAATTCTATGTTGCAGTGTGGGAATATGGGAAGTGTTTCAGTGTGCATGTGTATATACATACATGCTCACTGTTAGATTTATTTTTTTATTTTCTGAAAGCAATGTTACACAGGCTATGTACAGAATACGGGGAAAAGTTTGAAGGATTGTGAATCTGGACAGAGATTACAAGCACAGTGAGGCAGAAGACAGCACAGTGAACAAAAGTGGGGAGATCTTGCCCTGCTTTGTCAGTAATGTGTGTGTTGGGTCAGTTTTGTTCATTAAGTTTATTAAACTGGAAGACTGTTCTTTCTTGATAGTGACAAACCAAAGCAAATCTCTTACATTGTTTGGTAAATTTTGGGGATTATGTCTGAGGTAAGCACTTTCTTTCTAAGCATTCAGCACATTGTGCTGGGATATTTAGCCTCTCTAGACTTGAATGTGATATTTGAATTTCGTTATGGAAACAACAGTCCATTTTTTAATCATTGTTTCTTATAATGGGCTGTTTATTTTCTTGTGAGAAGCTGTCAGTTACCCTGTAGCTACTAATGAAGAGAGATTAGTTCTTTATTAAGGGAGACCATCTTTTATGTAGCACCAGATACATTATTAGAGGATCACAGTGTAATAAATACTCAGTAATTTGTATTAAGAACTTCAATTTAGTTGTCTTTTTACATGTAAAGAAAGATCTATTTGTTAAATTTACCTGCTGGTGTAGCAGCACCTCCAATATTTCTCCGATTTTATGGTCTTAATACTTACATTGGTAATATTTCATCTGGATATTCTGACATCTGAGTGGACTCCTTTTGCTTTGAATTGATGTTTGAGACTTACTGCTGCTCCAGTCAAAGCCCATTCCTCTAAGTAATTTCTTTTTTGTTGCACCATTTTCATGCTAGGAGAAATTGCCATTAATAATGTAAATTAAATGTTACATACTTTCATCTTCACTGTTAAGTCCAGAAGCTCTCTCTTTTTTTTTTTTTTCCTCCCCCTTTCCAGGTAGGTTCTTTATAGTGTTGAAAAATGTCAGGTTTGTTTGCTGAAACTCCTGTTGGTTATAGTTGTGATTTTTTTTTTTTTTAATGTGAGTGGCTTGGATTCTATAAAGAGTTAGAAGGATCTTAACGATGATTGTGTCCGCTACCTCTGAAGAGTGTCTAGTTCACTGCATCTGGTCTGTTGTGTGGTGTGATTTATCTCTGTGTCTTTAACTATAAACAAGTTCTGTTTCCTTGAAAGCCTGAAGTATGTATATGCCTTCTGGAGGAGGTACTTATGGATTCTTGGTAACCTAGTGCAATTTCATGTTTGTATTTAATGGAAAACCAGTCTTGGTCTGGGTGACAGTTTCTCAGGCTGTCGCAGTCTTCAGGTGACTGCTTTGATGATGAACAACAGATCCTTTCTGATAGGTGAGATCTTAAACACAGTTCTCAGCCTTTTGAGTCCAGTGACTCTACTAGCAAGCTCCAGATGTCCCTTATCTGTGACGATTTGAAGGAGACTTTTTCTCCTGTGATATCCTGGGTAATGTCTTCATTTTGCCAGTGGTTGTTCATTTTAATGCCATTATAATTTCCCTCTACACTCTTTACCTCTGTGAATTTATGGGAGCAATAATTTCATTTTTCCATTTTCCTTATCCTTTGGGATACCTGAAATATAATCCATAGGTAATGGAAAGAATTTAAAGCACATTTGTACCTTTTTTATGGGAAAGTAAAAGTTTTAGAATCCATTGTAGCTTGGGGTTTAGTATATTCAAATTGGTTGCTTTCATCTGATTAAGGTTTCATTATGTTATTTTATGAAAATATTTGCATGCAATACCCTTAATTGTGGAATTACACTAGAAATGTTGCTGTAAGTTTTATTCTGTTACTCTCTCGGCAGGGAGATGTGCCTGTCTAGTCTCCTGGATGTGAGCATAGAGACAGTTGTGGGACTGATGTTACTACTATTTGTCTGATTTTGACAAACTGCAGATCATTCCCTTCAGTTTTAAATTGGATGTCTAGAGCCTTGTGTTGCACTAATGTGTTAAATCATGACATCGTTAAAATAGTAATTCAAGAAGAAACACAATTTATAACATATATAGATGAGTCTTTTTAAGGAGTAGTACAAATACTGAAGTACTCCCTGAAGCCTTCTCAGTGGTGACACATGTAAATTGGCACACACAGAGCCCCCTACTCACCCCCCACGCCCAACCGGAACTGTGAAGGAGTCCAAAGACCTAGTGAATGCTAACACTTGTAAAGTCCTTAATGAAACTAGTATGACTCAAGACAGAGGTAACTGATAGTGTGAACTGCTAACAGGGTGGCAGCATTTTTTGTTAAATGTAAAGCTCCACATGGTAATGGTAAGGATTCTTTAAACCCAACTATTAAAGTGAAGAAGCTGTGAATGGACATGTTTTCCCCTCCCATGAATCCCTGCTTGTTTGGTGGCAGGGGAAATGAGTATGGAAAAGTTTCCTATAGTTAAGTTTATTCACATCACAAGTGGGCAACATGTGCAGAGAAAGCATCAGAGCTGTAAATGTGCAGCTACTAAATTTTATATACACAGTAGGTCCAGGTATATGACAAGGAAACCTTGCTTTGCTGCTGGGAGAAACCGTTTCGCCCATCCAGCTATAAAGACTGCAACCACTGGATAAGCAGGCTCTTTGCGGAACACTTGACACTTGCTCTGCCAAGTCGTTTCCCCATTGCTGAATTGTGCCCAAACGCTACCGTAAATGCTTCCAGTGCCCCCTGCAGACTGCCACGTGTAGCATTTGCATGCCTCTTGAGTTCCCTTCTGATAATGTGTATAGTGCATGTGTAATAGTAGGCTCTTCTAGTCAAAGAGGAGAAATAGTATTTCCAGGAGATGATTTCATAGGCAAAGGTACCAATAAAAGAAATGTGTCCTTCAGGAAGAGACTGGTCAGGCTTTTGTCCTCCAGAAGGAGCTCAGAGCAGCAAATACTCCAAGTGGGTGATGCCTCAGCAGCCTGAGGCACAGCTGACTGCAATGAAGAGGGCTGTTTCTTTTCCCCATATTCGAGTAGTAGTTCCCATGAAGTTTCAGAGAGGTGGAATTATTTGCCTGAGTTTTTTGTCTTGGTGTTCATCTGATCCGTAAATATTGTTGCTTACGCTTATTTTCTGCAGTGACCGGTTGGTTCCTGAGCTGGACACAATTGTCCCGATTGAATCTACTAAAGCCTATGATATGCTGGATATCATACACTCTGTAAGTTTGAGCACTGTTGAGAAAAATATGAGTATATTATATTCTGTGTTTATATAGCTGTAAATAATGGAAAGAAATCAATATGGTGCCACTTAAGATCTGTTTTTCAGTCTTTACATGTTACTTTTTTTCCCCTGGGTAGTGGCCATGCATCAAGGGACAACAAAAGCTGCAGAAATAAGATTTAAGCAGATTAAAGGAATCTTAATGTTTGTTTTCAGGATATAGCTTTGCATGCTGCGTGCATAACTGATAAAAGATAACAGATAAAAGATGCTATAACTCAAATTTTCCGTGTGGAGTCGAACCTCCCCCCTTTTGTTAAGTGCTGTCTTGAATTCTATCACTTTTTTCGTAAAAGGTAATAAACTACATAAGAGTACATTCCAAGATCTACACTTCACCATTTATTCTGAGTCACTTACATACATGAAGTACAAGAATATTTTTTTTAAATTATAAGTCAAGCAATCAGAAGCCTGCAAACTCCAGTATTAAAGTTTCACTGAGTGAGGCAGATCTCCTGGGAGGGTGGTGGGGAAAGAAACAGTATTATTATTTTTTTTAAAACTAAAAAAAACAGTATTGCCATGTATAAATAATGGAGATTTTATTAAAGAAGCATAGGCAATGTTGGTAATTCCCTTGCCTAACTTTGAGTAATTCATTTTTTACAGTTGTAACAACTTAGTACATTGTAAACACTTGAGCAGAGAACAGGTTTGTAAAACAAGTTTTATCACCTGAAATTGTTACAGCCCTGTGTAGAGCACCCTGGGAGTCTGAATTTTGAATATTAAAATTTCCAGGTGGTGCTTCTACCAGTCAGATGTTGAAGGGCAGATGACCCAGGCTTCTGATGAATGAATCTAGGAATAACTGAGTTTCACAGGCAGCATGTACAAACGGTGGTTGGGGAGAGTTCAGCTGAGTTTGTAGGATATGTCCAGATTTTTCCCTTTTGCTATTTTATTTGACTCTCTCTCCCCACGTTCTCTCCACATCTCTCCTCTCATTCAGCTAACACTTTCCAAGTTTGCAACTGGTTGCATTTAGATTCATTTTAGTGGAGAAAGAAAAGCTCAGGATACGTTTTCAATCTGCAGTTTCTTCCACTCTGAATTTCAGTACTACCTATTCCAAGTGAAAAGCACTTAAAAACTTCTTAAGCGAATTAGGAAGAAAAACCCACACTCCAGACTTTCATAAGTATTAAGAAAGGAAATAAAACTATTTTAAATAATACATTTTTTTGCAACATTTGTCGCCTCCTCAGGATTGGCACACTGCAGTGTGCATAGGCGAAGTTGTCATAAGTAGTTGAAAACAACGAATTATAGTAGAAAACACTAGGCGACCATGTATAGGTGTCGCTACTGCTCCATGTATAATTATCTTTTTTTTTGAACATGTGAATTTTGATACTGCTTTATACACCAGTGGATGTCACTTTGCAGAGCACATATTGGAACTCCAACCTCAGAGAGAAGTGCAGCTACTGAGGATTTGTGTTTCCAGTTAGATATGTTTGACATAGCACATGTATTCCTTCTGCTGCAGATAAAAGCATTTCTCTATTCCCCTCTATCACATGCAGCGCCAGTGACTTCAGAGATGTACACAGGCTGCAGCAGAGCATGATATGTTAGTCTCTATTAATAACGTGCTCTGACCTTGCAAAGATACAGACTATGTATTAAATATATAATGGAAAGTTCCAGAGTTCCAAGAAGTACTATTTGCTTTTTATCACTGCAAACTGTTCTTTTAAAAAACTGCAGTCTGCCAATAATTATGTTGTGAGAAAGAAGTTCTTAGCAGCTAATTTGAAATTTTTATTTGTTATAAACTAGGAAAACAGGCTTACTACAGAGGAAACGTCATAAAGATGATTTTCTCTGATGGCATGCTAAAGTTGCAATTTTGATAAACGCAGCACTAGATACTTCCTGCAAAGAAGACAAAAAGATTTTTTTAAAAATTCTGCAAATTCTGAAACTTTAAAATTTCTGATACTAACATAGCTGATTTTGCATTTGCCTCTGTATAGAAATACACATACATATGTCATCCTAAGGGCGCTAACTCTCATTCTTGCAGATTGCTGATGAAAGGGAATTCTTTGAGATCATGCCTTCCTATGCCAGAAACATCGTTGTTGGATTTGCCAGGATGAATGGAAGAACTGTTGGGATAGTGGGCAACCAACCCAAAGTAGCATCAGGTTGGAGACGGCTTTATGAGTCTGATGTGAAACTTTTTAACGAACTGTGCCTCCTCTCTGTTTTGTCTTTTTTGCACTCTGGCTGTCTGGCTAAGAGATTAACTGTTTATGGTTTGTACTGTCTGCCACTCTTTCATACCGTTTTTCTACCACCCTTTTTGTCTTGAATCTCAATGTCGTGCAGTTTTGTGACTTGCTTGTTGAATTGTTGTAAAACTACCTGAAAAAAATAATTTCTTTATTGGATCAAGAAGGTGATCTGGCTCATGGGTAACTAAAAGATTGCTGTATCTAGCACAGGAGGAGTAGTAGCAGCATATAAACAGGGCGGGTAGAAGGCCACCTCTGATTTGGCAGCAGCCTGTAATTAATTGGATTAAGCATAATATGGAAACTACATACTGACTTCCACAGCATTAAAATGCCTAAAGCTCTTCTGTAGTGTAGCTATTCTGAAAATGCAAAGGTTTCAGACATGCAGATGTGGGGCTCAATCTCAAATATTTGATTTAGATACGAAGGTACAAACATACCTGTAGCTAAGATCACCCTTCCCTTTTTTTTTTTTTTTTTAAACTGTGGAGGGATTTTTTTTTCCTCTCCTTAACAAGTAGATAACTTCTGAAGTGACTTATGCTAATAGGACTTTCTGTTCTGCTCCTTGTTTTTAAGTTTTATGCTCTTTTGTTTGGGAAAATCAGATAACCCAGTATGATGTTTTATTCTTTTGCTCATCTTGTCAAAATATGACTACCATGATACTAGACAGCCAGCAGGTTTTAATATAACTTTAGTGTTCAATTGGTATTCTCAATTTTAACAAAGATTTTTAATGTTTCAGGTGGCCTTATACACATTTTGTATAGGCTTCATATAATAGGACATATAAGTATAAATGGCAATAACGCAGAGCAGAAATACTTTGCAGCATGTTTACCAAAAATGCTGATCTTTCTCAATGTATTAATGCCTTTTTTTTTAATAGAGAGAGAACTCTGTAGTTCCAATGACTGATCTGGAAAAAAAAATCAGTAAAGACAGAATTACAGAAAAATATCTTAAATTACAAGAATATAATTTAACCTGAGACTTTTTGGGATAGAAACTATGCACAGTGGTCACTGCAGAATGATGTTGAAATTACAGGTTATATTTCAGAAAAAATGAAATGAGTGCCTTTTGAATCTAGCTTGTGCTGTAATCTTAGTGCTGAAACAGCAAAACTTCATGATATCTCCACATTAGCTATAAATAAGGTTTTGTTTTTTTCTTTTTAAGAAGACAATACTGCTAAAATATACGATGTGATTTTGATGTTGCCTTGAATTACTGCCATTAGCAGATCATTAACACCTTACCCTGTTTTCTTAACTTTAGGCTGCTTAGACATAAATTCTTCTGTGAAAGGAGCCCGCTTTGTTCGTTTCTGTGATGCTTTCAACATACCTCTGATTACTTTTGTGGATGTTCCTGGATTTTTGCCAGGTATGCCTTGTCATTATATTTCAGTTAGTTTGGGGGGGGGGGCGGGGTAGGAGGAGGTGGTGGTGTGAAAAATCATTTTAAAACCTCTGTAAGAAGACTGTTTACTATACTGGACCTTAAATAAGACAGATTTTAAAATGCTACTGTTTGGGACAAAAACTTTGTTTTGTAAGTACAGCAGTCATCACAATAGGATACACGGATTATATTCCAGAAAAAATGAGTGCCTAAATAAGCCAATAATATTGCTATCAGTGTCTTTTGAGATGACAAACCTCTGCAGGGCTTCACTGAGGAGAGGAACAGTTCATACAGTAAGTTAGTGCTGAACTGTTCAGCAGACTTGTTAGAGCCGCTGCGATGACCAGTTTGCCAGGGCTGAGGGTGGGGATGAAGGTCTGTCAGTCTAGAAAGGTTATGCTGTACTGTCTGGGATTCCAGCACAATCGCAAACCTGTTAATTGTGGCCTATCTAGGACAAAAAAACCTGCATTCTCTGGAGATGATGTCTTTGTTACTTCCATATCGTTTATGACATTCTTTTTCTTTACTTATAGTGAGACTCCCTCTCCCTTTAAAGGCTCACCTGCTTTTATTTATAAGCCTATATGGTGGATAGTGTGTTACCAGAATGCCCTGCAAAGACTGGGGCTTCCCCAGACGCAGTGGAACGCAGTCCTGTACGCTGTTTCCTACACCGTTTCTTAGCCCTCTGGGTAGAATTACGTTAGAGAGCAGAACTGCTGATTCTCCTGTGTGCAGGGAGGCCACTCGTCAAATGCTAGGAGTGGCAGTTAAGGGCACCTTGAAGATGCACTGCATGCAAAATCTGCTCGTCACTGGAGGTACTGAACTAATACAGGCCCATGTTGCTATCCAGCTTTTGCTGCAACAAGAGAAACGGGCCACCTCTTCTGCCAGCTTCATCTGCTGTACTTAATGTCCAGATGAGTAAAAGAGTGAAGCTATGGGGGGGAAAGGATGTCAGTGCTTGCTGTTGTTTCAGTTATACACATACCCACTCCCTGTATCTTTGAAAGCTTTGGTTCTTTCATGCTCCAAGCATTTTTCAGATAAAAACATCCATGACTTAAAGGCTTTGAGTAAATCAGTAAGGGAAGGTCTGAGATTAGACTTTTTTTTTTTTTTTTGGTACTATTTATATGAGCAATTAATGTTAAAATGACCTATTAGAAAACAAGCTATGTGAGGAATATAAATGTTACACTGATAAACAAGCTAAGTCTTTCACACAATGGAATATGAGGTTAACACTTGTATAAAAACTGTTAAGGTTTACCCCAAGGCCTCTATTAGATATCAAAGCATCAAAATGTCACTAGTAAACATACAATTTCTTATTTTAATACAATACATTTTGCATGTTTTAACAATGAGGCAATATAGAAGGTGTTAAGAGAACCTTCTCTTCGCTCTTGCCCGCTTTCCTTTGTCTCCTGCTGTAGACAACACCCTCCTATTCTTATTCGGATCAAAAAGCAACTTGGTTTTCCTTAGCACTTCAGGGGCCACTATGCAGAAAGATCCTATCCAAGAACAAAGCTATTTCCATGTAGCCAATTAGAAAGAGTAACTTAATATGGCATAATAGAATGTTGGCTTAAAAGTAGATAAATGGAAGATAAATAAAAATAGAGAAAGCTAAAGAAAGAAGACCTGAGGCTTTATAGTGATTCTAAACTGAATCAGAGGGTTTTTTTTACAGAGGTTGGAAAGACTAGTACATTACCATCAGAAATTTCCTTTCAAGTAACATACTCTGAGTATGGTGGCCACTTTATTTCTCTGTTGAGTAGAGTAGAAGAAAGAATGCATCACTGAGGTGTACAAAGCATCTCACATTAGTGACTCAAACACTTTAAATAACCTCCAATTTAAGCGGTGTGTGCAGACATGGCATTTAAGGCATTCAAAACCTGCAGCTGGATTAAAAACGTATTTAGAACAATTCTGGGACTGGATCATGTCCAAATGAGTTCATATTAATTTGCCATGGGTGACAGTGTAAATAGTTCAAATAACAGCTGAATTGAGCTTAGACTTGAAACATTTTGAGTGACTGGCTACTCTGTTTTAAGTGTGAATTAGAAACTAAGACTGTAACTAGATTGCAGGGTCTGTGCTTCCCAGCTTCTGCGTGTAGGTTGAGCATCTCAGCCGTTTTCAGACTGCTTCCAGGGATAAGGCCTGGCAGTTCTGATGTCTGCCACTGGGAAGTGTTTGTAGGTTTGACAAGTCCAACTCTCTGGAGGGAAATACAAGAACCGAAAGTGAAATTGCAGTTAGGAACAGACATTTGTAAGTGTAGGCATACATTATTAGACACTCAAATTACACTTCAGTGGAAGCACTGAAGTCAAGCTACTGAACAGACCACCAAGTAAGTTTTAAAAAAAAAAAATCTCACAAAAGAAATTTAACTTAAAATATTCTATTTTTTGAACCTTTCATTAAAAAGATCCCAAATTACTGTAAGTGGTTATCTTAGGTGCTGAAAGAAAAAAAAAATACAAGCAGGTGAATGAACTGCTAGAAAGTAATTGGAGAGTTATATACAACGTGGTCTGAAATTCAGAACTCTGAGAAATGAAGTACATGTGATTGCTGTTTCCAAGCGCCAGTCCTCATGCATGGCTCATGCAGTACGCATGCCTTATAGCTGCCACCTGGAAAATTTTTCCCATCGTGGCAGACAAGTAATTGTGCTGAGGCACTGCCTTCCTGTGCGTGGTCTGTGGGTATGCAAGGCAGAGCAATACCAAGTAGCCTCTGGCTGTCACTTAGTCTTTTGGTCTGTCTTTGTTGCTATATATGCAGTTTTTTCTTTGGTTTCTTCAGATTCTGTAAAAAGGCTTTTCCAAAGTTATGTATCAGTTTGTTACTCCTCCTGTGGTCGTCCTGTTCCCTCAACAAGCTGTCACAGCTGTGGCTTTTCTTGCTTAGATCAGAATCTTCTGGTCTTCTGCACGCTATGACATCAAGTGTGAAAACAGTCACTGCAGAACTTCTTCCTCAGAAAAGTCAGAGTTACTCTTGCAAGTAGGAGCCTAAGATCTTGAGACTGAGACAAGTCTTCTGAAAGGTTAGGTGTGTGCTTCAAAAGCTGAGATCATGTGCAGCTCAAGAAGGCTTTTTTTCCTGACTTGCTTTAACGGAAAGTAATCAGTTAACCACAAGGCTCTGACTGAACCCAAGTTTTGACACTGATTTACCTGTGTTCACTTCTGCATCTCATTATCTCAGTTTATGCCCATCATTGTATATTTTTGCTTTGGAATCTTATGCATTTTTTCTTTTTCATCTTCTTAAGACTTCTGGTTTGACCCTTTACTTTTGTGAGTCCAATAGCATAGGCAAATGTAAAAACCATAATCAAGTCTTTCCATCTGCTGTGGCTCTCACAGGTAGGGAGTTGAGCCTTTCTACTGCATTACCATCAATTTTGGCTTTGCTATGAAATTGTTTTTACACCAAAGAAGTCCAAGATAGTTTTGTTTGTTTGTTTTTTAGGTACTGATTTGCTGGAACTGGCCTCAGTAAAAATCTACAGCTGCTGAATACTCTGATTGTATCTTCAGAGAAGTCATAATCTAAGACTATCAGCTAGGCCTGTGTTTGGGACAGAACTTTGTAGAATATACTCTAAAATCGTATTTTAGACTTGTATTCCTATTTGCTGCGTATGATCATTTTCCAGAACTACTGGCTCAGGGGACTTCATGCTCCATCCTCTAAGGTCCATCATCTTGGGCTTGCTTGAAGGAAGACTAGCATAGGTCTTTGGTATGGTAGCCAAGCTGCCTTTCAATATGGTCTAGAAAAAAGGGTTTTGGAAGACTGTGGCTTTCTGGAAAAGTGAATCTAGGTTGCATGTTTCTCTGCTAAGCACTTTCGGAGTCCTGAAAATTATGTAACTCTATTTTTTTCCTAGGGAGATACCATCTGGTGAGCGTTACAGTTCTGTGACCTTACACACACTCAGACTTGTACTTTCTGCTTCTCTTAGTGAGGTATTTTTCACAGAGTTGCTCAGCATCTTACGGAGAACATGGCTTGCAGTATTACCTGCTCCTGGATGTTAACACACGGCTCTGGTGGTTGTTAGGTTTCCTGCTGGTAACAGATGATGACACTTGCCCAACTGCACATGGGTTTTTTGTTAACTTCCTACAGAGAATAATAATATTTCTGTCATTTGTAGGTACAGCTCAGGAGTATGGTGGAATCATACGTCATGGTGCAAAACTACTGTTTGCCTTTGCAGAAGCAACTGTGCCTAAAATTACAGTCATCACCAGAAAAGTAAGTTGGTATAATTTCATGGTGTTATTTTATAAAATGAGTTCCTGTTTTCACTAATAGTAAGTTTAGTTTTGTGAAGCTTTGTACGTCTATCCCACTTCTGCTTTCTGTAGTTGTCATGTCTCCATTTGTCCCACCTGGTAGCACCTCTTTAAGTCAGTTTATAAGAGGCCATTTCTCCTCTTCTCAGAATATTACCACAGTTCTTTCATTTCTTTTGTCTCTGCACTCTGCTAAAGTCACATTTTTGCTCTTTGTTTTCTCCCTGGAAAGCCTTCAGTCAAGTATTTGTCCTCTGCCACCCCGCTTGTCATCTGTCTGCAAAGAGGCAATCTTTGTGATCTTCTCTATTCTTGTAACTTCAGTCTCCTTTTCCAAAAGCAGTGCTGATTTGCGTCTTTCTTCTGCTTTGTCTGCAGGTTTAACACTTCTGTTGCTTCTCTTCTTCCATGTACTCTTCCTATACTCTCCTTAATTTTTTTGCTTTCTCTTTTTCTATAAGGTACATGACGCCATGCTGCCATAAGTTTCTAAAAAGCTTAGCTAAACATCTCTCTGCTTTTTCCTTGCTGGTCTATCCCTCCTGTTCTGTTTTGTGGTGTTTTTCTTTTTCTTTTTCTTTTTTTTTTTCCCCGATAGGCTTTCTGATAGGCTTTTTTCTGATAGACTTATGATGGCAAGAAGCAAAAAAAGAACTTTCATCTTTCTATCCCTTTGCCTTCTCTGTTTCTTCCGAATACTACCATTCTTTTCTTCCCAAGCTTGCATCCTTGCTGTAGTTTTTAGGAATGCCTTGAAACAGACTCTGCTGCAGTTTGCTCTGCAGTTCTGCAGTATCTGTTTACCACTGCTGTCTGGACCACTTCCAGTACCAGAGTGGAGCATTGCAGAGTCTGAGTGCTGCATTCTCTGACCAGGAGATTCCAGCCAGAAGCATGCCAGCTGGTTTGTTTGAATGCATTTGCAGGGTGAGGCCTAGTGTTCCAGATATGCGCCGACTCCTCTTTATCTGCCATCAGGAATGGTCTTCTATTCCAAGAGCTCCCTTCCGTGCTCTTTTGTGTTCTAGTTTGCGATGTTTAGTCTTACGAGGTTGTTGCAGTGAAGTTTTTTACAATTCTTCGTTATTTTGACCAAAGAAGTGGAAATGTCTTGAACATCTGTGTTTGCAGAAGCTAAGAGTCTAGTACCGATGTGTTGACGGACCAAATCACAGCTGCCTATAGGCTCTATATGCTCTCTTACAGGTAAAAGTTTAGCCCCGCTTGCTTCTCTTTGGAACGGTAAAAGTTGCAGGAGGAAAGTAAGCTATTGCTGCTGTGAGGTCACTTCACACTAGTTAATCCCTTGGTTTTTGTTCCAGGCCTATGGGGGCGCCTATGATGTGATGAGTTCAAAGCATTTAAGAGGAGATGCAAACTATGCCTGGCCTACTGCAGAGGTGGCAGTGATGGGTGCAAAGGTAAATAAATCCAGGCTGACTCTCACATTGGTGTGCAGCAGCCATCAAAATCTTTACAGTGGCACAGAGGCAGCTTGGCAAGATGAAGACTTTTCTCTTCATAAGAGAACTCTTTCTCTTCATAAGCAACTTACCCAAATGCACATGTGGCAGGGGGTGGGGAGGGAGCTGGTAAAGCAGACAGTTTTCCTCTGTATGGGCTGAGTACTGTCACTTACCTGTAGACTTTATCTTTCTAGGGAGCTGTCCAGATCATTTTCAGAGGAAAAGAGACAGATGCAGAAGCAGAGTATGTGGATAAATTTGCAAACCCCTTTCCTGCAGCCATGAGAGGTATCGTTATCTCACACATTGTGTCCCTTGTTTTGAGTTTGCCATTGCACGTAGATAAATTTGTAGCTACTGAGTAAACTTTTTGCTAATAAGTTATTTAGACAAGACATCTGTATCTGAGTCAGAAAGGTAACCATAACTTGCGCATGAGAAGGAAAACCACATCTAGACAAAAAACACATCTGAAAGTCTTCAGATGGGAAGAGACTGGTAAGATGTGGGGACTGCACTGAAAGGCTTATTTTCCATTTCATAGGCATTAGAAATATCTCAAAACTCAGACTGTTAGTTAAAATTATATGTGCTTTGACAATCTACTTGACAGTTCTAGATGCAGATCAGTGGCCTTACAAAAGGGTCACAATCTAGTTTAGTTCAGTGATGGAGTCCAGGACTCCTTGGAGTGATTTTTTTTCCACTCTTCTTTTAAAAGGATTTTTACTTCTAGCTTTGAAGCATTAACTGTGCTCTAGAAGGCAGTTCTGTAGACTCTGTAGTCAGCTCTACACGTTTCCAGTTATGCTGGCTTACATTAATTAGTTTGTACCTCATTTCAATCCTGTTAATAGTGCCACAGAGCTGGGAAGACTTCTCTGAGCTCTTTTCCACCACAACTAGTATGTACAGTATTGCTCCCTCTGGTTTTGCAGTAGACTAACTATTACTGCTGTTTGAGCCAGAAAAAAATAGACTCTTGCACACGCAAAGTTAAGGGGTTCTTTTAAACAACAATTCTGAACCTTTAAGTCAGACTAATCAATAGTAGATTTGTGGAGATGGTATGTCTGAAACTTTGCAGCAACAGGTGCAATACTCAGTGAGTAAAGCCTCCTCCCCCTAAAATTTTTTGTCTTGCTAACTTTTACTTGTTTAAAAAAAAACAATGCTTCTAATTTTATAACGATTGACAGAGGAATATTTCTTCTTCAGGCTATTTTAAATTATCTGCCTAAGTTAATCTGTAAGTTGTGAACTGTTTATTCCAAATATTATTTTGATTTTGAAAATTTATATCACAACCTAGATATAGAAGGTTGTGCAGCAAACTCTTTATTGTTGGTCTTTTTTGTTTTGTTTTGTTTTTTTTACAGGGTTTGTTGATGATATCATCCAACCTTCAACTACCCGCATGCGCATCTGCCATGACCTTGATGTGCTAGCTAGTAAAGCACAGTCCAGTCCCTGGAAGAAACATGCTAATATCCCACTGTGAGTGTGAGGAGGGACTTGGCCATGCTGGAAGACATGGCAGTATTCTGAATACAAATACTTTATGTGGTGGTCTACTTTGCAATACAAGTAGTTCATTTTGATTTTGCTAATGATGATCAATAAATCATAATGCATATCTCATTTAATTTGGGATCTTACCAGTTCATCTTTATAAACCTTTTTTTGTAGGTTAATGATCAACACAACCTGCAATGCCTGCTGCAGGCGAGCCGTTACTGATTTTTCAAGGTTGAATGCTTCTTTGGCTCAATCATTCCGTGAGCCCTGGAGGTGGCTCAGTCAGGCAGAGCTGCAGTGACCTCTCACTGCTGAGACATCAGACCTCTGCGCAGTTAAAGTGTAGCCCTGGGTCTGCACCTCTGGAATCTGACTACTTCCTGCACCACAGACTCACAGAGAAAAAATCCTAGGCTTGGATTTCGGTACACCGGAATCCACGCTTTGCAGATCTCAGACTAACCTGTTCTGTTCCTCTGCTAGACTTCCCCAAGTTGCAGCTTTTACTTGCTGGCTGAAGCAACGCTGGGTCTCAGGTTGGTATCAAGTTATGTCTGGGCTGTGGGGTCATAGGTGTTATAAAGAAGATGTTTCCAGTCTCCTCTTGAAGGACAAGAGACAATTTGCCCAAATTGAAAAAATGGGAAATTCCAATGGGACATAAAAATTTTTCTCCCTCAGCAGGGGCTTGAAATAGAGACCTCCAGAGGTGCCTTCCAGCCTAATTTTTTCTATGATTATTTGCCAGACTTGCAAGGAACCACTACAGTAGTACTGCTGTGCTCACTCTGCTCATTAGGAGCTGCGTTACAACTACAGCCTCAGAAGCTAGTGAATAATGGCTACCATCATGTTTAGCACTACTGCAAACACATGCCAAGCACGTGAAGTCCTGTAATGACCTGTCTGTTGTGAGTAACCTCAGTAATTAACAGTACTATATTATAAGGTAGAGAGTTACTATACCTGCACGTCACAGCTGCTTCTGTTCACTCCCCGAGCATGTGAAGTGGAAGAAAGAGGTAAGATGGTAAGATGGCAACTTGCCAGGTAGCATCTCTTCCCAGGTAGGTGCAGGCTGGTGTCCTGGTGACTTCAGCCATGGAGCTTGGAGACTGTAGTACCCACAAAAAAAGAAAAAAAAAAGAAAAAAAAAAAGCAACCAAGAAGTTGCAGTACAGTACAGAGCGATTGTTTCAAGTATGAGTCCAGCTTTGTAATAACTAGAGGCGATGTATTCAGGTTACGGATATACTGTCTGTCTGTCCTGGCTACAAACACATTTAAGCTAGCTGCATGAATGTACCTGGTTGTATCTCAGCAGATGCGCTCTGTCTGAGCAGGTGCCTGCTCCTGCTACCCCAGGAAACAGACAGGTTGCTGCAAAAACAAGGCAAGGTAAGCTGAAATGTAAATATGCTGGGGGTCCTTGCAATGAATTGAGTTCTTCAGTTAATTGTGAGAAATGGTGTAATCAAGACTTTGTAAGAGTTACTCAAGAAGGACCAAGAGGATTTTCAAAGCAAATTAGTAGCTGAGAGAGAGCAGCTGTCCCAAGTTCAGAGGCAAAACTTGTGTCAGCAAAGTGATACGCACATCGTTTCTTTAGCCTGACCAGAGTCAGGAGGAGACACTAAATGAGAACCCCAGCTGTCATGTCACAAAGGAAAAAGCACAACCGTTCCTGTTTCCTAACCTCATTGGTTATATAGACTTCATTCTCTCTTCTGCCCCTTGCCAGCACAATAATTTGGCTTGTATATCCTGTTGACTTCAAGCACTCAGTTGCTCTACCTGCACAGTGCTTTGGAAACACACTGGAAAGCTGCTCTGGCCACAGTACTCAAGCTTCTCTTCAATTCCAATCCCCTGCACAAACAAGAAATATAAAAATCCTTTCAACAAACGGACATCCTTGAACTTAGAAGCATCACAAGCTACTCATCGTGTTCCACGTTGCGTCAGGAGTTAAAGCATAACTTACTTACAAGCAGCTGGAGATTCAGTGTTCAGGCTGTGTCTCAGGAACAGATCTAGAGTGCAGTTCAGACCTTGAATCCTATTCCCCCGTTCCTCACCTGCTGGATCTTGTTACTTTTTCTGTCTCAGATGATTTGTCTTTAGGAGGCATGCCAGATGACAAGTAAATCAGTTTTCTGTAGCACTACAAAGATGAAATCATTTATGGGTTGGACAAAAATAGCACCTCTTTCTCTGAGACACGGGAATAACAAAAGGCATTTAGTTTTGTGAATCTGTAAAACTTCATTTAGCCCAGCTGATGGTTAGTCCTTCCAGGCTTTTACCACGTCTTCCGACATGGTCCAGATCATTTGAGACGTACATGACAGGCGAGTGAAATTTTTCTCAAAATTTGTGACAGTTTCAACAATTAGAAGCTTTACAGTGTGGCAAAGACTGAGAACAGTCGAACTTTTCAAGAATGCAACTCTCCCAAACTGCGTGACGAGGTACCAAAGTTACAGCAATCTTGCAATAAAACCACCAAGATCAACCAAAAAATACACCACAGTGGAGAGAAAAACTTAAAATAAAATTAAATTAAATTAAAAAAGACCAGACAGGGCTTTTCTTTTCTCTAAGGTTGAATGGCTAAGATAGGTAAGAAATTTGGTTGTGAGGCCAGGACTATATGAGAACTACCTTTCAGTATTTCATTTGGCTTCTAATAAATGGGATGACAAGATGCGATGGCCCAAACCAGTATTTAAAAAAATTATAGTGAAGAGGGTGCTCGTCATACTCATGATTTTGAATAGTTTATTAAATGAAAGGTGAAGCATCAGTTTTAAATTGTACAAAAGGAAAAAAAACCTCATATTGTAAATGTACAATTTACAGAATTACTAGCAAAACCAATCAAGGAGACACTCATAATACAAAAAACCTATTGACTGCAAACTGAACTGGAAACCCATTGCAGGTACCGTGATAATAAATGTTTGTTATACAGTATTCTACAATGTTAAATTAGGAATCAGTTTTCCACACAGAGGACTGTGAAGCACAAGGTTCGTCTGAGACTATGACTCAAACCGGGCAGCATTTATTATGCTACTATGCTCACAGAATTACCGTGATGACAATTTAATGCAGCCATTCCTACCCACCTCTGTTGCCTTTGGGATAGACAGAAGAGGAAGGGAGGTAATGTTATTTTTTTTTTAACGTTCCAGCCACTTCTCTTGTTTTATACATTACCCAACCAATGTCAGAGGAATGGCTGAATTACCTAGTCGAACATTTTTGGCAACCATGTCTGAGAACTGCACATGTTGTAAAAAACAAACTTCAGCTGTGTGAAATGCTGGTTTGTTTTTAGATTCTTTTCCCTCCCAGCAGGTAAGCACTGGGTATTAATGTTTTGTTTTTAAATAAGGTTGTAAAAGAAAAAAGCTCCATGATTATTTTGCTGTTGCTAAAAAAAAAAGCACCTCTAAAATTGCTGTGCTCCAAGTGGGTCAATCTGCTTTGTATCTCAAATACTAATATTAGAACGCGGAAAGGAAGATTAACATTTTGGGGCTGATTCTTAGAGATACTAGAGTCAGTGCAAGTTGTGGATGGCCAGCACCTCTGATACCAGGCCAGTTTTAACTAAGTAGCAGCTACTAGGCAGAGTCATAAAATCGAAGCATAATGAAATTCCAAATTATTGAAGACACTGAAAAATCTCTTATTACAATGAATTAGCTGAGAATGTTTTGGGTTTTTTGTGGTTTTTTTTTTTGATGTTTTTTGCTTTTTTGAAAAATCGTATTTTTTTTTTCAAATAATTACTCTTAATATGCACAGTTAACACTGAAAATGTAGCTGTATTCCATTGTAAGCTTAAGAACTTCACCATCTAAGCACAAATTTCTATGCAGCACATACAGTACTTCTAACTGGCAAAATTAATTTACAAAAATAGCGCAAAAGGGTATTTACGGCATGGAAAGTAGACTTTTTTTTTATGGTACAGTTAAAATTGCTTTTAGTATGCTAAAGTGATTCCTTTCCCCCACCCTTGAATTATTGTTTTTCTTTTTTTTTTTTTTTAAATAGGAAAGTTGCTGTTTATGTACCTTGGATTGGCAGGGCTTGAAGTAGGTAGTAAAAACAGCAAAGTGATTACTTGAGAACCATTTGTGTGTTTTACTGAGAATACTTTATTTGCTGGTATAAGTTGCTAAAAATGCACAGAGCAAGTACCAATAGAAAATTTACTGTTTTTGTGTCCCCATGTGCTATATAAAATGAATGTTACACAGCATCTGTTGGAAAAGTGGCTTCATGGACATCTCTTACTTTATGTCCCGTTATAAATAAAAATAAATCTTCTCAAGAGTATAAAATCTGGGTTTATCATATCAGAATCTGAAATTTTTTGGCAGAGATGCACGTCATTAGAATTCTAACCTCTTCTATAAGAGTGTTCTTCTCAATGCCTATGAGAGGACATAAGCGTACCATAATGTTAATCAAATCCAGTGTGTTCAAAAACACTTTTCTGTAGCCAGAATGACCTGCTTATAGCATCATTGCTAGTCAATGGCTGATAGGCATAGGTTTAATAAAAATGGCTAGCTTTTAAAACATAAAAAGGCAAATGTTAAAACTGTTTTAAATTGTACAGCAGAAAAATAAAGTTAAAAAGTTCTGTTTTCACTCAATGTTGTTTTCAGAAAACATGTAGAACAGTGTTTATTTTGACAAGCTGTCTTAACAATTTAAAACTTCCTCCTCATCCAGAAAAAAAAATCTGTATTAGGACAGTCAAGAACAGGGATTCAAATGATTTTTTAGGTCAGCCTTTCTGAGGTGACTGGATTGGCCAACATTCCTTGTGTCATTAAGAAGTTCCTCTTCTTTCTGTCACTACAAAAAGGGATTGACCTTAATCATTTGGTTAAAAATCAAACCGTATCACATCAAAAATGTGGTTTTCATACAAGCTATCACAGTATATAGGCCTCTAGCTCTAAACAATAGAGTTCCAAATTTGTAAAATGTCTTCAGCAGACTTCAGAACATAGGCATTCCAAATCCCTAGAAAAATGATTTAAAAGACAGTAATTAATTAAGTGCAAAGGTAGTCAAAAAAGAACCTCAGATAAAGAGCAAGCAGTACTAGTAAAGTCTTACTGAATCATCCTCAATGATAGCTGCGGAGTCAAAGAAGTCTGGCCTCAGTTCAGCCCGTTCTCGTCGGTTTCTTGAAGGTGGCTAAAAAGATGAGTCAGACATTTTAGTACATCAAATCGGTTACCTGGGTATAAAGGTGTATGGCGCTACAGCTAATGGGTACGTTCCCTTAAAAAGCAGCTGTGCATGGATTTCCATAAGAACTCAGATACAAATACAGGCTCCAACACAGGAGAGTGTTTCTTAAATTCGCATTTTATTTAAGGAGGGGGGTAAAAGCTGATGGATTCTGAAGTAATTTTAAGTCCATGTTCGCAGCTAAGGACTTACTTAAGGCCCTTGCTGACTTAATGGTGTTCTCGTATTAGGACTGTATGCCAGACTGCATAAAAACTGTCTGCTTTATGCTTTTACGTTTATGGTGAAACTCCAGCTCTGACATGGTCAGAAAATGGATTTTTAAAAAAAGTACTTATGATGTTAGAATATTTCTGAGGACTAAACTGTTTGTGTTGTCCTTCCCTAGAAATGTTAAGAGTAAATGTGAGCTTCACTGGCTTGATCAATTCCCTCACTTCCTTTCCATGGATTACTAGTAAAGGAGAGATTTTACTTACTTGATAGTCATTTGAATGCTACTAATAATCTCAGTATAATTCTCAGCAACTGAATTATTGCCTGCATTTTCTTTCCAAGACATTATAGCCTAGTCCTAAAATAACCTATGCCTTATAATTTGGATACAGAAGGAGAAATATGAAAGTATAAAAGCCAGTGAAGTGTATAATGCAAACTGATCCTCTTTCCCATTTTACAAGGAAAGCATTCATTCAGAACAGAGAGGCTAGTAAGGTTATAGTCTTTACAAACAACATCCCGCCTGTAGTCAGTCACATTACCATGAAAGGAGCCGAGGTCGCAATCTGATGACACAACCTAGTTGGGAGCCATACCAGCAGTGTAAGGTACTACCTCAATGCCTACCCACTACAGCTTGCTCTCCCTTCTGCTGTGCCAGCACAACTCTATGTGCGGCTATGAACTGGACGACACCATGATTAAGGATCCCCTGTCCACCCCACCTCCCAGAAAAAAAACAAACTGGAAAACAGAAACAACTCTGCTTGACCACAGTGAGGCTGCGTAAAGACCTGTGTCAGCAAAAGAGTTAGTGATGCCTGCGACAATGGCACAGGGAAGGAAATGACACCTAAAATAACTTTAGATGGTAAGTTTCCAAACTCTTCATACTGGCAAACAACAACCTGATTCAAACAAACACTGTTACTGGATTTTAAGACAGTCCATTTGCACTCCATGATGCTGAGCAGGCAGCTTCATGTCATGTTCAATCAGATGGAGTGAGCTGGTCTCACCTCTGTCCCCCACCAGCACTCCTTCTGCCCTTGACTGGATATCTAGCACTTGGCTGACTGCATGGCAAGTCAGATCAGCTACTTCTTTAGCACTCACCGAAGAGGTCTGGTCTGCACTGACACAACTGATATGCTGTAAATCATAACCTAATTCTCATAGGTTGACAAGTCAAAGGTGCAGGACAGTGCTTCAGGCACTTGCTACTGCCTGCATCCAGAACATTAGGAAGAGTGATAAGCGATGCTTCTTGTATTTCTATGGAAAAAATCAACTGGGCCTGAATCTGCAGTTTTAGGTTTCAGGGAGTATTCAGATCATTTGCACTCTTCAGATAACAGGAAATCAGGCACAAAATTTTGGACATTTTCATTTACATTTACAAAATTCCTTTTAAATTATCTTTCAACCATTTTAAACTTGCTATTAATAAGATTTACTGACCAGATCAATGACCATTGTGTCCTCAAATTCTTCATTCATATCCTCTAGCTGACCTCGTGAGGACATCATTACATCTTCAAAGATGGGCTCAGCGTCATCTTCCATTAGACCTCGTCTGATTAAATAAAGAGAAAGTAAAAGTCATTTTCAGGCATTTAAATTTCCCCACCATGAACTTTGTCATTAAGAACAACGCACAAATCCTATCCCTTAATGTCTTCACATAAAACCGAATGTTGAGAATAAAGCCAGCATGCTTTCTTAATATTAGCTTGAAGAAAACCTTACGTAAAAACAAACGTAGCACTTGCAGAGGCTAAAGCAGGAAGTCCAGTGTAATATTATAAACAGTAGTTAAAACTTTCCTTAACAAGAAAAAGGCAATAACCTCACTGTGTTTGCTTTCTCTTTTACAAAAGGAGTTACAATGTTTGCCAAGATCACTGGTAAATGCCTGGGAATCCACCAGTGAATCCATGACCAGTTTCTAGTGCTGTCAGGGCTTGATCTTGCTAGAGACTCTGGCCCCCATCCTGAAAAGTACTTATGTGGTGGAAGACTTGGTTGGAACAGCACCAGAGCATGGAGCACCTTGTACAACAAAACGCTTCAGCATTCACCCATGTCCCCTCCATTAGCTGCCCTGTGGAACACCTTGGCAAAAGATGATGGGGATGAAAGAAGCTTAAATGGGTTCACTGGAAGACTGGACAACTACTTGGAGGAAAAGTTCACTGTGAATTACTTAACAGACAAATCACAGTTCTTCATGGAAAGCGCACAAAAGTAGTTGAAGGCTGGCAGAGAATTACGGAAAATTGTGCCACATATGTTTGCTCTGTTCACTAGGCACCTGCTTAGAGCCATGGTTAGAGGCAGAACACTGGGCTAAAGGCCATATGGCCCAGCATCCATCCCAACGTTACAAAGCTGTTACTCTGCCTTTATTAAGAAGAGTTAAATGTTACAGAAATTACTAGCAACAACCGAGAAAAGGCAACATTCAAATGCGGCTGTGTCATCAAAATGGTTCTGATCTGGAGATGAGGATGCTCTGAACACTTACACTGCATGCCTTACACCAGTTCTCCCTTTCATGTAGTTCATTCCTGTCCTGTCCTTTCGATTTAAATCTTCTAGCTTCTGTTGGCCCAACCAAGATATCTGCATCTGGGGACTAACAAACATAAAGCAGCATTATGACTGAGAACACTAACAGTTTTGAGTTGGCTATTTTTAGACAGTATCTCCTCAAGTTTTGTGTCTGGGCATGCTTCAGATTAAGATATTTAAATCACATTCATCATTGCACAAGTCTTCTGGATTCCCTTCTGCAATTTGTCTCCTCCCACTGCATGTGCAAAAAAATCCATTAATTGTTATAATAAAAACAGCTACATAAAATGCTAACATTACTCACTCATTAATGTGGCATGCACCTGAAATGGGAGCACTTCTAAAATTCATTATATCCTACTTCGCTGCCTCAGATCAAGCAAAATATGAGAACAGATCCAAATTAATAACTGACACACATTTTAAGACAAAAACGTCACACAGTGAAAAACAAACTGCTTTTAAATATATACCCCCAATCAACTTTAGCATCCAGTAACCTATCCGCATGTAAACGCCTGAAAGACTGTACTTAACATCAACTAAATCCAGCAGTAGACAGCAACGCATTTGATATGTTTGGTGTATTGCAGCACAAAGAGACAGTAGGAAAGTAAGTGCAGGTCTTCCAAGAGCAACACCAGTTTTTAATTACATAATCTCAGACTGTAGTAAGCATATTTTTGACCCTCATTTTTCAAAGAATCATAGAATTGTTTAGGCTGGAAAAGACCTTCAAGCTTATCAAGTTCAACCGTCATTTTAAAAGTGTCTGGTGTTAGACATCTGTATACACCTGAGCATCTAATTTTAAGTGATTTTCTACAGGGCGCACAGGATCCTTCGGCTCAATTCACATGAGGATTAAGTGTCGTCATGACCCAGCCATAAGGTATCTTGGGGCTCATATGAGACAGCATGTTAAGTGGGAAGCTAAGGTGACCTGCAGCATGCATGTGGAAGAGAAGCTAACTCCAGACTGAAAGGAAAATTCTCCAATTTTAGTTCACACTGTCAACTTGTATGTGGAATCCAACTCTTTGAAATAAACAGAGAGGAGAGTGATGCCATCTGCCTTTGCTCAATAATTCTCTGCTTGCAGCATTCATCTGACATTGGAGAAACAGAGGTTCAAGCCCAAGGTGAAAAGCATGGCTCAGCTTCCCCCCAGAAAAGGGTAAGGTTCTCCCACATCTTAAGGCAGTTCCCGCTCATCAGGCTCAGGAGGGTGGCACACAGCGAGTGGAAGCTGTCCTGCTTTCCATAACTGATTAAATATTCACAGAGAGAGATGTAGCTTAGTGTTCAGCACACTGAGGTGAGATCAGAGAGGGGCAGGAAAAAGGCTCTTGCTTCACCGATTTTCTTTGTTTTGTTTTTACTGCAGACTAGAAAAACTTTAAGGAAAAATCAAGAGCCACAGAGTCTTCCTTATAACCTAGAAGTTACGGCAACATCTGGGGAGGCAAATCCTTGACCTCAGGAAGGCAACTGAGAGACATGAATCCAGACCTCATGTACCATAGGCGTAAGGTGAAAAGATACTTTGGGTGTGACATAAACAGGAGTTCATCCTCAGCTGTGCTTTCTTTGCAGCCAGCTGGGGTTTTCTGCCAGACTGAACTGTGTAGGTGAGAAAATCCACGCCCCTGCTTGCCTTGTGTTCACATCTTTATGTGCCAACCCTTGTTCCTTCCAGACAGCACCAGCTGAGAAAACTTGAGCCCATGTCCTTTGCACAGGACCACACATATCCCTGCCTGCAGCGTGAACCAGCCCAGCCAGCCTTCCACCCCACCTCACTGTCTGGTGGTGATGTCATGTGGTCAGTATGGAGAGAGAAAGGTGGCTAAACTCATTTATGGGAACACCAGAGAAGTGCTCCAAAAATAAGCAGTTACTTGTAGCCAGCTGAGCTGCAAGCGTCTCTTGTGGTGAGCACTGATTCATGGATCACACCAAGGTTTCATCTGTTGAACTGCTGATGCCTGGGCCCGTTGCACACATGACTAAGGGAGAAGAATAGGCTGTGCCTTCAAGAGTACATTTCCGTAGAAGTTGCTCAGATTTTATCAGAACCTATGGTCACAAACCTTAATAGCTTGTATGTACAACATGGCGGTATACATATACCGTTGTCATTTGAGACCGAAGAATATTTAACCTCCCAAGACATAACGACCATTGTTAATAATTATTTCTGTTTAGAAAATATGATTAGAGAACGCAGGATGAAGCAGTAGAATTTAGGATAGAGCAGGGTGAGTGCACATCTGGGAAGAACTGGGAAGTTGGTGAATGTATCAAGAAAAACACGATGGACAAAAGTTAGAGGAAAACCAGGATATGTAATCTGGCTGTATTATACTATGCTACACTGGTAGAAACCTGACTCATCTGGGCAGCAAAATACCACTTCTTTACACAGATAAACCAGATCAGTAAATTTGGCTATAAAAGTTATAAAAATAGTCTCCAAACCAGTTACTGCTTATCTTCAAGTTAGTAGAATTAGCACATAATATCCTTCTCTGAAGACTTCTTGTTCTTAAATAAACTACTGACAGATAATAACAACGGTTTTTTCCCCTGTAAATGGATTTAAATGGAGCTGAATGACAAAAAGTATATATAATTTAGGGTAAACTAAAGCTGCCTGCAAAATTGCTCAGAAACAGGAATTACTAATTCAGCAGCTAGAACTGGACTGAAGAGTTACTTTCCAAGAAATCAGGTAAGATGTACAGAGAACCTTAACTGTACTATGACACAGGGCAAAAGGAAAGAAAAGAGAACATCTAACAGGTCTTTAGAGAAACAGTTCAATCCAACGTGGGGCCACAAACACTACGAAGATTTAACCATAATCACATGGTTATGCTATGAGATAGTTTTAACATAAAGAATTTCTGCCATGATTTCATTATGACATATTTTTCCTCGGAATTTAAAATAATTGAAGTATTTCTGAGCTACAGCCAAGACCTTTCCAGTTGTTTTTTGCAAATAAACGCTGCATCTATGGAGCCACAGATTCTCTGTATAAGTAACAGGCAACTCCTCTGTCTGGACGTCACTGTGTTTGGTATGGACATTCCAACACTTACTTGTGTAAAAAATCTTGTTCAGATCCCTGCTCCGACTCGTGCTCCTGGATCTGCTCTCCCATTTGTCTAGTGTTCTCTCTCAAGACAGTTGAGGTGAGCTGTGGTGCTTGCAGTGTCCCTGGAGTATGTATGTTTTCATTCCTGTTCAGCCACGAGCCTTCTAGACTCTCGTCTAGGAAAGGAACATTTAAAATTACTGACACATTTGGGATAATATGAAGTGCAGTATTACTGCCTTTAGAATTCTTTCAGCCAACTCCCTGAACCTTACATTAGTAACTAGAGCCTTCCATCTACTGACACACTTCAATACAGTTCATTTTAGCGGCAGCACTTTCTGCAAATTTATGTTTTCAATAGTTTAGTATCTATTGAAATGTGTGCCTTTAAGAGATCAACTGGATAAATAATCAAAATGATAAATTTTGTGTTCCTTTAAGGAAGGATTACTACTAGTTATTCCCCACAATAACAACTATTCAAAGTAGAAATACTTAACAAAACAAAAACCATTGCAAACAAATACTGCATTGCAGCACTGCCTAAATTGTCAAGTGTCTTGCACACATTTAACAAAGATAATTCCCAAGTAGTGAGTTTGCAATCTAAATATAAGACTGTTAATCTCATGTGCATACAGCAAATGAGATACAGTTAAACACTAGGATGAGAGTGGAGGATAAAACCCCAAAGCTGGTCAGCGTAGACCTTTAGAAACTTCAGTAAGAACCATTTCCGTGGAGTACAGAGGGGACATTTTAAATAAGGAGTGGTCTGGCTGGTGTGAACTCTAAATACTTATCTCAGATAGTATATTTAGAGTTTAGAGCAGATGGGAGGAATGGAGATGGGAAGCTGACTGAAGGTGTAAGTGGGATGCTGTGCTCATATTAAGAAGGGAGCAAACCAGAGGGGAAGGGGGGGAGCTCGAGGAGAATGTGAAAGAGCAGACTAGTGTGTAGGCAAGAGACATGTAGAAGTTGCTGGAGCGAGTGAAAGACGGGAGATTACACGAGAGAAGACAAGATCACAGATTTACTAACAGGAAGAAATATGTAGCGAGAAAGCAGGTGGGGATCTTTTCATTTTTTCTATGCCATTTATTATACCCTTTGGGCTTAGAAGTTGTCTAAAAAGTTGCCTATTTGTTCTTGAATTTACCTTTTATAATGCTAGTTTTTTTAATTCTATTCATGTTTCAATTCCTTAAGGCACTGTGAAGAAATGTCAGAACTATCTAATACAGACAGCAGATTTACTGTCAGTAACAACAGGGAATGTTCTCCAACCTGGACAGTCTGCTGAACCCAATGTACACTGGATTCAGGTGAGAAAGGAACCGCAGGGGTCTAGCTTTGGCTCTTTGATGCTAAGATACTTTAGTTTCTGCAGTGAACGTGTCCTGGCTTTAGTTCCTTTAGAGTGGAATTTAAAGAAAAAACTCTTCGCAGGATTCAAGGAGAGGTCCACATTTGTCATTCTAATGCCAGATTAAAATTAAAGCTAGGACTTTTGGAAGGGTTATAAAAATATGCGAAGATAAAAAAACAACCTGTGTAAAGACCTGTGTACATGCTGTGCATAGACCATCAGTTAATATGTAGGCAACCAGCTATTCATAAGACTGGTTCTTCACAGCTCACGTTCTACAGACCACTGAACAGTAAATATTATTTGAAAGAAGAGGATTAAACCTCTGATTATTTCATGAGCTCATTATTTGTGCGTACAAAACAAGCCCCTTGCATGTGCAGAAATCTATGTCTGCCCATGAAAAATACAGACAAACTGGCGCCAGGTTTTCTTGGCTTTCATTTTTCCAGGATTCAAAAGGAAGTGCACCTAGGGCATAACACAATCGGTTATAGCTACTGCACATAAGGAATTATGCAAAAATTAAGTATGTGATGTCCTTCCAACTGCTTATATTATTGTGTTTTTTAACATGTGATATCAAATGTCCTTTATCAATACATGTCTAAAACAAGACTTTTGGTGCTTGCGCTGCATATCCTGCAACGTAACGAAATGCCATAGAGCTTGTGTTGTTGCTGTCGTTAAGAGTGCATTTGCTGGTAACTTTTCAGTTCTATCAGTTTGACCTACCAGTCAAATTCTGCAATGAGGGCATCTATCAAGGAAGAAGTATTTATGCTTCTATGGGCTAAAACAAGCAATGATGAGCTATACATCCTCCCTGGACCTATCTGCTGGACAGAGAAGCTTTCATGAGTAATGAAGGTCTGCATAGTGATCTGTGAATTTAAGGCCTACTAGGTTTCAAACAGAAGAAAAGAGAAGGGAATCGCTTCCTAAGCAGTGTTCTTCAAAATATGTTATTCTTAAATGTTATACTGTAACCGAGAGCTGTATTTACAGTATTCAAAGGACATGCACATATCCCACCTACATGAGCACTCCAGGAGAGGCAGTGTTCATCTGTCCTCTTTCTGGCCACCAATTAGTAACGGGGGAATTTCAGGTTACTAGTGAACAGCGCAGAACACTCTGCCTAAGGTAAGATAAATCCTAGGTGCCTTCTGATGACACGGTGCTGGTAAAATGTAAATAGACCCTCATATGCTCTGCAGATGTCAGAATCCTGCCAGACCCACAGCAAGTCTTGGCATAGCCTGTTCTGCAGCTAAGTGATCTCCCACTGGAAACTGCTGTACATTCAGCTTTTTCAGGAACTGAACAAACAGCTGAATAACCATGGATTCGGAACTACATCATTTTAAGTCAGTGATGTCTGTGAAAAATGCAGGATCACAGCTGTTGCAAGGAAAGGGGATATTCAAAAGGAAAGTGTTGCAAGTCAATTCTCCCTTCTACTGATCACTGAAAGAGGAGTGAAAAAAAGAGCCGGGCAAACAATGTCACAAAACATTGTCCTTAGTCCTAAGACTAAGACTTGCCTTATAGGGAAGCAAAGATGTTACTATACTTCCTGGAAAAAAAAAAAGTATGTTGGTAGAATAAAATAAAATAGAATGAAAACAGTAACAGGAGGAAAGAAAAAAAAACTTCAGCAGCTGAATTCAGTGAAAAACATGGCAACCTGAAGGAAGCAAAACGGTGTCTGAAGAAAGCAAGCTTTGCTTTATCTACCTAGACTCTAGGTAGGCTACTAGAAACTGGAAGACATAGCTCCTGTACTGCTCAACATAAGCTGTAGGGGAGAATGGACCTGACGCCAGGACTGCATATGGACTAACTTTTGAAGAATGGAGTATTGTGGTAAATGGCTGTATATTCAAGGCAACTGACATTAGACTCTTCACTGAGGGGTTACTATAGTATATAACAACCTTGGAAAAATCTCTGAAGTTTAAAGATCCCACTTACACCTACTCTACACTGAAATAGTAAATATATATTCACATAAATATGCACTACATCCTGCAATTTCATGCAGATTAACCAGGAACAGATGCAATCTTGTAAGAAATTGGATATCGCAGCCAAATTCCTGATTAACACTCAAGTCACAGAAAGAGTAAATACAAACACTGTATATTGATACCATTTTGAACAAAAGCATGCATCTTTTTAGCGTTCCCTAGTGGTCCTGCAAAAATACTGATTAATAACAGAATTTCTGCCTTGGGTTTGCTCTAACACTGAATTAATTTACAACTGCTCCAGACCGAAACACAAGCAGAAAACCAGAAATCTGTGACTGAGAAAGGTGTAGAATGGGTAACTCCATAATCACCTCCTGTTTCCAACTTCAATAACAGCTTTTAATCATTCTTAATCTGCACATCTCAGTGAGGACAAGCAGGAATACGGACTTGCGATGGTATTTCTCATAAAGCAGTGTTTAAGCTTGACAGGATTTTGCAGAACAAGTGTCTTGTTATTACTACATACAAAATATAAGGAAAGCTGTAATGTATGTACAAAATGAGAAATATCTCAACTAGGCAACGTAAAACCATACAAACCTTCTACTCTCTTTTTGTGTAGCGGTGGTCGTCCTTTCTTATTTCTCACTGAAGAGGCTTTGCTGCTGCTGCTTCCACTGTTAACAGACATTCTATCGTCTTCGCCACCCGTAACTAGTGAGTTTCTATAGGAAATTAGTGGAAGCCACACATCTTCTCTTCTTTCCATCATCTGTTCTGTCAGAAACTTCTCTAAGTAGGAGTGACTGAAAATAGAAGACAATGAGTACAGAGGCTCAGCATGTTGTTTCCCCTGTAATTAATCTGCAAGGCCTCTTCATATTGTTCAGAGATTAACAGAAATCCTGCATGGTGTTTCCTTATTTTAATTTAATAACATATGTCAATAAGGCATCGTACCTCTAACTGATTAAGAATTCATGTCATTCTTTCAAAACAAAGTAACATAGTTAATCATGTACAGGTTACTCAGATAAACAATACAAAATGTTGTCTCCCTGACATATTTCTCCCACATTTGTCTGCAATCATTCACAGCACACTCTACGTGAATTCCTCTTCTATTTTGCTTAGCAAGGAAACCACTTCTATATGTTGCTACTGTGTCAACAGACAGACTGAATTAGAACCACTATTGTGAAGACTCAGGATATTCTTTTGCATCGTGGAACAGGAAAAGAGTGGTTTCCTCAAATGCAAGCAGTTATTTTTCATTAAAAGAATTGCAGATCTGTTCCATTGCCATGGAGAAGTCCAATGCACACTTATTAATTTATGGAAGGAACCAAACAACTTCCCTCCTGTACATGGCCTGGAGGGCATTTGAGTTGTTTTCCTTTTCCATTGATTGCTTAATTAAATTGGTCCATAAAATAAGTAAGCAAAGCCACATAAAAGTGATTCTAATGAGTTTCAAGCTACAGAACCAAGCATCCACAAGTTAGGCAAGATTATTTCAACATTACTTCTGTCTTTTCAGCAAATACATTATGATGCACTCTTTGATGACAACCTCATTCAACACCACATTGCCAGGCTGTCATCAGTGAGTGCCAAACCCACAAATTCTGTAAGGAAATAAATTCTTAATCTCCTTTTTGCTCTGTTCAGGTCATGGCAGGCTCAAACTTCTTACACGGTCTAGGTATCAGAATAGGACAAGGAGCTGCACTGTATATGCCTAGGTAACAACCACATCCATAATGGGACTTTGTTCTGATTCAGTGAATAGGATCACTCAAGAAACAGCTGTTTTTCTGTCTACTGTTTTATTCAATATTGTGACTGCTTCCCGTTTTCATTTATATAGTCACTAATATCCAAACCTTGCACTGAATGGGAAATTCGTGGTTTACTTGCCCTCTCTTACAGTACCAAACAGCACGTGAGTGCTTCATGATTTCACAGAACTTATCTGCAGAACTGTCTTGAAAATTTAGAAGTTTTCCTGCAACCAATTTATATTCACACAACCAGAGTGCATAGGTTATGCCAAATTGTGAAGAAAGAAAAAAATAAACCAGTTGGGGGTTCTTTACTTATTTAATGCAAAACTTGAGACAACTTTTGCTCACAATTTTAGAGGAGCTTCATTCATATTGGCAGCTCTTACCAGCTTCAGCCAGGACAGGAACTCCAAACTTCTGGCAGTAAGAACACATGCTGAAGCTCCATCTCATCTCACTTCAGACACCCAACAGTCAGTTGTCTAGTCTAAGCTGTCTCTACTGGAGAGATATAAATGCCTCCATAGGCATTTCACCTCTATAGTTCGATGAATTCCTTTGGATTTCCTTGCCTTTACCTGCCTTGTGTGTTTTTAACTGTGTTAGTAAAGTCTTTTCCTACTAAGCGTAAGAACCTGGCACCTTAAATGCGTAGTTTATAATATATCCATAGATCCGAATAAATCCATAAATGGCTATCACTAATTCTGGAGGTTACTCATAAAAGAATTAGCCAAATAAATAAATCAGACAGCAAAACTAACTTAAACCAATGTTGCTGCTCCACCCCCAAACTGAAAAAATCTCCCATTTCTCCCCCCAAATAGTAGTAGTAGTAGTAATAACAATAAAGTAGTAAAACAGAAAGAAAGTAGAAGCCTAGCAAAAGAGCAGTGTTTGCTGAACTGTGACAGGAATGGTATTTTGCACGAAAGGCAGATGACATATGCAGACACACTGAGTACATAATTTTTTGTTTTTGTTTGAGGTAGGGAAGGCAAGCTGGAGGGCTTCTGGAAGACATGCAGATATGCTGATGAGCCTCTGCCTCCAGACTAACACCCCATTGCTGAGTTTAAGTACAGTCACTTGGCAGAAGGAGATCAAGCCAGGGCGGGAGGTAAATGAGCCTGTACATAGGACTTCTCCACCAGATGGTGGTCATGTACCTTCCTGGTCGTAGGCTACCCCTCTGCAGGGAGGGGGAGAGGTCCCTCTGGATTGGAGGAGTCATGCTACAGAGAAGGGCAAATCAACTCTCCAGAGCACAGCTGAGTATGTAATGTCAGTGAAGCACTATGGGCAATGCACCCATTGCCTGATGGGTGCAAACATGACAGATCTCTCAAGGGAAGGAATGCAGAGATCTCCAAAAAACCATCTATACATAAAAAGTTATCTTGACTCTCCTCATAGTCACAACAACCAATGGAATCTAGGGCATGTCTGAACTCATCTTAAAGCAGTAATTTAGAACAGATCAGATAAATCATGCCCTGTTTCTTTCCATTAATCTTCGAATGCGGCTAAAGTAAATAGCTCGGATACAGATGACTACAATAAAGACAGCTGAAATCAGGAGAAATGGATTCCACCACAGCAATCTTTTCAGTCCTGAGAAAAATGTGAGAAAAAATTGAAATGGTAACGTATTATGCTAAAGAACAAGACTTCCTGAAACACCAAATTTCAAGCAAAGGATCAGGTCTGATTAAGCTGTCATGTAAACTGTGTACATGTAATACAACTTCAGATTTTAGACATTGGAGAAACTTGTGGAAGGGATGATAACTGTGCAGGAAGAGTAAGCTTCAATAAATTCAACTGGAATCAGGCTAATGACACATAAGCTAACACATGCAGGAGAACCTATGGTTCAGCTAGAAAGGAAGCCATAAAATCCGTACCCGTAAGTCCTGTCCTGAAGAACAGAACAGAGGTTGACAGAATTCAAGGCTGTAACAATGAAGGGCAGTTTGAAAAACTGAGTGCCAAGCTAGCCCGCATAGATCATCTGATTCTCAAGCTGGTTCAACCATTTCTTCTACTGTGTTTGCTGAACTGGCAAATTATTTACACAATTAAATAAATTGGTTCAAGTGTTTATACATTAAAATTTACACAAAGTTAACCAAGATGCATTTTTTGTAACACAGAACAAGCCTAGAGCTATAAAATTCATAATTATTAACCCCAACAGAAAGGTCCTTTCGAACAAATGTCTTCATGGAAAAACTAAAGAAAAGCTTGACAGAAATAGTTGTTCAGCTAGTAGATATGTATGACTTACATTCACAATGGTCAGAAAATCAAGTGGAAAGATATTTATAACCATAAATGAGAAGATCTGGCAATTGCATTTTTTAAACGGTCGTAAAGTTATTCAAAGAACTCAGTTCTACACTGGGCACATAATGCTA
This sequence comes from Chauna torquata, assembly GCA_013399475.1. Classification (NCBI taxonomy): domain Eukaryota; kingdom Metazoa; phylum Chordata; class Aves; order Anseriformes; family Anhimidae; genus Chauna; species Chauna torquata. The sequence goes on along the minus strand of VXAL01017137.1, from coordinate 66,867 downwards.
GTAAGATGTTTGACTGCACTCTTCCTTTTTCCCTTACTACTTTCCTTACTTACTATCCTGGCTATTTGTTATGGAACATACTAGAAACATAGCCTATAATCTCTGCAGTGATGCTTACAACACGTCTTAATGAACTTGCTTTCACTAATGGAGTTTTCTCTCTGACAATTCTCTTAATATCCTTAATATCCAAAGCTATCCTTGACAGTTTTTTCAAATGTTGCTCAGTATTTCTTGTTTTTTATTCAGATCTTATCAACAATATCCGATTTATTTCATTTTCAGTATTTCAGCTGCAGTCATTGCCTGACATGCCAAATTCAGGCTGCCTTTTTTAATCCCTTAGGTCTCTATCACCCAGCTCTGTCCTAACCAATAGTGTCGTTCCTCACCCCATCTTTGTCCTATTGTGCCAGTAACAGAAGCCTTGACAACCCTTTACTGCCCGCTTTAACTCAATATATTAAAATAAACAAAAATAAATGCTTACATTTTATATAAATGTCTAACAGAAGGAGATGCTCCTGCAATGTTTACAGGCTTGTGAACTTCCTATACTGCTAACAGTTCATTCCTTTTTCTGCTAGCCGGAAAAATTATTCTTTTTTATCTTCAGTGCCCCATGGGAAATTTTAAGGAACACTGTTTTGTAAGGTCTCAAGCTCACCTAATCAATGGATTTGATTCTCCTTCTCTCATTTATTTTTATTACTTTAAAATATAAATCAATGAGTAACTATGTGAAAAGTCTCACTGGGACTTCCTATAACCCCCATTAGATAATGAAAACCTCAAAGCAGAGAGTTTAAACACACACTGCGATGATTAACGCAACTCGGCAAAACCCACAGAAGAAAGCAAGACTATTACTTACACAGTCTTTTTGTCCTGTCGCAGGAGTTTAGAAGAAAATTCACTAAGCACTTCAAGGAAAGCAAGGTTAGGAGGTGGATAGTCTTGTCCTTTTTGATTCTGATATTTGAAGGCAAACTCTATTCCATCTCTACAGTAAAGACATTTCAAAATTTTCAGACATTTGTAAGAACATAAAAAAGCTCATCCCATCACCTCTAAACACTGCGCCAAATCCAAACTGTGATAATCTTAACTTGTTTTTTTCATTACTAGCAAACAGCAGCCAAAAGGGGAATCAAATGCTCGCTCTAAATTTGTGAGGATTCAAACTCAAAGACAAGATATGGCCAGTCACCTGGTTAGAAGGAACTTACCACAACATAAGAAACTTGGCAGATGCTGAAAGCCACTGCCTTAGCAGGAAGAGCCAGTTGGCTCGCTCTGCATGAAGCTGAAGCTTGCAGTAAGAATAATATATGAGATATAACAAGATATAATTTATGCATCAAGAGTCAGAGAAGAGAATTTACTTACCGGTACAGCGATCCATGCCTATCTCCCTTGTCTTTACTTTATCATTTGAGACTAAAGAAAACAATTTACTTTCACATTACCCAGTAAGGGCAAATGCACGTCTGGACCTCTCTTTTCCTTGTCACGGGAAAATGTCTAACAGCATACTGATTTCCTTTCAGGTCAGAGGGAACCCAGAAAGGAGCACAGGAGAGAGTGGAAGTGAAGTGCAGAATGACTATAAATTTCAAAAAACTGTTGTTACTGGTAAATTTGAGCCTAAAAATGCCTAAGTACGTTCATACTGTAGACATCTTGAAACTACAATCAAGACTCAGATGCCTTTACACAGACAGTAAGCACTCCAGCTGGAGGTGGAACAGCTAGGATGGCTCCATTCCTAAGATGCCAGGAATGGGGACCTTTCTCAGGGACATCCGCAGAGCATCTGCAGCTCTGGTTCTCCTGGCAATAGTGTTGTGGTGACCATGGCAGAGAAGCAGATGCTGTGCCATCCTAGTTTGCTCACATGGCCTCTCATAGTCTGGTTGCTGAAAAGGCTGTATTGTCAGAACACAGGTATTTACGCAATGAAAAAAGCCTTTACAATAGCATAAAGGATGCCTGAAAATGTACTTGACAAAGTGGACAAGATTCTTGGCCTCGTGATTACATCTATTTTCCCTCATTTTCCTTACTCGTCCTCAGTTTCAGTCACTTTGAACCATTTCTTACAGCTAAAGGAACTTTCTTCTTCTCAGAGGGATCCAGGTTCACTGTATATTACGACGTTTCCCTCGAATTTTGGAAAAGGATAGACAACACGGGCCAAGCCGCTAAGGTGCCTACAGAACACTAAATGGCTAGGGAATTCCCCAGGTGAAACTGGAGGAATTTCTTCCTAATATGGTTGGTGTTGAAAGGCTTGCTACTTCAGATCAGGTGCAGGCAATGGCTCTGGGTTTCAGTAACCTGCAGCTGAGATGATACAAAATGAATACATTCCCACCAGTTGTGCCTTGGTGTGTGTTGTACTCCTTGTCTGAAGGGAAATTCAAGTGATACTAAAGAACAGACAAATTCGAGGATCATCATTTATTCCCAGATCTTTTCCAGTGAACCAGAATAGCCAGGCTGACGCCAGGGAGGTCTCCTTAACAGACTGTTGAACCCTCTCAGTACCCTGGGAAGTTACGGGCACGCATGGCTGAGGGCACTGAGATCAATACAGACCATCAAAAGTCTCTTTCAGGATCTCTGCGTTTGTTCACTGGAGGTCTTCACTAGTACTGCTGACAGTACCAGTGACTGACGACACTGTGGGAAGAAGCTGCCTCCTCACACTGAGAACTACTTTAGAAAAAAATTGGCGCAGATGGCCTCAGACCTGGATGTTCGAGGAAGCACATAAGTGACCGATCTGCAGGCAGAACAGAAGATGCTGTCTTCAATGCAAAACAACAGCATGCTTAGCTTGAGATATGAAGAAACCTGCATTACTTTTTGGTCTGAAATATCTCACCCTTTTCCCATCTGGAGTATGACACACACTATTTAGTGACGTGACTGGAACTGTCAGGCTCCCCACCTACGCTTGTGCCATCTGGACTAAAGGAGTAGTACTAAGATGTCACCTTTTATTTGGACACACAGGACTTTCCAAGAGTTGCCCAGATATCTGCCGAAAGCTTAAGATGGGTAAGGAGGAGAATCTGGGGTTTCCGTCCAGACTTAGGAGGGAAGTGTAAACTAGCAGGTGCAGATTCTTCTGATATCCATCTTCAAATATGACATTTTTTCTTCATCTCCTCCAAACTTCTGCATCACTCATGTTTTTTTTCCTGGGCTATTTCATTCTATTATCCACATCCTTTCGGATACGAAGTTCTGATCATGCTTTGCTAGTCTTAGAATTAACGCTCTGAGACAGCAAACATTAATAATTTTAACCTTTTTATGGAATGGGGAAATCGTAATTTAAATTTAGCAGCACCTTTCTACACAGCAGTTACATAAAAAGCCTCAACCTACTTAAAAAAATAAAATAAAATTAGATCTCCAAAATATTTTTGGAGCATCTTTTTATAAAAACCCTAGGTGCCCACAGAATCCACAGGGGTGTGTTACAAGGAACTACCTATACTTGTTAGATACAGTCCACACAAGTATGTATAATGCCTGTGGCTTTACCTGAGACAGATAAGCATGGCCATTCCAATCACACAAATAAATAGGCAGCAGCTAGTTTTTCTTCCTTTCTTACATACATGTATACCCCCCATCATTTTTCTACATAAATTAGAAGAAATAAATCATTATTCCAGGACCTGGTTAAGATTATGTAGGTATTGTACATGTCCTGTTCCAGGACCTGGTTAACATTACGTACCTATAGAAGAGGTATACTGAGCAAAACTCTTAATCTGAAGTAATATAAAAATCTAGTTTATTTACCACCACTCACTTGTGTAGTGTGGCCACAGCCTCTCTTGTCTTGATCTGATCCAAGCCAAAAGTGAGGGCAAACCGACGGGCCAATTCCTTAATTCCACTAACATGGGCAGACGTCCTGTCCAAATTAGGACCTTGTTCCTGAACAAGCTCATTGAACAGCTAAAGAAAAAATTCAGTTGTTAAAATCTGTAAGCTAGAAAACACATTTCTTGACAAAGACTTTTGTTCTTAACCTGTTAGGGCTAAGAGTGGACATTACAATCACTTTTTTTAAATAGATATAACACAGTTCACTTATATTCATCTTCTAATCCACTTCAGTTCCCAGACCTTCTGTGTAACTGATGTTCGCCAACTGTCCCCCACTTTGTACTTGTGTGGACAATAACTCTTAAGCAGCATTTTGCACTTACCTTCATCTATTGTTTTCCCAATTCATCAAGATGATTCTGCATTCTTACACTGCTTTCTAAAATACCTGCATCACCCATCACATCAGTATCATCTAGGAATTTACGAAGCAAAATTTCTATTCCATCATTCAAGACAATCAATATCTGAGCAGCAGTACTGGGTAAATGCCCTCAAAGCCTGCTTGATAATGCCATTTCAGCACCACAAGGAACTACTCAGTAGTTTTCCAATCAGTTCTGTATCTTCTTACGGTACTGCCACTTAGACCACATTTTCCTAACTTGCTGATGTGAGTATCAAAGGGGACAGAGTCAACAACAATATTAAATCAAGTTGCATTAAATCTACTGTTTCTCTCCTATCCAGAAGCTCTGTTACCATACAATTAATGAAAGCTGCTCAATTTGACACAATTTCTCCATGACAAATTCATACTGGCTGTTACCTATCACTTAGAAACTTGCAAGTAGCTTGTCCAATATATATTTTTATCATGACGTGGTATTAGGCTGTACATAGGTGACAGGTATGGCACCTGGCTTCTTCCTCTCTCCAAATTTTAAGGACAGGAACTACTTTGACACTTGACAGTTCTTCTGGAATTTCTTCTGTTTTTTCTCAGGTTTTCACAGATCTCTCTCAGCTTCCAGATTGCTACAGGAAATCCCTTTGTACTCTGGAATGAATTCGGAAGGCCCAGCTGACTTGAAAATATCTAATTTATGTAAGAAATTTCTCTGTGTGATGAATATAGCTGGTACTTGAAGGGCCTAAATAGTATTTAGTGAAGCAGACACTTTGTGCTGCCAGGAGAACAAGGATGGATTTCATCATTGAGCCAATAATTTATGGCTGATATAAAGCAAACTGTACAGGGAAAAAACGTGCTTACTAATATTGGAAGACTTAAACTAATTAGCTCAAAGCTTGAAAAATCAATCAATATTTAGACAAAATAGAAAGAAGATGCATTACTTCCAGCTAATTATCAGGAGAAAAAGTCATCCTAATTCTTCTTGTTCAGTAGGTACCAGTAAACAAACACTACGAATCAGCTTGGACCAAACTGCCATCAAGGCTCTTTTCTCCCTTTCTTCTATTTTAATCTGACCAAAACTTTGCCTGTTGTTGGCTTAAGGATACAGAGATTACAGAGATAAATCAATGGTGACAGAACTGAGGAGCAAGACAGTCTCTTAACAGAAGTGTAGGTTTTTTTGCTTCACTGTAAAGGGCACCAGAGAAAAATCCTGTCCAGGATTTTTTGCAATAAAGGACTTCTAACAAAAATCAATATTCTTACCTGTTGCAAACTGAGAATGAGTGTCTTTGCACACTGGATTTTATCAATTTGCCTTGTTTTGCTCAGGGTTTCCTTAATGATATCTCCATAGTCATTGTAGTACTAGGAAAAAAATGGGGGGAAAAATCCTCCTTAAATTGAAACTCTTAAAACAATTTTTCACAGCTTTTCTGATAGAAAGATTACTTGTAGTTCTTGTTTTGAAAAGGTAGCAGTTTCAAAAAAAAAAAGAAAAGAAAAAAACAAAACAAACAAACAAACAAAAAAAAGCCACCACCAAACAAACCAAAAACCAGTTTCAAATCCAGATTTCTCATGTGACTGGGAGGCAATGTTTCAATATGAAAATTCAAGCTGACTGGCAGCCTGCACCCAGTGATGAAATAAGGGACTTCTTTATTTGTTGTTATCTTTTGCAACAAATATGCTGAAAAACAAACAAAAGAGTATTTCCTGTCCCAAACTAAATATTTGATGAAAGTGACCCATGGCTGCAAATTTTAAGAAACAATTGAACCACCACACCATTCAACAAGTAGGTGTAAACAGATACTAGCACACAAGTGTGAAGCTCCATGAGGAGTCAGATGGCCAAGAATGGAATTCATGGAAGCCAGAAAGCTGAGTAAGGAATTAGTATGAAGCACTGGATTTCTCTGTGTCAGAAGGATGGCTGATGAAAACCACAGCCTATGGTACTGACCATCTGGGTAGGAAAGCCTGTATAATCACTAAAACTTCAGGCTGAGAATCTGAGCCTAATTAACCTTTCTGCATTTGCAACCACCTGTTTTCATTCCCTCTTAAATATTGCTCCTGCCTTCTTTGGTACAGAAATCCTTCTAGTTTGTACTCTTAATTTAAATTCAGTTTCTCTCGCTCTTCCTCGATTTCAACAGAAAGATGGAAAGAGGGGAAAAAAAAAAAGAAAAAAGAG
>VXAL01017137.1:5723-53610 GCA_013399475.1 Chauna torquata | reverse complement strand
ATCTCAGCTGCTCTAAACTCCTTTGACATTCACTAGAATTTAAGCTAATCCTTATGCAGACCTCTAAAAAAGAGGTGGATACAAATTACGCACTGAAGGTGCTTATTTCTGTCCAACATAAAGACAGCACTGGGCTCATGTACGGATGTCTATATACTGTAGATACATCTAGTCACAGATTTATTTCACTCAGTCTAAGAAAATCTGGAATGCTTCGGTTCTGTTTCTACACATACTTAACGCTTTTTCCCTCCGATATGTAATTGATCTTCTCTGAGAAGAATGTATAGATTAAGAAGGAAATATGCTAGTGAGAAAATGTAACATGAAGAATTCTCAAAAAATCTAGCAAAATAAAAGGATTAAGGAACAGTTCCTGCACTTGCAGAAACAGACTTCTTAAAGAACAAAATTAAAAAGATCATAGAACAGTTAGTTGGAAGGCCTCTACCCCAACCTACTCTAACTGGGACTCTTGCTGTCTCTACATCTGGGTGGTCATGGCTTGGTCTAGCAGAGTCTTGAAAGCTTCCACAGAATTGTGAACAGAAAAGGAGCTTCTAAGAAAAGTTTAAATTACCAATGAAAAAAAAGATTTGAGAATAAAAGAATGAAAACATTTCAAAATATCTCGAGAACAAAAACATTGCAGTAGTGGTAAGGATCATTTACCATTTGTTGATGCAGAAGTGACATTAGAGCCAGCTTATGCTAGAATGGTTCGCATTTTCACGAAGCTAGATGTTATTTTCATACAATTTATACAATGCTGACAAAATATATTCTATGTCAAGAGTAACTTCTCAGAATATTAAAAATAATTACTCAAGTTCAATCTGCAGGAAGACAATGACACAACAGTCCTTTAAAAATACGTAAAGTAGGAAGATCTCTGAGCCTTTAATACTTATATTTATCAACCTGCAGAACACAGCGTAAATCTGTGTTCACAGAACTATCTTTTGAAAAAATAAAACTATCTTTTAAGAAGTATTATCTTTTAAAAAACACAAGCAAGTACATGTGCGTCATTTAGTTACAGTCTTTGCAAAATCGTGGAAGTGCTGATATAGAAATGCAATTTCAGAAAACTAAAAGATGTCAACAGACCTGATATAAATCAGCAAACATTCTTAGAATCTTAGCAAACAAACCAGCTATTGTTTATTGCAGAGACTGCAAATTATTTCAGCAAGCCCTTGGATTTAATTTATTTCTATTTCTAAATATACATGGCAGAAGCTTCCCACTCCATGCATGTGTGGCTTTCCAAAAATCTAACACAGATAACTGGGTAACTACATTGAACCATAAAAAAATGGATACTTTACTATGATCATATTTCATATATATACCATTGGCACGTGTGTGCACACATACACAGGCAGACAGATGCACGCACTTTTCTTTACAGTTGGCTTTCCGAACGGGGAAGTGCAGCAACCTAAGCTACAACGACTACATTCACGAGAACCTAAAAACCCCACCAGATCTTGATACTTCTATAATGAAAACATTGTGTAACTGGATATTTTACTCTGATTTACCAAGGAGACATAAGTATTTGTCAAGCAACTATTTTTGCACAGTGTGAAACTACATTCTTAGTGTAACTCAGAGTATTGCTGTAAAATTAATTAATGTTGTTTTCCTGATAGAAAATACACAGAAGCATGACCTGTACTGCTAGAAGCCTCAGTTTTCTCCCATTAGCCACCACGGGAAACAGAGACACAATAATTAGCATTCACTGCTATATTTAATGGAATTATTAGGATGACAAAATAATGAAATATCAAGGCTTAGATTTTTCCAATCTAACTTCAGGCATTCGACTTGTGTAGGAAAGCAGTCACTCTAGATTCCCTGTTACTCAATATTAGGGAAAAAAAATCCAAAAATATACAGAGAAAGATTCAGCCAATTTGACATCTCTGTCATCCTCTAAAAGTGCCTGTCTCCATCTATTAATACACTAATCAAGTAAAGGAATAGACTTTAATTTTAGGTGATTCAGTTAGATGCCTACAGAGAGCTGAACATGGGCCTAAGAATCCATTATTATGTCATATCAAAAATGAATTTGACATTAGCTGTGCTTTGAAGGTAATTTTAATATAGTTCTTTTTATGAAGTGTTTGTTCAGTTTTACTTAGACAGAAGGCACACATGATTTTACCTTAAGTTTGGTGTAATAAGTGTCACCTTGAGTTTTACTACAGTTCAATACTCACACTTTTGTAAAAGCATGTGACAGACATTTCCTTTACCTGTTCTTTTACTGGAGTGTTGACATTTGATAGACATTGCTGGCAGACAGCCAGAAAGGATTTCACAGTTTTCCTCAATACCAACAAGTCCTCCTAGAATAAACATTAAAAAGAGGTAATATATAAACATTAATAAAAGGTTGCTAGGAAAAAAGCAAAATAAAAAGATGGTGATAATTTCATACATTCAATCCTATACACTAGCGAAACAAAAAGAGAGAGGCCATGACAATATATGCTATTCATACAGCACAGAGTAAAACAATTCATTAGTTTTCAGAAGAATGGCCTGAGGCTTCCCTGCAATAAATACTAATAATAAAACAATACAATATATTCCTGAGTTAAAATTATCTGTATTTTATATTGGATGTAAATTATAAATGTTTCAGAAGAAAAAGTTCGATACATCGAGGTCAGCCCATAGTGGTTTATAAAGAATTCTGAACGCAGATAAATCAATATGAACAAAAAGGACCAATTGAAGTGTCTCAAGTTCAGCAAAAACATTATCCTAACTGTCTGCAGATATGGGAACTGTGAGGGCATATCACAGAAATCTAAAGACTTAGGGAAGAAGGAGGGAGGTTTGTTGATCTGGAGAAAGAAGGATTTGTGGGCAGAAAAGATAAGCAAATGATTGTTTTTGGTCGCCTTCATCTAGAGACAATTGATGTGTATTTTAGATGTGGGTACCAGAAGTGGCAGGTTCAATAGGAAAGCTGTGTACTTTGACCTGGGGCTACCCTATGACATACCCTGATGAATACGTATTTTTTATGGATTAACAAAGTGAACCGGAGAAAACACATCAAAATAAAATATAAGATACCGGAGCATAATCATAAGAATACAGCAAACAGCCACATGGAAGTAGCAAATCAATTACAGAAGAAAACATATGTGAAAAGCTCCTATGTGAAAAGCTACAACAGCCTCTATCTTGTAACCAAGAAATTTACTGAAAACCTACACAGCTTGGCACCTACTTAAATAGTTACTCTGTTTACACTAGGACCAAACTCAACACAGAGAGGAAAACACCATCCACAAATCACTAGGACTATGCGTAATCTTCAAGTTTTGTCAAAACGACCACCTTTGTCAGCATCAGTTTAGAGATTCTGCTACTCCGCTTTGCTCAGGCAGCTTTTCTTACATGCACCTGCAACCACTCCTTTAAAGACCTTTGACTTCCCAGTTTTCACCATCAGAGATTTTGTGTAAAGAAAGGATCATTCCAACCATTAATTCACACTGAGACTGCTGGCCTGCCACTACTGCTGACGTTCCCTGCATGGTACTAACCTGTATCAGCTTTCAGCTGGAAGACAACGTGCCCTACAGAACAATGTAAACCTAAACCTAAAGAATCTACACAGTGTATACCCAACATTTTCCTGTCAAAAAATTCTGACTTTTGATTACACTGGCGGCACTGCCCATGTGTCTCATTTCTAGTTTTAACTGCTCTTCTTGCATCCTATAATAAGATCTTGTTGTTCTTTGTTTACTGAAAAGCCTTTTTGTGGTCCATATGCTCTTTCTGTGCTGATTCACAACAGAAGGCAAGTCTGCAAGTGCACCGAAGCAACCCGTGTGTTCCTAAATCTCTGAACCTCTTATAATGTTCAGTGGAGTAAAGTGTGGTTTTCTCATCTGGACTCTGAAGATCTACAAGCTATATCACCTTCTCAAATCTAATCATTATTCTCTGTTAATATATGCAAGGATCCCATTCTGCAATGGCATTACACTGTGATTACATGACCTGTAAAGGCAGCTCTGCTCTCTTCTAAGTCACCATTTTCCACTGATCAGCCTTCTTGTTCCCATATATGTCTTCTATTTGGCTGCATTAAAATGCCTCTTTGCTTATTTAATTGTGTTTTGTTTAGCAATTGATCCGCATTTTAAAAAGTTTTGCTTTACCCTCCCTCATGATTGTTAAAAACAATAATCACTTTTTAGCTGAGAATGGATCCCTCCTGGAATGCATCAGAAGCTACTGCGTTGTGTGATGATTTCCCAATTTCAATTTTTAGCTAATATAGTAACTAGTTTTGAGCTACTGAATATGAATTACATTAAATGCACAAATTCACCTGAAACGCAATGTGATACTAATGCCTTACAGAAATTGGTATTTCAAAATACTGTCTTACTAATCAGTTGAAAAACTGCAATCTTCTCAAGAACAAATTTATTTGTTTCTTCCGGTCTTATTTGTTGGCCATGTTCTTTCTGCCCTTCAGCCTTATACTGACTGTGTCTTCTGTCAGCCATTCCAAGATTTTACCTAGGACTGATGCCAGGCTTATCAGTTTGTTGTTACATAATCATCTGATTTACGCTTTTAAACAGTTGTATTACAATCACTCTACTTTCCATCTATAGAAATTACGTTCTGTCATAATTATCTTCCATTTAGATGTTAATGAATTCAAAAGAAAAACTAAAACCTACAAAAAAAAATCCTATATAAAGGTTAAAAATTGAATGTCTCCCATTTTTCTTTCTGCCAACAGCTGAATAACACCTAGGTATAAGCTATTTATTATCCTCTCACTTGACAGCATGACAAACATTCAATTTGAAAGTTATAGACAGCAAAAGAAAGCCCCACTGAACAGTACAACAGAGCCATCTGGAACTTTTTTAAATTTGGAGAAATCCCCAAACTACTGTAGAGTGGTAATGTGTTTTTGTTTTTTTTTTTTAAAGAAAATGGTAAGGAAAAAAATGAATTAGATTTTCAAGTCTTTCACCATTCTAAGGCACACAGCCAAGGCTCTTGAGGTGTGATTACATGGTATGCTGGATTCAGCAGAAAAACCGGTATAAAATATTTACTGTCCTCTTAGTTGCTAGGGTGAAACAATGGGGTCACACTGTGAACTGGATTACTAAAGGGACCCAGGATAAAAATAACCCTTTCCTGAACTGTACAACTAATATCTTAAAATTTAACTAGTACATGGAACAAGAATGAGCCACTAAGAGCAAGGACTTAAACTGGTTTTGCCACCAACTGTAACTGAACAACTGTGTTCACAAGACTTATCTAAAATTCCTCAGTTATGTTCTACCTTTAAACTGAAGGGTTTTTTTCCCCAATTGAAGCCATTTAGAAATGCTGTACTTTTGCTTGTGCTTTCCTTCATATATTCGCATTGCCTTTTCTCTAAAGTACTTACATGGAGTATTCACTTCCTTCTTCTTGCAACTCCAGCTCCTTGATAAACTTTACAATGTTCAAGAGCCATTAGCTTTCAACTCTACTGTGGCACACAATCCAACCATTTGCACCTTGTGACTCTTTGCTTCCCTTCAGCATTTTGTGCTTCCTTGCATTGTGCCCATATAAATATGAAAAGTCACCAAGTCACTACGTTGTTCATGAAATCCCTCTTTAAATCCTCTCTACTAATTCTTCTGCCTACTAATCAGTTAGTAATAGCTATGCATTTGGCTAGTCTGGCTGCTGCCCGTTCAGAACTGTTTCGCCTTTGTCTTGCCTTTGAATGCTTGCTCTATTCACACTTTTTTACTTTCTAAGATTTTCTACTCTATTCTTCCGCAGATATTTCCTTTTCATTACATACATGTACAGTGCATTGTACGATGGTCCCAGGAACCTGGTTTATTGAATAAATGCAGAAATCTAGATGAAAAAAAAAACCAACTGTATAATCTAATAGCCAACTCTCCTACCTTGAAACACTGTATTTGTTCCCCAAAATCTACAGACAAGAGGACTCTCACTGGGAAATTAACAGCTTCTTTGAAACCACCTTCAAGCCCCTTTTCATCCGAAGAACAGTTTTTCTCTAGGCTACAACAGACTGCTCCCACAAATAATGCAGTATAAATCACTTCCCCCCCAGTACTGTGCCATTTACCACAAAGAGCACTGATCTGCTTACTGACAGCCCCCAGTCACGGACTCAGCCTCCTCTGGATATTTACAAGAGCAAGACCAATGATTAGAGCATCAGACTAAGGATACTTCTAGGCTCACGTATTTCATCCTTACCCACTGCAACCTTCCTTTTATAGTAATCAGCATTTCCTTTCAGAATTTAGACACCAAGACGACTCCACAGGTTGCCATTTTTTTCACAGGCCACCTTGAAAAAGAATTTTAAAATAACTCTGCCTCAACTCTACACTGTATTTAAGTTAACTGGTGGAATCTTTATTTGGTAGAGAATTTGGACTGTCTTACTAATTCAAATAATCAGTAATTATAACCCTTCCATTAAAATGTCTTCAAAACATTTTATGCCGGTATCACTTTCTTAAGCACTATGATCAAAACTGCAATCTGCAAACAGTGCGGGGAAATCTGCAGAGCGTCCTCCTGGTAACACAGCCTGGATCAACAGCAGCTGATACAATAAGAACATGAGTGTAACAGTGCGTGTGAACAGAACAGCCAACACTGACTGTTCTGAGGGGGTGTTTGCCTAAAAACTGATCATGCTAAGAGGAAAGTTAACAATGAAGTTTGCTTAAAACAACCAGATTAAACAGTAACCAGGAGATTACCAAGAAATGTTTGAGAAAAAGAGAAGTCACTTTGAAAAGAAGTGTAAAAGAATCAGGAAAATTTGTGATTAAGGAGACACCTTGGGGTGGAACAGAGTGGCAGTCAAACCACATCTGACACCCAACACTGCGACCATTTCCTAGGCCTGGTGGTGCATCCTCCCTGCCAGAAGCTGTAAGTAGCCTGCATCCAGCTGAAGGACTGTCAGGCTGGGGAGCAACACATGGGAACCCACACCTCAGGTGTGCACATATGACTTTGTAGAGTGCTTTGCACTGGCCCATGAATTAGCAGACTGCAGGAAGTGGCATGGATACAGATGAAGCTGGAGCACCCTCACGTCCAAGAGCAGCCCTGTGTAAGTGGGGATCTCGTGCTGCCAAAAGAAGGCAGTGGACTTGTAACCTCCCACTTCCTGTGGCAGTGGAGGTGTAGATGTGTAACTAAATCTGCGTGTAACTCTAACTTGTGTATGTTGGAGAGGGGATTAGAGTCAATTGTGAATAATTACAGAGGGTACAGGTACAAAATTTGTATGTGTTCATTAGCATTTCTGAAGTGTCTAATATTGTGGTTTACCTGCTGTATCGCTGATACTGATCCTGGAGATGTATTTCATTGACTGCAGGTTAATTACATGTCTTTAATACATCAATAATCTGCCTTGACCCTAATTTGATTTAGACTACAGGAGTCAGTTTTTCCCTGCCACACATATAAAGCCCATAGACCAGGACACCTAGCCTCACCTCTGACTAGCCAGAATCCAAGAAATACCCAACAGCTGTAATACAAAGTGTCTCAGAAAGCAATAAATTTATCCTGGGCTTGGGTGGGCATAATGCCCGCCACGGTAATCTAAACAGGACAGTTTCCAAACACGGGCAATCCTTTTAGGAGAGAGGCTCTATTTCTGGAAGAGCCATCTGAACACCAGATAAAGAATAAGTTCATTCTACAAAGATTCTGCTCCCAGTTGTAAATCCCTAGTTGTCTTATATGACCCCACACTAGAACCAAATTATTAACAAAATTATTAAACAATTTTGATCTCTGCTCAAAGAACTTGCTTCGAAAGAGCAACAGAGCAACTACTATTTGTGAGTATGAATTCACACTAATGACCCAGCTGGTAGCGGATGAACACTTCTTACAAACCAATCCTTCCATCTCTGATCTCTCAGCCTGGATGCTCAAGGGAAATCTAAAAAAAAAATGTATTCTAAACATGAGCCTTGGGAACAAAAATTCATAAATCTACTAGATACAAGACAAACAAGGACTCAGATTAGTTTTATGGCCTATTATAAATTATTTTCTCCCCATTAGCCTTTTCATCTTTCACCTATCTTCCCTTCCCTTCCCACTATCCAGCTCCTACTCCCCTCCTGGTAACTGTCTTATCACCTCCCCTTCCCTTGCTCCCACCTTCCTACAGGTACCAATGACCTTTTCCTTTTCTTTCAGAGACAGCTTACCTGGCCTGTATCCAAACAGAAACCAGAAAATTGTTCTCACCTTGTATTTTGCATTGAAATCTTCTGTTATTTCAAACCTGGTGGGCTTATGTGCTATATCCATTGGCCTACTAAAAATACCACTTCAGTCTACAAAGCATCACCTCCATTTGTCCTTAGATGTATAGAAAAGCTACAGCTATAGACAAGTATCACTAGAAAGCTAGATGGATCTACATATTAAAACACCGTGTCAGAAATGTTCATTTAAGAGCCTGAATAACTCAAAAATGCTAATGAAATACACCATTCTTCATTCTGATATGCTCCCCATTAATGCCTTTGTCTTCCCATATATCTTAGTTCTGAAGTGATCAATTCCCTTTAATGTCTGCTAACTTATAAGCCTAAATCATGGCAAAAAACCATGAGCAAAATGATCTCCCAACAGATTAAAGGATGGATATGCTGCACCCTGGATTTATTTTCACAGTCAACAAATTAAAATTGAAAGCTTGATAGAAAAACACATAGCACAAAATGCTACAACCACATCAGGTTTGTGGATTTCTCTTTATCTTGTTTCTGCTGTGGGCAAAGCTGAGGTTCCTGGCCAGGTAGGAAGAGCTGAAGGGCATTAATGGAGTGCTCTGTTGAACTAGGGATGCAAAACACTGATTATTCCTGTTGGTGTGGGGTGAAACCCCAAATGTTAAAGTATTAAGAGCTCTCTAGCTTAGAGTGATTATGATTTTCTCTGGGGATTCCAGAAGCAGAACTAACATGTACTTCAAATGGTTGATCACAATAGAGCTTTCATAGTCCTTTAAATTCCTATGATCCACAGAATGACTAATATGAGTTAGAACAGCATTAGAGACACATGAATAGTACTAGAAATGCATGAAAGGTCAAGGCTATTCTTCATTTGTCTCATAAGACAATGTATCATATAAATGTATCCTATTTTGAAAAAGTAGGCAAAAATATACAACCTCACTGAGCTTGTCTTCAAGAAAAACCCATTCACCAAAGTAAAGGGCTTTTTCTCTTTCAGTTTAACTGGACCATCTTGTTAACATTGCAAACAAGAGACCACATTAATACTTTGACACCAAAATGCAAAGCTCCAGACCAGGTCTGATATGGACAGAGGCCATATACATGGGCTGCTACCTGCATTTTACGGTAAGTATGTTTCTTTTGCTATAACTTAGAGACAAGAAAACACAAAACCTTTTTTCCAGTAATGCTGATGGCTATCACTCTGCACCATCTATGCTATACTGCACCACTTCACTGTATTTAGTTCAAAAAATGGAAAAATGCAGTGAAGGGAGACAATAACCTTACTGAATGCTCTGTCTCAGCATAAGCACCCAGAGCAAGGCAAGGCAGCATCCACTGCTCAAAGGGCCCAGCCAGTAGGAGGACAGAGTTGCTGGGCATCTTCAGGAGTGGGTACGCTGCCTAGCAAACCCCCAACAGTCGGAGCACATGGGGAAGAATTTAACAAAGGTGTTGAACACAGTGTCTAGGTTTGGCTGGTTGACCAAGTGCTCTAAGTGCTTGCTTCCTTGCACCCAAATCGTTCAGTGTAGACAACCAGCAGTCCAGTTTTCCTTACTAGGGAACCATTAGAATAAGATTCGGTGTGTTGGTTTTATGGACTTATAGACTGACATGGTGTACGGCCTCCTGAATTTACTTTTAGTTATTTATTAGTTCCTTCTGTCAAAGTGAAATCTCTCCCCGGGGAAAACAATGCTGCTAGCTATGGGGACTTGAGATGCTTTATTGTGATGAGATTCTGAATTCATTTAAAACAAATGGGATATATTGAGTTTTCCCAGTTATAAGGAATCCAGATGTGATACTACACACTACCAGCATGCTACAGAGATTGAGAAAACACCTCCAAAAACTAGAATAAATAATCAGTAACTCTTATTTTCCAGTAGCTATTTTAAATGTCAATATATGTCAATATTAAAAAGAAAAAAAAATTACAATAGAATTACCATTTTATATGCATAAAATGCTAATTTTATCAGTACTTCAGTATAACAGTTTTTCTTTTTGAAGGTGATGGGGAAGTACAATTACTACTACAGCTTTCATACAGTTTTAATTTGATGCATTACTTCCAAAAAAGTCCTAAAGACCAGATATTGGCCTGTGATTGAGAAATTGCTAGGGAAAAGTCCTGGAAAAGCTAAGTGTAATGATCAAGCTACATGTAACATTGTCCTTACTGCATTCCACTTGCATGCACTTGCTTTTTATTACTAATCGCCACTGCTAGTAAGCCTACATTTATATTTAGCTACATGAAAGATGTACATAAAAGGTAAACAAGCCAAATACACATAAATATTTAGCTATCTGTGGTGTACAAATCAGTGGTTTTGCTTGCAACTATTAGGTAAGCCCTATCAACTTTACTTATTCATTCATACAAACTGCCATACTCACAATAAAGTGCATTAAGCATCTTCAGCAATAAAAATATAAAAATAAACTAGTATCAAATCCTGATAAAGACAAGCTTCTGCTGTTTGTATAGCTTACTTAGACATATGTATGTTATTAAACAGATCTTAAAATACTGAATAAGTCAAAACACAAACATTTTATATCAGCTTCGCAATGGCATAAAATGACTGTACAGTGGGTAGAGAATCAGATCTAATGCCTTCTTAGGTAGGTTGTGTTTCTCCAGCAAAATTTGTATGACTGAACGCTTACTTACTTTGGAAGGGGAGCCTTCAGTGATTTTCACCAGCTGCCAGAGAATAGAGTAATGCGAACACTGCAGTGCCTGAACAACTATCTGTAACAGAGGAAACAAAGAATCTGAGCATACTGGAAATATCAAGCATATCAGTAAAGTGCATGTAAAACGTATAATGCATTTTGGAGAGGAAAAACAGGAGCAGCTCTTAAGTAGTATTTTCTGTTTTCAAGAATATGTTTTTCCCTAGTCAGTTTGGTGCAATAAGAAACTAGCCTATTACAGATGAAAAAAAATACCATGGGTATGCTGGGAAACAAAACAGAACAGAAAACTGCATTGGAGTACAGCAAAAGGTGACGTCACAGCATGACAGAAGTACAACCCAACATCTACATATCTCAGTTCAAAAGTATCTGTTTAAATACCTATAAATCATACTTCACTAGTAAAAGTGTCTTGAAATTCGTTCCATTATCAAATGAACATGTAGCCCAAAATTTAAAAATAAGAGGAGAAAATAAATATTTTCTCATGGAGAAGCCAGGATTAATATTTGTGATGCCCATAAAAGCATCAATGTCTTTAAAATTTCAGTTCTATAACAGGTGTTAAAAATTCCGAAATCTTTTGAAGTGTAGAAGATGCTTCCAACAGTTTGTGCACAGTAAATCAAGTTTGTAACAGCTTTTAGCCGCTCCACAAAATACTTCTTTAAAAGACATTACGAAAGGCCAAACTATTCCTTTTCAGCAAACTCCTTGTAGTGGATTGAGGAAAAAAATACTGAGGAGAGCTCAGGTTTCATAAGTTTTTTCCTAAGACCTTACAGAAGTATTCTGGGAGCTTATGCATGTATCTATCAAGCCCAGAACCTGGAAAGATGGCTGGCAGTTGCAAGGACAGTTTTTATCTGCTGGCCCCTTCCCTCCACTCAGCACAATTCCAGCATTAAGTAGCAAATGCAGAGAGAGCAGAAGGTCCTACAGCTTAAAGCCATGGCTTCAACACACGCATGTGGCAAGGAGTTGGGTGACGAGAGTCAGTCTCTACTATGGCTCCATCTACTTCCACCTCCATTGGCTTTGAGAAAAGCCTCAGACCTCCCAACACCTCCTATCTAGAAAATGCTTCTACAAAGTGTCATGACTTTTTTTTCCTAAATGAAGTTGGGTTAGAATCAACAACTGGCTTCTAATTGAAACAAGAATATAGCTTAAAATGCTCTGAAATACTGGAGTAGGCAGTCTACAGTTTAAGCTGGAATAGCACTCTGGGAGAATCTGAAATGCTCCCTGTGCTCAGTGGTCCCTTTAGTCAGAAGACTAAAACCAAACTAGGAGAAAAAGTCCAAAACATGTCCACTGAAAGAACTCCACTGGAAAGTTGGTCAGCATCCCTGCTAACTGTTTTTCTTGATTCCTGTTTTTTAAAAGCACCCCTTTTACCATCAATGCACAATAATTGTTTGAAATAATTTGAACTGCAGCCAAGGTTTACAGTTTACAAATGATGGGTTTCTGTGTAAAAATCATGACTTATACAATGCTTTTCACAGCCAGGAACATTAGTTATTCCTTTCTTTACAAATTAGAAAGGTGAGGCAAGTAGCTCAATATCACACAGAGTAGAAAGCAGAAACAAGAGCAGTATCCAAGATTTTCCACCTCCTGGACAACGCCTCGCTACAAGAGTAATTTCATTTAAGACTCCAGGATTTTCCTAAATAACTGCTGTCTAGTGCACAAATTTCTTGAATTTCTGTATTACTAGACTCTTTTAATCATTGAATCCCCAAATGATGCAATGCAGGTGTTGCTAATGGTACCTGTTCTGGCATAGCTCCATGTTCAATTCCAGTTCTTAGTAATCTGTAGCAGTTACTGAACAGATCCCATTTTGTGAGATCATGAGCACTAGAATGAGAGGTAATAAAGACAGATTAGTTGTGTTTCACAAAACTCCACATCACAGCAAGAATATATTCTGACCTGGCAGCTCAGTGAGCAGTTTGGTATTTTTGCAAAGCCGAGACAATAGAGCATGCTGACAAGGCAGCTGTACAATTAGTTCACACCATGTTAAAAGCAGAAGTTAGGCTTTCTGATGATAGAGGAAAAAAATGTTTTACTACATTGGTTTTTTGTAGGGAGGAGATAAACTTGATGCATACTATGCATCTTTAAAGGTTATTTAATTGTAGGTACAATCTCCTTCTCAGTGTTGTCTCTAAATCGTAATCGTTGCCTCTTTTGTTCTAAACATTGACAGAACTTCAGAAGGCACTTCTCTGGCATTGCAGCAGAAACTATGGCACAACTGCAACAATGTATACTGAATGAAAAAATTGCTTTAAGCAAAGTAAAGTTACATAATCTTCTACCTTATCATTTGGCAAAAAAATAGTATACATTATCACTAAACATCCTGAAATGTCCAAAGTAAGACAGAATGATATAGACGTATATGAGACAGAGATGGTGTTAACCACTCTCCCCATTCAGTGTTTCACATTTCAGTTTTACCAGCCTGATTTGCCAGCAAGAGGAATACAAATGAGATTAGCAACATATATTTTACAGTTTTGCATACTTCAACAATTTATGTTATAGCTTTTTAATAAAGAACTGAGAAATACTAAAGTAATTATGAAACACAGGGTTACCTAAAAGACAAGAATTATATTTCATAACAAATTTAGATTTCATGCTGTTCTGCAGTAGAGTAAATCTGAGAAAATTTGAAACCACTCATAATACGCTTATAAAAGAGAAAAGCACCTCAAAATAATAAAAAACTTGGCGATTAAAATACTCACCTGGAAGAAGAAGGGATGCTCAGACTGAATTGACAAGTCTAAATTAGACAAAGCAGTCTCATCCATCTGGCTCCCTTTCTGCCCTGTGTTGGAGCTGCCTCTGTTTAAATAATTAACTACCCTGCTCAGTGAGAAAGAATAGTTCTCTGAAATAATTCTTCTGATACGAACAGAGGCTGAACCAGGAGCTCTGAGATCCTGTTGAGAACCCTAGTATGAAATGTTTCCCAGTCTGGACTGTGTTGGCCCCACAACCTAGAAAACCTCACTGATAAAAGTTTCACAGAAAACGTAACACAATGACCTTGAGCTGAGAATAAGTGAAGTATGCACTCTAGGGTTGTGCCGTTAGGCCAAGGTGCATCTTAACTTCTAATTATGATCCATGAATAGAAGAAAAACAATAGAAAAATCTAAAACCAAAAACGAACAAAACCCCCCAAGAAACAAACCAAAAATACACCCCCCACCTATGTTCTGGCTTGTCTTTGAAGTATGGAAATAAAATGTTTTATAGATAAATTACAGGCTGTCAGGGAACTGCCTCTGACTAGTCATATTAAGCACATAGATCCTGCTTCAGCAAATCACAGGGTTGCTAGCAAGGCAGAGTTGTACCTCCTTAATTACAGCACTGTAATTAAAGCAGTAAAATCTCCTTGGTGTGCAGAGGCAGACATCAGCACAGATTATTCTACAGAGAATATGAAAGGAAAAATTGTCTCATGTCTGTCTTTTCATTTTAGAGCCCTTAATGTCAGGCAGCTGTTGCAGGGGGCATTCCCCATTATCCTGACAGCTGGGGGCACCTTAGCTTTTTGCTCAGAGCCTGGCCTTCCAAGCGTCCTCAGGAAGAGCTTTCCAGCTTCCAAAGCTGAAAACTACTAACTATAGACAATTTTCAAAGGGCTTTTCAAAACAAACTTCCTTAAAGAAAAGCTTCCACGTTAAATTCAGGCATGTTCCAGTACACTTTTGTCTCTTTTGAGCTACTCAGCAATCGAAGTGATAGTGAAAAAGATACCTTGACACAACCCAATCCTCTACAGAGGTTCAGATTTTCCGACATGGAGGCTCCGAGAATAAAAATTCCTACAGCGTTTTCCCTAGCTGGGTCCCTTCCATTTCAAAGTCTTCATGGATTACAGAAAACAAGGCCCAGCACTTCATCAAAGGAGGTTTCTTTTTCATCCCTATGGATAGCACTGTCTCCTGGGGCACATTTCTACCAGACCGTACTCAGATGAAGTAAAGGTACCAGTTCCACAGTGTTTCTGAAAGCGTGGAAAGAAGCAGCCTACAAAAATTCCTGTTAGAAGTGATCTTCCCGCCCCCCAAACCGCTCTCTTTTTAAAGCAGCGCAATCAGTACCTTGGGCTTTGAACAGCTCTCCTAGATGCAGTCTTATTTCTCTACTGAGGTTTCATTTATTATCATTTCTACTTCTTCCAGATATAATAAACTTCTGAATAACTTAGTCTGAAGGAATTTGATATGATGTATTGGTCAACTACTGGAAAAAAGGCTAAGCAACAGATTTGTATAACAGGAAGAGAAGATCTGCTTATCTGACCATGAATTTACCTATCCTGGGAAGTGCCCTGACTGATCATGTTTATTCTGATAAAAAGACGACTCATGTCTGGAGAGTTACCATAGCCATCACCAGGCTTCTGAGGTCAGCATGGAGGAGGAAGGAATCAAATTCTGTACTACATTTAAGGACTACTGGGCAGTGATACCAACAATC
This sequence comes from Chauna torquata, assembly GCA_013399475.1. Taxonomy (NCBI): domain Eukaryota; kingdom Metazoa; phylum Chordata; class Aves; order Anseriformes; family Anhimidae; genus Chauna; species Chauna torquata. Next base: position 38,029 of record VXAL01017137.1, on the reverse strand, counting down.
CCTATTTCTACATGTAAGACAATGTTCTATACACAAGACAGCATGAAAAGGGCACATCCAGAGGAACAGAGGTGATGCTTGAGATTTATGTCATGGAATTAACTGGAGTAATTAAATAACACATGCTGATATACAAACTGCTACAGCACTGATGTATTAAGTGTGAAAGCTCACTGAATTGAGCCAGAGTTGGTATGGAAAGATTGTCTCCAGGTACCTAAGGACAGAAAATAATGCTGTAAATGTCAGTGATACCCTGGCAAAGAAAAGAAACTTAGGTATTTACTCCAGGCGTTCTATTCAGAAGACATCAAAAAATTTATTATTACATTCCGAAAACTTGGAAGGAAACGTTGTGATGATGAATTTCATTTGCATTGAACTACTGATATCCTTGTTTGATGAAAAGACCTCAATTAACAAGTGTGCTGCAAGCCCTTTGTGAAGCAGCTTTCTGGCCCTTACAGAACATTCATCTCCCACTGAATTGGTTTCACTGTTCCAGCATGTAGGGAGATGGATCTTTTCTTGTACTGAGACTGGCTTCACTAACAAACTTGATTTAAATTCATTTAAATGGGAGGAAAACTGGGCAGCAAATATGATCTACAGAACATCCCTCCTGATCTTCTAAGTGTCTACTTTTTAAGCTAATTCATTCCCAAATGAAAAATCACCCTGAAATGACCAGAAAGACGATTAAGCTCAGGCTCGGGAAATCTCAGTACAGAAGCTTTTTTGGTCTAGAAGGCTTTTCTGACAATCCCTGCCACGTTTTTTCCAACTTGCTGGGTTACTTTTTCCTAGAGTATGAAGAAGCAGTAACTACAAGCAAAACTTAAGCAAAAATAAGGTAAATTTCTCTCACTGGAACAAGGGAGGGACTTGTTTCTATTCAAAGCCTCAGCAACTGCTTTGCTTTGTCAGTGCAGTGTTACGAGATCTGAAATGTATCAGTTGTTAGCTTGCAATTTCAACTTCTTCCGTTGACTTTGGCTCCCAGCTGACGACAGACAATGGCAGTATCCGGCAAGAGCAACTATATTTTGAGATGAGAACGCTCAATGCAAGTTTTGAATTGAAGATCCTAACCTCATAGCTGAAGGTCTGGCAAAAATTCTGTCTCAGATGGTATGATTGTTTCCCTTTACAAATAAGTCACGGCAGATGTAACATTCAGTAGAGTAATGAAAAGATTTCGTTACTTTTTTATATGCAAGCAGATATTAATTAGAAATTCCCACTGAACTATAATCATAAATAACAAATCTGCTGAGAAATGATACACAGCTGCTCTTCAGCTCTTAAGATTTGATTCTTTTCTCTTTCCTGTTGTTTAAAGATGAAGGTAGATGTCCCTTGCCCTGATTTGTGTGTCATTCCATAAAGCTTTGTTTAGAATCTGAAAAAACTCTCTAGAGATTTGGAACCCTAAAGGAAAAAATATATATGGGAGACCCTCAGGAAAGTCTTAAGATTTGTGCTTTTTTCTTCAATGTGAACTACAGCTTTCACCAGTCCTCTCAGGAAAAGCAGAAGTGGCTCCAGTGTGTTACCAAGGAGACTAAAAACCTAATTTGCACGTGTCAGCCTGCTGCACTACAGAAATTAGAAACGATTTCATGATCTCTGTGGGACTCCTGTTGAATGGAATCAAAGAGCAGATATTTCCGAACCATCTCATACAGTGATCCAATACAGGATTCAGGATAAGTGAATACTAAGCACAGAAAAGAAAGAGAACCAAACCCCCAAAACGAAATATACTAAGGGGTGTAAAAGAGGTGGCAGAAGCAAGATCCTCTCACATCCTGTTATAAGGAAGAAATGATTTGTGGCTCTCAGCCATCTGAATACGAAGCTTTACTAGACGCTGACCAGGAGCGATTACTTCCTACAACTGGTGTAAGAGGAAGGTTAGGCCTTCGAGCTATATACCAAAATTCAGACAATTAAAGTGAAATTTTCCAGGTATCTGTACTACAACTTATTAGGGTGCCTGTAGGTCTAACAGGGAGCAGCAGAACCCTGGAAAGCTGCTGCCTGGTTCCAGTGGGCTGGTTCACACTGATCTTGGTGAAGGAGTTTCTGTGTAATCCACACAGTCAAAACTTTGCCAACAACTTGACTAGAAACTATTCCTGGCACTTCTGCAGGAAGAGAAACTATCTTCCAAATTCTTGTCATCAAGGATTAATTATTATTATTACTACTACTTATTTTCCAAATTTTGAGGAGAAACATTTCAAAGGCATTGAGAAACTGAGAAAATGACTTCCTCCAGGGCCTTCCTAAGCTGAGGCTCAAAGCAAAGATTTGGTTTGCATCCACTGGTGCCAGAGACAAGAAGTGTCCCTTGTGCACTGACTATATGTCATGCAGCAGAGTATGACTTTTGTGGTAAAACAGGTATAAAATCATTCAGTGCAAGGGAGGCTATGCCATTTGCAAATCACATCTGTAAAAGCAGTCATTAACTAACCAAGGACACTGATGAATCCAAACAGCAGTACAAGTGCCTCCAGTCATTCACCGATCACTATTTCATATTTTAGACCACAAATTTCTCATTTCTTAACACCAGACATCAACTGATACTTTCTGAAATGGTAACTGCAAATTTTCAAGGGAAAAAACACATACTTGTGAAAAGAGGTTAACCTCTTTAATGTGGAGAGCACATTGTATATGTCATCATCATCAGCTTCTTCTCCCTGAAAATGAAAGGAAATCCATGAAGGGAGTTCAGCAATCCAACTGAGAGTACATTACTGCACGGAGAGGAGCAGACTTCTTTGAGGTTTTATGTTGACACCAAAACGGAATCTAAATTTACAGTGACTTTTATCTAGATTCCATGACAATAACATTTAAATAACCACTGCATAGCGCAAGATCATCCAACAATATGCAGAAGCATTACAGTGTTAATACTCAAACCAGTATCCTCCGGTAGTAGAAACCATTCCTAAGATAAAAAAAAATCTGAGTTCTATCTTATTTTATAGAACTGCAATTTAACCATAAGCAAAGAATGTGCTACCAGAATAAAGCCGAATGCTTGCCTCACTGTACACCAGAAACCTGCAGACATCAAGAGCAAGTGTTTTAAAATGATCAGTGGGAAGATTAATTTCTTTTTACATCCTTCATTGCTATTCACTGTGTTACACATTGTAACGCATGACAATCACATCGTATAGAATGACATATTCAGAACTGGATGAAAGGTTTTTTTGTTGTTTATTTTTACGATTTTACAAATCTAGGGAAACAACAGTTGAAGAATAAATATTGCACAACTAAATCAAAACTTTAATTTTCCATTTTTGACATTGTAAAACATCATTATCCTAATATTTAATGCAAACTGAAAAATAAGTGGAAATAAGGTACTTCCAAAACTTAATTTTTCCAGCAATTTTCTGAAACAGGAAATCCACTTAAAGCAATTCTTCTCCATCTTGTTTTGATCAACCCAAACAGTTATTTAGTTTGGATTTTTTTTGTTTTCCAGCTAAAGGCCAACAATTAAAACATCTCCCTGCCTTCAGATGCAATTCTCAGTCAACGTTTAGCAGCCTAGTGGAAGCCATAAAACAATGTAATAGTTGCTTGACCACAAGTATACAAATTTGCGAATATAAAATCTCTTTGAAGCGATGAAATAAACTTATTAAAATCAGTTATTCTGCAAAGTATCATCCAGTAGAGAATATCAAAAAGGTCAGAATTTTAAATCCTTGCTATTGCTGTTCTCTTTCTTGCTTACTCTCACTTTTGTCTTATTTTTGCCTCTACATTTTTCTCCATGTCATACATCTTTTTTGTTTTTATTTACTCTGTAAGCAAAATTTTACTTTTATTTACTCTGAAATGACAAGTCAGTATGTACGTATGTGACATATTAAAGACAGAAAAAAACTTAATGCACAGTTCTAAAATAGACTGTAGCTTAACTTTCTATAAAAGTACATCAAAAATTAAGTGCATCTGCCACAAGGCATGACTACAGGAAGTGCAGAAAAAGATCTATGCAGCCCCAGAGTTATGTTTAAAAAGAAGGAGAATTACAACAAATTTAGTAGTGCTACACAAATTTACGTAAAGCAAGAAAAAACGACGAAGGTTTCTATGCTTATTTAATGTATTCTGTCTTGTGCATTTTGAAGAGTAAATTCTTGTAAGTAACTCCCAGACACCTCCAGATTTCAGACCTGTATCTTTATTTTTCTTCTTTCCAGAGCTCTTTCAATAAGCCATCATAAATATTTGACTAAATCCTATCCTCTCTTCCATTCAAGACATAATCCAATCTTGATTCTGCAGCCTGCATATCCATTTGGGACTACTGCAAACATCCCAAGCATTAAGTAAATGCACCTTTCTCCGTATTCTTCCTCAGCTTTCACCCATTCATTCATTTCATTTCACATGTGAACTGTTTAAATACTAGACTAAATTTTTCAGAAGCAGGATTTTCCTGTGGTCTTTGTTTTACAGCATCAATGCTTTGCAGATTTAATGCTAGTCCAGGGGATTTTCTACATGGAGAAATAGCTCCAAATAATTATGATACAGTTGCTGCTGCACTACCTCTTCACATGGATAATTTCATGACTTAGCAAGAATATTTTTCTGCAGTCTATCATAATGTATTTTAGGTAGTCTAACTAAATTCATTTTAAGGAAACAAACCTCCTGCAGCAGATCCTCTACAGAATGGTTGAATCGATCCACGAATTCATCAATAAGTTGGCTGTGGGCTATGTCAACTCTGTTTTGGATTGTATATTCTTCACTACAGAGTATGCTGTAGGTTTTGCTGCAGGCTTCAAGAACATCCGATTCCACATGCTTTTCCACAACAAACTTAATCTGTTTCAGTAAGGCATCCAGATGCTGTAGATCAGAAAAGAAACTCAGATTTCATCTTGTCTGAACAATGAAACTCAAAGGAAAAGTCAGTCAAAGAATACACCAGGTTAGATTGCTAATACGCCAAATGAAGGCACAGTACTGTGTGACTAAAATAGTTATACTTGAAAGCAACTAGCATTCTTGCTCAATGTACTATACCTTTTCCATTCTGCCAGTGCTATAGATTTCCAGATCAAAATACTGAGGGATTTGCAGGAGATTTGCAACCTTCTCTGCATCAGCGGAATACTAGAACATCATTGAAACAAAACAAAACAAAACAGTGAAGTAAAAATAAACATCTACACTACAAAATGAAAAAGTTTAAAGTTAGTTGTAAATACCAGTGAGCAATTTATTCTGTAGAAAAAGGTACCTTTGACAGCAACATAGGAAGTGCAATAATGAAATGCTCAGTCAATTTATTTCTGTCATCTATCTGAGTTTTTCTTTCTTTTGCTGTCAAGACCTGCAAGTGATCAAAAATAACTACAGTAAATACAATTTCTTCATATAGTATTCATTAATTTTTGTGAAGTTGATATTAAAAACAAAAACTCATGCAAGTACATTTTTAATGAATCAAAAGAGGAGGGAAAAACTTTCAGAAACATTTAGATTGAAGAGTGATTAAATGGGAGGACCATGTGTCCTAAAAAGCTGTGATTGAAAAGGAAAATAACACATCATCCAGCAAGATATTGTCGCTACACATCAACATGTTTCCAGGATTGAAATTCAAATATAACCCAAGTCAGTGGAAGTTTTGCTATTGCTTCCAAACGAATTGAGCTCTGGTTTTCACACATTAAACAAAGCGTTCATGTAAGACCTCAGGGCGAAGTATAATTAAGAAAACCAAAACCAAACCACACTGTAACAGTGATTTTCATTAGCAGATTCATGGCCTCATCTCTAAACTGGAATGTAATTCTCAGTGAGAAAATGCATCCATGTTCACAGAACTCATTAACAAATTTCAGTGACAGATTCATTGAAGCTACAAATGCTGTCATAGCAAAACCACCTTGAAACAATGAGCAGACAGATAATAATCAATGTGGCATGATTCATAAAAGCTTAGAGTTGGCTTCTTGGCTTCAGAAAAGGAGAGTGGTCATACAGAATACTTTTGAAAACAAATAATGATAACAAAATATTCAAGTTAGCTGATGATTTATATATAGCAAAGCTGCCAGACTGTACAATAAGGGTTACAAGCTCAAGTCAGAGTGGAAACTATTTCACAAGAACGTGAGTGCATAATTAGAAATCTGCTCCCATTTCAGCTCAGAGAATATGCTAGTGAGATCATGAGAACATGACAAACCTCTACTGACAAGTCAAGAGATCCCTGCAGTTACCATCCCACAACTCATGATCTAACTGAAAAGAAGCAAAAGCTAAACGTCACACCTACATCTCTCTCTAAGTGTGAAGGAACAGTTGGAAACAAAACATGCTAGGATAACAAGTAGCCTATTGGGCAAGCAGGAACCCAAAACAACCACAGAAGTGAAGGGGAATAGCTAAAGACTTGTCACCAAGGTGAGAAACCACTTCCACAGTACACAGCAGACAGACGGACACACATGCCAGCAAACACAACTCCTGTGCGAACACGCAGCGCAGCAAAAGCTGCTAGCTCATCAGAAGGCAACACAAATGCAGCTAGCAACTCAGGCTCCCACCCCCTAACAACTAGGTCATATTCTGGTGACCAAATATTGCTATTTAGTGGTGCTATTAATGAAGCCGAGTCCCTAAGGATGATCTTGACGCTTTTCTGATCATCCTTCAGAAGGTGAAGTTTAGCTTTGTAAAAATACAGACATTGAAAATTCAAGACTAACCAATTTGCTGAACTTACGTCAACTGAAATGTAGATCTCGTGAGAGAGAAAAATTACCCAGAAGGCTAACATTATTTGGTAACATTAGTTACCAGTAACATTATTTGGTGCTCCAAACAGAAAATACAAACATGATATTTTCCTTAAATTTAAACATTGTTTCGTCTTCTACAATGGTTTACTGCTACAGGCAAAACACAAAGCTAAGTTGTACTTACAATATTGTTTTGGTAACATAGCAGATGTTCACATGCCCATGTAAATTTGTGTAAGTGCTTTTGTAGACTGCCCCCCCTCAGCCTTGAAATGTTTTAATAAATTAGGAATTTCTTAGAATGTGCTTTTTAACAAAAAGCATGTTTAAATTGATGGCTTCCTAAAACACTTCCTGGGATGCTGTTTCAGGACATGATGCTAATCTGCTTTTGGTACATAAAAATTAAGAAGCTAAGTAAATGCATTTAGTTTAGCAATAAAGTGTGATAGGTCTACCTCCAGATTTCACCTTTATTCTGTGTCTTTCTTTAATAATCTAGTTATGATTATTCAGAGCAAAACCTAACAGAAGTATCAAATGGTGTTATTTCCTTACAGTCTAACCTAAATAAGAGGGGGACTAAAAAAATCAGGGAAGTATGTTTGGGAAGCTGAGACTCTTCTGGAATGTGAATGCTGTATTTATGGAGAATACAAGTGAAAGCCTGTTATCATCCTGACCTTGTGACTTACACTGAAATGCTTAGAAGTGCTTGCCTAGCTATAGGAATGGAATTCAACTGATGTAGATCCCCCCAAAGTCACTATATAATAAATGATAAAGGTACCTAGATGGCAAAAAGGTCATTACATCAAATTTTGATATTTTATGAGCGCCCAGTGGAAAAGGCCAAAGAGGATGGATACATAAAATCACAGAAACATTCTAGCTGGAAGGGACCTTGCAAGGTTCCAGTCCCACCCCTCCCTCCTGCTCAAAACAGAGTCAGCTCTGGGGTCAGAATACAGTGCTCTGGGCTTTGTCCAGTCAGGTCTTGAAAATCAGCAGGGATGGAAACTGCACAACCACTCCGTTTATTTTCCAGTACTTAACTACTCTTGTGATGAAGCTACTGTTGGCTTCTTCTGCAAATTTCATGTCCACATTAGCAGCACGTTCCTTTTTATGGAAGATAGCCAGAGGTAATCTTGTTCTGCTCCTGAGCTCTACACTCTCAGTTCTAATCTAGATGAACAGTGAGGGCTGTAGATGCTGGTAGACTCCAAGTCTAAGCCGGGGGTAAAAATAATTTAAAAAAGATTTTCATGCTGCAAATTCGCATTACTTAACTCATCGATACAAAACCCAAAGTGAAAAAGAAAAAAAAAAAAACCAAATATTTCCAGGAACAGAACATCTATTATTTTTCTTCAAAAATGTTCACATGAAAAACTGACTATAAAAATCCCATTTACAAGTGTCAAAATGTGATACTATAGAAAAATATTTTATGTTAATATAGTAACACACACAGGTGTGAGCTACCCACCATAGTACTACTTACTCTTTTGCCAGTGCCTCTGCCTACTGGAGGGTGTGCTTCAGCAGCTTGTCTGATTGTACACACCATCAGTTCAATAAGAGCACTCTCCTGCCGGTCAGACATTGCTATGGAGGGAAGACAACAGCAAAGATCAGCTTTGATGATGTCTGAAACGCATCTTAAAGAAGACAAATCTGGGAATGCAGTTGTAAAATACAGGGAAGAGAGAATAAAACAGACATCATTTTGTCCAGTTAATAAAACCACGGCTTGCTCACTTGCTCTGCGAATTACCATTCACATAATCTCAAAATGGATATGGCAGAACTGAAACTTCAGAGAAAGGCAGTCTGGAAAAATGATGAATGAAGGGGAATATAACAAAGATCTATAAAATAATGAGTGGCATGGAGGACAGAGAGGGACTGACTGTTCACTGTCACTTCTTACAAAATATTCACACCATCATGAAGTATTCTTTCTGTTCTTTTTGAAGTACTTCTGGTCATATCTAGAGGGCCAAACCTCACTACGCTACATAGAAAACTAAAAAGAACCAAAATGCCAGCTCCTTTCCTAAGGAAATTACCATAGAAATGAAAGACCACAACTGTAGCAGGGGGATACCAAGGGTCAGATATTGAAACACAGAGATGACCAACACATCATGCTAGGGAGCAGTAAGAGTACACTGTTTTTTCAACCACCTAACCACTGTGAAGGTCCTTGAAGCAGAAGAATACTGAAGGATTAAAAGGGATCTTGAATGGCATACACTACCATTAGGAACTCTTTGCGACCAACCTCCCTGGCTACCTGGCTCACACAGATCTATTCTTAACCAAAGGGGATACAAAACTAATTGAAAAAGAATTCCCTTATTTTTTTCCTTTTAAGAACTTATTAGGTTTTAACATTGTCGGAAGAAGCCCTGTATTTAATTAACACCACCTGAAGTGCCTGTTTATGCAAAATTGTATTAGCTACTTAATTTACTGAAATGTTCATGTATACACTAGTCATTCAAACATTCAAACAAGAATCCTAGCCTTTAATATTAGGCAACAACACTACAGCAGACTTCAAGAGATGAAAAATGTAATATAAAACTGCTGGTTTTGAGGCAGAGTGCATTAAAAATGGATTAAATTAAAATCTAAATAGGTTGTACTTCCTCAAATATGCTTTCTAAACAAACCACAACAAATACTTCTATCTGCCACAGTGAGACACCTTTTTAAGGCATAATTAACAATATTGTGCAGTATCAGTACAGCAGAGAGGTTAAACAAATACCTTCTTCTCCTTGGACTGGTTCCTCCAAGAGCAGTTCTGTCATGCATTCCCAGTCTTTCAACAGTTCTTGAGAGCTCTCCCACAAACTGTCCACCAAATAGGCTGCGTGTTCATGTAACTAGAAAATCCAAAGCAACGGTCAGTACAGTGTTCTGGTACAAGCAGCGGTTCCTCAACTGTCACAATCATTTGGGCGTGGACATTGCCCATGGGCATGTCTTACATGAGGAGGAAAAGAAAAATTCAGTTTCAAACTAACTCTGTAAGGTCTTCCTTCATCTGAACGATACAACTGCTTGGCAATGGGGATATGCTTTAATGAAAAATGGAAGAAAAACAAATTGAGCTTGTCTTTCCATAAAGCTGCTTGTTTGTGAAAAATCTCTCAGAGTTCTGACCTAGAACACAAAAACTTACATTTTCTCACTTTCCCACTGTATTATAAAAAGGAGAGATGGTGAGACATGAGACTAAGAGGGGGTTGTAATACATTCTTGCTGAACAGGCATTTATTTTTCTGTGCAGAACATGGATATGGAAATATTTTTTCATTCTAGTATAATATTCTGTGTGAGTGTGAATATGACAGACAAAACGAAAATTTGTGTAATGGAGTTCATATTACAACTAACTGCTGAAACAGGAAAACACACAAGGCAGTACGTATCAACACAATTCAAACACCACATCAATAACTGAGACAATATTTACAATTTTAAATTTCCTAATTTACGATTAGGAATATGGTAATTACAAAGTAAGATACTTACAAAGTTTTTGTTAGCTATACGTGCATTTACATTTTGAAATAATCATGTAACAATCCAAAGTCATCACCAGGTATAGCTTTGTGATCTCTCTACAACAGATGGAGTGCCAAGTACGTTTTACATCATCTATTTCTGGTCTCTCAGAAAACAGTACCAGAAATCCTACTGATTTCAGGGGATACAGAATTAACAGTAATTTTTTTAATTGCAAAAAATGTGAATGAGCAAAACTGTTGTAAACTGAGAAGAATGATCCATAGGCTTCTACTGACTTATAAACTGATCTTTACCCAATACCAAAAAGTAACAAGCACAATATGCAGAGTTGACTTGCTTGCTAGACATGGGAATGACTTCTAAACTGGACAGAACACCTAAGAGCTTATGGAAGGGGGTACCAGTACATCTATCTACCTTTCTATTTCTGCTAGCTTTGGGGAAAATGTCATGTGTCACAGAGCTTTCTGATGCTTGTCATAGGGTTACCTTTACTGTCTTCTGAACACACCCTCTCAGATTGCAGTGCTTACATCTTCTCATCCTATGCAGATGGAAACTCCCAGATCTCTATCTCTTTACTAAAATTGGAGTCGTAATATTCTACTTTGTTTATAACACTTCTCAAAAACAGCAACAGTGAAAACTAACTCTGAGAGAGAAGCGATCTCAGGGAGCAGTGTATGGCCTCTGTGGGAAAGCACTTTGCTGATCATGGCCTTGGGGGTCAAGATGAGTTCCTTCTCAGAAGGATGGACGAGATAATTCTAAGTAACTCCCTGCCACACACACTCAGATTTAAGGCATGAAGAACACTGGGCATATGATAGTTCGGCACAGCTGCCATATCATAAGACACAGCTTCCAGCTAGGGACAGGATATATATGAACAGCAACCTTGACACCAAACTCTGAAAGAATACATTTGTCCTAAGGAAGCAGGCAAATAAGCCCATTTGCTTATGTTGTATCTCCAGAGCAAATATTCCTTGTTCTCTGTCAATTAGTCTCTTTGGACATGTTGCCTTTCTCACCTCCTAGTGGCTGCGGGCGTATCTAAGGCCCATGGCTATTTGGTCTTCTCACCTAACAACTTGTCTCTGAATGATTACATTAGCTAGCAAAACTTCATCATTTCTCTGCATTCAGCTCAGGATTTTCACCAGAAAACAGAACAATCTATTACAATCTACTTTTGGAAGAAGCTGTAGCTAGAAATACATTTAGATAGCAGACTGGAGGCCCACACAGGTAGCCACATTTCATCCCATCTTGTTGGTTCCTAAGGCATTTCTAAACAATGTCAACATTAAGTAAACATTACCACTGTACCTAAATGTTATTCTTCTTTCTCAGCATCTCTGCTTATCTTCATCCTCACAGTCAAGTCTCTTGTTCAAGCCCTCACAACAATTCAAATACCTGATAGCAATACCTTCCTTTCTGCTTTTTACACAAAACATACTACTGTCCATTCTACTGAGAAACATTTCTGTCATTCTTTTCTTTCAGTCTTCCTTTGCCACCTATTAGTTACTGAATCAAATGTATCATTTTTAAACCCTTCTGCCTCAGTTGCTTCTGAGCAGTCTGTACCTGCCTGTTTATCTTTTCAAGTCTTCCTCCATTCAGCTGCCATTCCTCGCCTAAATTACTGTTAGTACTTCTACCATAAAACTTCCCCCATATGCGACCTCTATAGACATAAACTATGGGCACAATCCCATCCTGAATGTGGTCACCAAACACAATGCAATTGTATATATGCCTGCAGCCTCCATCCTCGGATGTCTTCAAGATGCAGCTGCATAAAGCCCTCAGAAATCTCAGCTAGTATCATAGCTGACTCCACTTAGATCTAAATTGCCCCTCAGATCCTTTCCATTCCGAATTATTCTATGATTTTTGTCCCTTTCTGGTTCAAATAATTTTACTCCACGAAGAGTAACTCCAGAGGTATACTCTTGAGTTGGTTATCTAAAAAAAACCAACCAGTAACACTTCTATGTAGCAATGAAACCTAGTAGCCTCTGTACTACCAGCAATGCAGCACTGAGTACCTTGGGGACATGCAAGAGCGAAATAGAGCATGGAGAAGATTTTGGATTATTTTTGCATCATGGACAAGGAGATAGGAGGCAGGGTAAATGGCATACAGTATTTCTGAAATTATGAAAAAAAAAACAACAACCAACTTGTTACCATAGGTTGATAAGTCACTACTTAAGTTCCAGGTTCTATTAAACATGTAAAGATTAAAAATGAATTTTTACCTCACTTTCAAGAAAGAAAAGAACCAACATTCTAATGAGGTTTCCATTTGGACTATTTCGCCCCCTCCTCTTTGCTAGGGCCTCTTCAGCTTGGGGATCATGTCTGCTGAACAGTCTGAAAATAAGCAAAAGGAGCTATGAATTTTATCAAAACAAATCTAATTTCTTCAATAACATGATGAACATTCATTCTTGACATAGCAGATTTGTTCATAAAACACTGTGAAAACTATTTCAAGCTATTTTTTTCAAGGGACAGAGGGCATGACTTCTTCCTGCCTGAAGAGATGAATTCATCTTCAGAGTCTTCAAGTTCATAGGGCTGGAGGAATTTCAAACAGGAAAAACATCTCTAGAACATATTTATACTGAAGGATTTTGCACAGCTTTATATATTTGCAAAATTTATATAATTTTGCATTTTTAAGTCATCAAATTTTATGATGGTGGTACCACTTATTCCACTAGTGTCTCAAGAACTAAGGTTGTATCTTCACTGTGGTCACGCTAACTAAGATATGGTATAAATAAACTCGACACTCCATTAAAGAGCCAACCTCAGGTACCAGTAGCAACATGAATGATAAAGCAAACTACCAGTGAAGTTGCTTGTTCTTTTTTTCAGGTGAATTATACATTCTGCATTGAGTTCCCTGATACATGGCTAGCTCCAAACTACTCTCAACACTCAAATTTGGTAGCTGACAGAGATCTCAGATATGCCTCTGTTTCAGTTACAGCAATGACTGTTTCACTTTGAGAAGTTTGAAAAGCGCTCCTTGCTTTTACAGTGAAGCTATAGCCACAGAACAAATTCTAAATGTGAAACACAATATTCTGATTTCGCTACCAGAGTTCATTGAAAAGAGAAGGATGAGTTACACACAAACTTCGTATTTTAGTTAAAAACATCATGCTTGTTCTCATCTTAACAGATAAGAGACGAGCACCTCAGCAGCTGCTGAAATACCTTAAACATCCACCTCAGGGCTGAGTCAGTGATATTCTGGATTATTTGCTCTCCTTTGCTAACTACAGAGAGGGAAGCCACTGACTAGCTTACACTTAGAAAGTGGTATTTAAATGTATAAAATTAGTCAAGATAAATCCCATCCCAAATGCTTCAAGTAGATTCTAACTTATTTAAAATGGAGCATCCACTCTTAGATGTTAGCAGAAACCAAGACAAAAGAAGTCTTAGGAATGGGACACTTTTTCCTCAATCTTATTTACTTTGAGACACATATTAATAGAACATAGCACGGTATCTCATTGAAAGGTTAGGATAAAGTTTTGTCTTTACACTAAGATACAGATACATCTTCAAACAAATTCCTTTACCTTCTAGTCATTTTTTAAAATTATTTTTCTCGTATTAATTTAGAAAGGAATTTCAGTATGTAGTTTTAAAAAAACCTAACCACTTCCTTGTAAAACATCATGTAGGAGACTAAATGTAACTGAATTTTGTAAATTAATTCCCTGAAACAGACAATGTCTGATCACAGAGATGGAATTCTGGAAATCCACCAACAAAAGTTTTCAGTTACAATGTGGATTTCTAAATCACAAATAAACCACAGAAAATTAAAAGAACACTGGCATAGGAAAACAGATATTTTTAATTAATTTTTTCTGTCCTGCATCTTGGCAAGAAAAATTACATAACCTGGACTCTGACAAAAATACTCTATAAACATATTAAAGAATTCTAAACTCCCAACACATGAGGGAAAAAGAAAACTACTACTAAAAGACTTTTAACTGCAAACACTAAAATCAGGAAGTTAATTACCACAGTAATCCTCCTCACACTCACCAGTGCAGTATGATTCACATCCATGGAAACAATAGCTCATTTCCTTTGGCGTAGTGATTACATGAAAGATGGAATCATGGTGTAACGTATTTTAAGGGGACATCAGTGAGTTTAGAAACAGTTTTATTAATTATTAATACATAAAACCCTCTCCAGTTCACAATTTTGAAATAAACTGGTTTAAAACTTTGTAAAAATGATGACTGCATACCAGGTAGACTGTCAGGGATGGATAGGCCCTATACAGTAGTTCAGCAGGAGCTGCAGGATTTAAAACAACTTTAATATAGAGAAGTGTGTGCAGCCTTTTACATTTAGTCCTTGAGGAGTTAGTAAAGATTATCTGAATTCTAGAGCAAGATAAAGGTAAATCCAGTTTCTTCATGTCTTTAGACTTCTATTTTAGAGAAGAGAGTAAGTCTGTGTTTGAAATTAAACATGTAACTTGATAAATTGGTGTATTTTGGCCTCCTGCTTGTTTGCCTTTTGATCTTACCACTACTGGGAAGCATTTATGAATCTGGTCTTCTCCCATGGTAACTGATAACTTACTTTTTGTGAAGGAATTCTCCAGCTGCTACTGCAACAGGCCGGTGTGCTGAATACACCAAGTGATAAACATTCTCACAGTCTTCATTTGACAGAGCTTCTTCACTTCCACTGAAATAGTCAGAGAACATCTCAAGTAAAACAAGTGTTTAGTTTCAATCCCCTCACCTCCTGTAACTTACTTTTGACAGTTACAAGACTGATTTCGTTTGTATAAAATCCTAGATGGAGGAACACTGACTTTAAAGGTCTTTGGTTTAATTTCCAAATACAGAGACATTTAAAGGGCCTGTAAGACCGAAAAATTTGTCTGATGTTCTTCTCTCAGTTGTATCAATATACATTACAATTAATGTAAAAAAAATTCATCACTACTTATAAATCTTGTCAGCTTAATTACTCGGACCATCACACTAACTACAATACGCATGCTGCAAGACACCAAACACTTATTATCAAGCATTGCTAAGTTAAAAACCCAGAATGTTACATGAGGAAAATGCAACTGCTTGCTTAAATTTATTTACTTCACTAGCAACGTCTGTTTGCTTTTAAAGCTTGTAATTCACAAAATATTTAAGATATTGTAAGTCAGAACTGGGCAACCCTTCTTCTCCTTGAGCCTCCTGTCCTACTCCGCTCTCATGAGTTAGGTCTCTTCACATGGCAGTACTGCTCTTGGGTGCTGCTGGGCAGGAGGCACCTCTTGGCTGGCCCGGTGAGTAGGAAGGAATATTCCCAATTCCAGCTGCTGAGAGGGGCAGGCCAAGCAGATAAAACTGCCTCAGCTATGGGAGAAGTTATGGGAGAAGAAATTCTCTGGACAGAGGCAGTAGAAAACTAAACCAGATTGCATCAGGGAGCGCACACACAACTAGCACTGTACATATACCAATAAAATCAAAAAATAATCACTTTGGGATTGAATCATGATGTGGGCTTAGAATTACATTAATGCTGATACAATAAAATGTCCATCGCTCTTACAGTAGTTGTTGTGCTGCCTAGACATATACTCTCATTTTCAACATCAAGGAAGTGAGTCTGATCATACTATGCTGTGCTGGATGAAAGAGTTTATTTTGCGTCATTATTTATTGACAAGAACAAGCCACCTTTTACCCTTGTCTTGGGTAAAAAAAAACATAATCTGGGCTTCTTCAGTTTCTGAGCTTAAGTCAGATTTTGTGTGCGAGTTTTCTGAAACTCTGGAAAAATTCCCTTTTTCAGCAGTATTCTTTAAAAATGCTATGAGCAATGGAACTAATTATATTCAGTCAATGATATTACTAATGCTGCATACAGGAATAGTATTACTTCCCTCCTTTTTTAGTCAACATTGATCAAAAACATGTATGTGTCAGGATTCTATATATCTCATTTGGCTTTGTACCACAAATAATTGTTAGGTGGTCATTCCCCATCACAATTGTTCATAACATTTTTTCAGAGCACCTACCTGCCAAAACATTGCTCTGTGCTATTCAACGTGACCCATATTCTTCTGGTCACGCAGAAGAATCATGCAACCAAAGAGAAATCAGGACAGGGAAGAAAAGGTGCACTGTACAAATTTTGACCTAAAATCTTACTGTATTCCCAATATCCCAAAAGGGATAGATACGTTCTACATATTGTTTGTGATATTTGTTATATTTGCTTTAAAATATAAAAGTAGATGAGAGATTCCCGTTCTTCCTAATATTACAAGTCTAATATCTGCAAAGCAGTGTGACCCATAATTAAAAAATGAAGTCCGGACTTCTTTTACTAAGAGGAAAAGCTAGTCTAATCTTTCATCCAAACTCTGCATGTCCAGAAATTTCTTCAGAGTCACTGAGTATAAAATATGATGCAGGAGTTCTATGCATCTGTTTGTAATGCACTTTTCTTCAACACGTTTCAGTGAATGTGTAATAAAAGCTTAGGAAAAGAGTTCCTCCAGCAGCACATTCATGACACTGCTGCAGTCACATGCTATTAGAGACAGGTTGGTTCAAACAGTCTGTGTATGGGATGATTACATTTGGAATGGATTTTTACCTCAGGGAAGCCACTGCACCTAGGTAAGACAAAGCTGGGACCTGGAAGCATGTCTCCTCCTGCATGGCCCAGAGTTTTAAACTTGCAAGCCACCATTACCACCTCCGCATAACTCAAATAAGGGTGCTGAAGCTACCATCTTCTCCCTGTCAACCCACTTGCCAAACGATTCTTCAGTCTTATCAGATAAACAAATCTCCTAACCCACGATCTTTGCTTAGTTACAACTAGAGTTATTTCAGCAAATGTAACCCACTGTTGCATATTTTGGGAAGGACAATCATGTTGCCATTGACAAATGGTATAAATGCCCCTGGCATTTTTCCTTAACAGTGGATACGCACTAAAACTAATAGTCTCAATAACCAGATATGTTTTTATACTTTGCCTATTGTATTTCCATTTGATCAAATATTGTATTTCAGCTTCATGACCATATTATTACTTATTCAGTTCACCTTCATAGTAAATGTAAAGTAACTGATCGACTTCATTACACAAGTGAAGAAATCAAGTCATTTAAATATTACTGCCTTAGGTAACTTTCAGAGGGAATACACTTATTTTGAAAAATACTCACTGAAGTATTAGCGTGACTAATCGAATGGCTTCCACAGCGACATCATATTCCTTATCAAGTGTCATTGATACAATGCGATCCTGAAAAGGAATTTTATTACAGTGACAAAACAAAAACACACAAAGAGCTATCAGATTCAGAACTCTACAGGTAACAAATAAATACTCTTGTGGAGAAAGATCTTTCAGCTGGACACATGAAAACCCTTTGATATCATTCAGCCATTTAATGTACATCTTAGGAAGCTGTGCGCTATATGTGCAAGGGAACAATAGGCATGTACACAGCAATGGGAGAAAGGGCTGAAGAAAACAGTCCTTATCCTTGTATGCTTTCCAAGAAACAAACAAGCAGACTCTGGAGCTGAAACACTGTTCTGCATTGGTCTTATTTAACAGTTCTCTCCTCAAAAGGAATGTGTTTGGGTTGCTGACAGAAAACTTGCCCCACTTCATCTCCTTGTAAACAAATAATTTTAAATAATGTTATATATATGCAATAATGTTGCATATATACGTATTTGGAAATACTATGCAGAAAATCACGCATGAATATATGCACCTGCATATTGCCTACAAAGTTGTGGCCTTTATGCCTGGCAACACTGTAAGGTTTTAAGCTGGCCTCAACTATTAGACTACAGACCTTCTGCCGGAGAGTGGGAAATTCCATGGTATGACTTTGTATTTTCCTATACTCTTCCCAGTACAGAAAAGCATACCAGTTTCCAACCAAATGTGATGATTTTACACCTTCTAAGGACCCTGTAGTTAAGAGAAGTCTCCTAAGCTTTTCTTTCTGCTTAGTTTCAGTTTGCTTACTGTCCACCTAAGATAGATGTGATTAGTGAATGTTGTCCTCCCTATCTGGGGAGAATTTCTTTCCATCCAGAAAAATGCAGTCTGTCTTGATGTTCTTTGTTCGACTAATCAAGTTAATGAAAAGAAATCGGGCCATGTGAAATAAAACTTGATTACTGTGGCCCGACCTGCTTCACAATGGACTACATACTACAATATGATATTTGCGGATGTAAAAAAACAAGGCAGGGACTGGAAAAGAAGTAAAGGGTATGCATTAGGAAGCAACAGTACAAGTCACCAAGAACAAATCAGAACAAAATAAAGATGTTTACCTCTTTTTTACTCTTCCAGGCATTTAAAGGTTGATTGTGTGTATAAAGCAACTGATGCTTATTTCAGTATTGAAATTTAGAAATAGTAAGTAAATAATGCATTGTGGCTGCCTTGAGTGTTTGCTGCCTCTCAACAAAAACAGGTCTGTAGAGACACTTTCTGTCGCTATGACTGAATGCACCTCTGTCACTATGTAAGTTCACGGGAAATCTGACGCATTTAACTTATAACTGGAAAGTCTTAGAGACTGTGAGAAGTCCATGAAGAGACTCACGCAGTGAAATAACTTTCCAAATAGGAAATTCTGTGTGTGAACAAGACAAAAATTGCTGCCACAGGGAACAACAACAATAACAACATCAAGAGAAGGAACTGCTAGTGATACTGCTCTTAAAAGTATCAGTGGAATTTCATACGCTCCTTCAAAGTCTATCTTAAACTCCAGGAACCATGAGGAGAGGACTAACTGCACACAAATGAGTAAGTACACAAGTATAAAAAACTCCTTTTACGCCTCTGAAGGAACCCTGGAAGCGAAGGGCTCTTCTCTCCTGCCTACAGAGCAAGAAGTGCTCTCCGAATTTGGAGTATGTGAAACTGACTGATGCGACAATGTTTCCTTATCCAAAAAGACTGTTTACTCGATTTTGCCAGGAACATCAGGCCTAGAATTAACAGCATGGATGTGTAATTTCTCATTTTCTGCCATAGTGCCAGCATCCCTCTGTGATGGCACCTGTCAGCCAGACACCACAACCCTTGAAAATAAGACCTTACCAACTAATGCCCCTGGAGGATGAAATTTTCAGCATTTTAGTAAGTTACAAAACCCAGCTGTTCAATCTGCTTTGACAGAAATTTCCCATGCCGCTGTACAGCAGTAGGGTAAGACACATATTTGTTATTTGTAACTTGAAATATTAATTTACACTGTGAAGATGACTTTGCATTATGTATTAGGCTGTGAACAAGACCGGCTGAAGAACAAATCCACCTCCTGCCATCCAGGCCATGGAGACAGCACCCTCCTGCAAAGGGTCAGGGGTGAGGGACAGGAATTAAGTGGCTGCAGCTAAATCTGCTGTTGCCTTGACTTTGGCAGTGACTGCAAAAGAGCTAATTCACATCTTTTCCATATTGCTTCAATTAACATTTGTGTCAGGCAGGACTTCTTGATGGAAAACAAAAGTCTTCTTTGATGGACAAATATGGACAAAGCTTTTTTTTTTTTTTTTTTGGATGGACAAAGCTTATTTTTGAGCATATCAACTACTCCTAGCAACACAAAAAGAAATGCTGTAAAGAACAGACACGGTCCCTTTGGAGAAGTGACATTATCAGATCTTTCTCACGGCTATCTGGAATGCGGTAAAATATTAACAACTCAATACAAGTAATTCTGGAACAAATTAATTTATGCTTTTAACAGCTAGACGATCTCTAGAGAGATTTCTCTTGGCAATTTGAATGGATTGAGCTGAATCCCAGCTGAACTGTGCAGGTCGATTCAAGTCTGATTAGGAAATACAAATTAAGCAGCCACGGAACTAAGAGCAGCATTCAGCATTTTTCGTGGGGTGGTGGTGGAGTTTGTGGTGGCATGACATTAAGTCATGTATCATAGATTCAAAAAGCACTAACTTGAAAGTTTACTCCAAGCCTGGTGCCAAAGGCTGCATCCCTGTCAGCACAGCTGTAAACTGAAGTGCAGGCAATGCCAGCTTTTTGTTCTATTGAATGTGGCTGGAACAGAAACTGGTGAATCTTCATGATGTTGAACTTGTTCTCTGGGCTCATACAGACTTTGAGCTCACCCTTTCCATAATTTACTTCATAATGATACAGATTTATATAGACAAAACCTCTTTACTGGAACAGAGGAAAGATGAAGATTCCTAACTGGGTTCCCTTTTCTCTGACTTACTTTGACAGAAATGAAAATTCTTTGTTCCACTCTAAACCAAGAAACAATGCACAGGCTAATCTCACTTCTTTTAACAAAGAAAATTGTCTGCACTGTGAAAAAAGCCAGGAAGAAGTATTTAGAGGTTTCACGTTCCTGTAGTTTTTTGATGCACATTACTTCATAATCATTTCTCACAGTGCCTCCAATGGTCTTGAAAACTTTTGCTGATGGATGGGACAGGTTCAGACTCAAAGCATAATTATTCTCTTACAAATCAAAGTATAGTAGGCTAAGACAGAAGCATCCAGTACATCTAGCAAAGAGAAGGAGATGTAGGACCATGAGAGTTTTAGATGCCTATTTCGAAAGAAATCACATTAGAGGAACAGCAGATACAAGCAAACCTGTAAGTCTGCACAGAAGGAACAAGAAAAGCTACAGAGAGTTGGATCTATTTCATCTCCTACTTTAAAGTCAACTATACCTAGCTCATTCCTGACAGATACCTATTTAACTTGCCCTTAAAAAGTTGAAATGAAGGAGATTCCACCACCTTTCTAAATAGTCTGTTCTACTATATAATTATCATTTTGGTCAAAAAGTCTTTCTTGGCATCCAGACTTTACTGCAGCGTTATTTTCTTCTCCATCTCTCAAGCAAACATGGTGAAAGGCTGATTACCGTTATATCTTTAGCAACTGTTTATACAGAATAAAGATATGGCAAGTTTTCTGATAGTTTGTGCTTCTAGATCAAACTGGAGGACTTAACAGTAACTGCAATGACAGACATAACCAGTGAAGCAGTATAAAATCTACAGGGAGTTTTTCAGTCTCCTGCACAGTATTTATGACTACTTAAATCTCCACTTCTTTTCTAAACAGGATTTTTCATCAGCATTATAATCATGATATAAACAAAAACAAATTAAGTTAGTCTCTCCTTGGGAAGGTAGCCTTTACCACAGTTCTGTGTTCTCCAAAACACAAAAGCACTGGTAAAATGTGCCAGCTGAAATGGTGACAGTGCTTGAAAGCTTTCTTCACAGAGCATCCAAATAGAAATAATGACAGCATTTCTACACTCTTCTCTCCAGATACTTCACTTGCGAAATAAAGCTATTACGCCACAAAATGAATTAAAAGCCCCACTCTCATTAAGATATTAAGCAAAAACCCAGTGTGGCTTTTTTAGTTAAAAAAAAAAAAAGAAAAAGAAAAAAAAAAGAAATATAGAAATATTCCTCCAGTACTTATCTCTTAAACAGGATAATTGTGCTGAGGGATTTCTCTAAAAGTGCACGGTAAACACCTGTTCTAGAGTTTCTATTTAACTGTGCAGTATATTGTGGTGCAGATCAAAGTATCTCTTCCTCCAAACAAAAGCACAAATTCAGCTAAATGCTATCTTATAAACAATTTTTTTCAGGCTGTTACTTTTGGATTTATTTTAGAATGTGTAAAAGACCCTGTACAAGTCGTTAAAATTCAATAAATATAAAATTAAATAAGCACAAGCAAACTGAACAATGACAATGAATAAACAACAATAAGACACACAGATAAATAATCATCTTGGCCACGCCAGACAAATCTTATAAAACACTGTAAACTTAATTTGTCTTAATCTCAGCATTCAGTAATAGTTTTGCTACTGTAGTTACAAGCCTAGTGACAAGCAAACAAGTGTATTTTTGCATTTAATATAGGAGTCAAAGACTGCAACATGATGAGATAGATGATACTTTTATTTTCTGTACTCCTCTTACCTTGAATCTATTAGTGAACAGCTCCAGTTTTGGAAATAACTCTCTGTTGGTATACAGACTCTGAAGAGCTTTCAAACACTTCAACCTCACTTCACCTTGCTAAATAAAACACACTAAGATTAGCTGATATAATATCCTAATCAAATGCACATGAATATTAAATAATATCACTTTGTAATTTGTTTAATGTACATTTAAAATTTTATGCTAATAAGTTACCAAAGCCAATTTGCAATTCAGCTGAAAACCAAAAACCACATGCAGCAGCCTACAAACAATGTTAAGTTATATAAAGAATTTAATGTGCCATCACTTAAACATCCCTTACTGTTTCCCTTTTCCTTTCAAGTAACTTCACAGTACAAAAAGACAAAAAAGGCTGTAAGCAAACACAAAATAAAGACATCTGATTTCAGGATAGTTGGTGAAAAGACAGTGCAGCAATTTATCTTTAGGAAAGAGACTAACAAATTTTTCCTGGCATCTGCTGTTTACAATCAATGGACAAGTGTTCAAAATGATTGAGTATAGGCTGTATGTGGGTCACAAAAACAACTCAAGCCATCTCTAAGCCATCACCTGTCCAAACGAGGCAGAAGGAACACACACCGGATTTATTTTTCTGAAACTTTCTACAGCCCACCTCCTCATAGGACATGCACAGTCTGAAGGATGCAAAAAGGCCGAGGGAGCCTCGAGCGCAGAGCAGGCTGCTGCCACAAGAACAAGGCATCTAAACCACTGCGTGAGGAGCCATCGGGAAGGAGAGCAGCTTGCGTCCAGCTGTCTGAGTTGTTCTGGTGGGCAGCAGCTGACTCTCAGCTACTTTTTAGATAGGGATCGCTTTGATCTGGTGGGCTGTAGGCAGGAAATGTGGACGTCGCAAGGCCATGGCTTTGGATCAAGGTTTGTCACCTGTAGGAACACTGGTGATACGTGGATCCCCTGGGCACATGCACATCATCTGACTGGCTGCAAACGTACAGCTCAACCCATCTGTAAAGTCCTGGCAAACTATGGGCCCTTGTTGAAAAATATCTGTAGGTAGCAAAAAGGTTATAAACACAAACCTGCTCGTCATTTTTGAGCCTGTCTATTCTATAATCAAGTCTGTATTTAAAAAACTGCTCAAGCCAAAACCTGAATGAACACTCAGAGAATGACATATGAACAGAAGTTAAAAATCCATTTTTTAAGTTTTCTTTCCACCAATTTCAAAAATTGCAATAGAAGATAGAAGAGGAACAGAAGTTGAACGGAGGATTTTCAAAAGAAGTTTTCCTTGAAGAACTATTGTTCCTGAGAAATCATCTCTTTATTTCTGTGAGGAGTCTCTGAGCACTCATGCTTTCTGCTAGGGGTGTTTTTGACTACTACTGCAGAGTAAGTCACTGGGATAAAAGTTCTGTTTATATGTTCTATTGTAAGATCTTTCAAGGTACAGGAAAGAACTTTCTTGAAGAAAAAAGTTTATGTGGATGTCATCAACTGCTGAATAAGCACAGAGAAATGCTGCTTGTCATTCTTCTTTTAATGGTACCTGTGTCAAGGTACCATAAATGGTGTTTACTCTGCTGTGTGGCATTTTGAAAGACCAGGATCTCTAAAGTCATCACTAATCATTAGAAGAGTATGTAAGCCTCTTATAGTCTTAGCTTATTTAGCAACAGAGGATCAGTATCAGTTTTGGCATGGAATGAACATTATGGAACAAGAGAGAGGTAGCAAGTTTAGTTACAACTGCATTGAAGACTGTCCTGCTCGTGAGCAGATGCCTTGCCATTCAGCAAGCACTGTAGTCCCAAAATGCTGAGCTCCAAATTGGTCAGAGACAGAAAAGAATCAGTGCCAACAGCAACAAGACTTGAGACTTGTGCAGAGTTTGCACTCCCCGGTGGTGTAGCCAGTGGTGAAGCCCTTCTGGACTTCACCCAACACCGTGGATCAGGGGTCTCAGAGTTTAGTTCAGCCCTGATACAGAGGGTCTCTGTAGGATTTAAGTGAGCAGACCAACCAAGGTAGATAGGATGTGCAACCATGAACATTTGGTACTTGCGTGGCCTGCCAGGAGACTGAAGCGAAGATACTAACAAAAGCATACTGAACTCAGCTACTATCCTCCTGCTGCTCAATCAGATCCAAGGCAGAAGACAAGTGACTGCAAGGCTGCGGGAGCACATGTGGAAGAGAGAAAGGTAGCGTCACACAGGATACCTTTTACAGTCCTCTAGCTGAGAGCAAAGGCCAAGGAGACACAGAGGCAACCTCTGGAGATGAGTGCCTCTCTTGGCAGACAAACAGTAAGAGGACTTACTGTCTCTGACAGCAAAAGGGTCTGTTTTTTAAACTGGTGATCAAGGCTGAAATTCATCACTTCAGAGAGCGAAGAGCACATTGGCTTGCTAATCCTGTTACGAAGGTTTTAAAACAGAGTCAGCAGACATTAGCGACAGAAACCCACGATTAAGCATAAACAGCAACGATCTGGACAAGAACGTTAAGCTGTACATGGATATACTGCGCTGAAGTCCAGAACGGAGGAGGGGAAACGTGACACTGCTCATCAATATACCAGACACAAGATGCTTCCTGAGTAACCATGAGAATCATCCGAAGTACAGAAAATGAGCATTAATGTGAGATTTTAACATCCCAAGTATTTTTTGGGAAAGAAACAGCAGGAATTTCCTGCATACCAAGGGTAGAAACGTTCCAGTTCAAGTAATTCTTAAGAAACTTATGATGAAAGGTGCAAACACATTGATGCAGGGCAAGGAAAGGAAGAGACTTACGTAACTAAGAGATTAACTTATTTAACTAAGAAACTTGTTAGGAGGTCAAGCACAAGAGAAATTAAAAAAAAAAAAGGAAAATAAAAAAAACCTAGGCACAAACAAGAATGGACAGAAGAGGTAAAAAAAAAAAAAAAGAAAAGATTCTGTAAATACCTTTCTTGCACAACAAAGAAAAATTAGTTTGCTTTGAAGGAAGTAGTTATTTTCTATGTGCACAGTAGGTAGGAGAAGAAAGAATAAAATAATGCACAGAAGTTTTAGCTTATGCAAGGAAGAATGTTTAGTAGCAAACAGGTAAGCATTCAAATAAACTGCCAGAGAAAGCTGTGCAAGAAAAAACACTACAGCTTTTTCAGAAAAATTTTTAGAGAAATACTGCAGATATATTGTAGACTCTGTCTCAAGTAAGAGAAGAATAAGCAAGATTATTTCCCAGACTAGCTTTTAGCCATATTTTCTGCAATTCTGAGTTGAAGTTTGCCTCAACCCAAGAAGGCTAGTACTTGTAACCATGCAATAAGTTTAACTCCATTAAAGAAAATGAGCATCAGTTTCCAACTACTTTTGTGTAGTCACATCTATGCTTTACATACAGAAAGAACATGTCTGAAAGGAAAGCCATTTTCTAAGTAAATAATAGACAAAAGAGTTGCATTCTCAGCATCCTAACTCCTAAGGCACTTCGTTCTTCTGAGTTTCCTTTTCCAGAAAAATTATCTTTTTTTTTTTCCTCCCAATTTGTAATTGGGACACTTGATTATTGCCGAATCCTACACTCAGTCACACTGTCATGTTCTATGCTTGTCTCTTTTTCCATTGTAATTATTCCTGTAATTTTCTTTCTCTCAAAGCAGTTTTATTTAAGAAAAATAATAAAAATATATAAATAATTACCTAACATTCTTTTTCATGAACATGAGAAACGCTTCACACTAATAATTGTTAATGCTTTCTTTTATTTGCAAAAGAAATTAAAACTTGAAACAAAAACATCAAATGTTTATCACACTATTAAATGACAAGCATTTCTCATATTTTCCCTATTTTTGGTTAAATAATCCTCTAGACGCTTCTCATGGTAGAGCAAAAATTGTTACCATTGCTAATGAAGCAAAAAGCAATACATACACCTTTCATGCCAGCAGTGTGGGGTAATCTACGCTTATTTGGGTGAGCCATGCTCTACTCAAAATTCTCTATCATACGGCAGACCTGTGAAAAAGAATCCACCCTGACGGAAGCCCACCATTTTCATTTCGTTTTTACACGCTAGTTACAGGACTTGAACCAATGATCTGTAACTCTTGTGTAAGCCTCACAGTGACACAGAGCCTGGCATCAAGCCAACTCAGACTCTCAGTCATTCTCATACAGCTGATACTTTTGAGTATTTGCCTTCTCAGTGCTAACCAGACTTCTCTTAACGTTCGGGGATACCACAGCCCCCCCAGACTGAATTAAAGGTACACTGCTATGTATCACCTCACACACCAGAACAAGGTGCAGATAACATGAAGATGATTACTTCCTGAGCCCCTAGAAACAAAATTTTAAGTATTTTTTTTTAAAGTAAGTGGGTGGTCAAGAGAGCCAGCAAAACCACTTTTCTCTTCTCACTTCATGGTTCCATTACCAAGAAATCTGAGATTTGCTTAGCTCTTTGCCTTACCACATTTCTGCAGACTGCATTCCGTGTTATTTTTTTTTCTCTTGTTTGAGTAGAAAAATGATTTAAATTACTGGGTGTCTTCAATCCTACAGTTCATGGGGTGACTGCAATCTGCTGTGATGCATTCTGATGCTTTAGGGTGGCATATTTTGAGGTGATCTGCTGCCTAATGACAGAAAGCCACCCTGCCAGAGAGAAACAGACAATGCCCTGCAGCACATTAGTACCTATGGCAGGAGCACTCCTGGCAGGAGGCAAGCAGCAGTTGTGCTCTGTCTGCACAGGCACACTCAGTACCATTTATGAAGCTATTGTGTATCATCTGATGCATTTTTTGTACTCTCAAGCTTTCCCAAAATCAGGATTGTCTAGGTATCCAAAGATTACAATTACGGTTTCAAAACAGTTCCATGCATCAATTAAGCAGGAGAAAACTAAGACTGGGCAGTCTGATTTATCTTTTTTTTTTTTTTTAAAGGACTTTTTAATGCAGTTATATTAGAGTTTAACACATTTTTAACTCATGCTCCCAGATCCATAGTAAAGAAAAAGCAGCTTAAAAGGAGAGAAAGGCAGAAATAGAAACCCATATTTAAATGAGAAAATAGTCTTATATAAAAAAACAAAAAGCCCTACAGATACTTATGTGAAAACCAGGAAAGGGACAGGATTAACATACAAAATAGATTTTACAAATTAGAACTAAACTGCTGTATCCTACCTCTGAAAAACCACACTGGAGTTACTACAAAGAAGTGTAAGAACTCTGTCTTTCCCATGGTTTAATTTGTATGCCTTCTGAAGTAGAATATGAAACTGCTCATGATCTCTTGCACTGCTGCCTCCTCTCTTTTTAGTAGAAACAAGCTTCCTGAGAAGTTAATCATTTTGGGGTGTTCATATGAAATGGAAATACCTTATGACTATTGGCTCAGCCTTCAACTCTGCATTATTTTAAGTACTGATTACAGCAAATATTACCTCCTGGTCAAAGCAAAGCTAAACCAAGAAACTGGGGTAGCAGCAGGCAAGTCTTTCAGGTAGTGCTAATGAAAACCAGGCTATTAAGAGATCTTGTACTTTTGGAGGCCTTGCATTTTTTAATTGGTTCTTATTCAGTCTTTTTTCAATAAATGCTTCCCTTTGCACTTCCCTCCTCCTTTCTGTGCCTCCCCAAATGCCTCCTCCTCTCCATTCACTTCCTTTTCATCCTTTGGCACATGGTTCAGCTACCTCTGACTCTTCGCCTATTATATTTGCAACCTATCTCACCCTATACTGTAAGCATACACTACATCAATAAAAAACATCACATAGCATGCATATCGGGATACTAAACAGTCAGATTAGCTAGTGATTTGTAGACTGAGAACCCCAAGGCACTTCTGAGGCCTGCAATGATAAATATTACAAAACAGCAGAGGTAGGAGGGCAGCCTGATGATATTCTTCTGTATCTGGTCCAGATGGAAAACTTTTTTTTTTTTAACTGCAACACTGTAATTTAAAATCTGTCCGATATGAAAAGAACGTATTAATTTTAGGATAGATCAGGTAAAATATATATTAAGGCTGCAGACACATGACTAGACTCTGGAGGATGTGAGAAACTACTGGACATGACATGAGAAATTGCTGGATGCGACGCATCACACTGTGCGAAGCTAACACAAGTCACAGATAGTGCCTTGAGGAATGGCTAGATTTCGCAGATGGTTAAAGGGAGTTATGTGAGAAATGGCTGGACTTCACAGATACTAGAAGGGGACTGAGAGCTGTGAAGCACAGCACTACTAGATTCTTTCTACCACTGAAGTGCTACTTTGTGAAAATGTTCTGCTAGGATTAGAGTGTGCTCCAAAAACTCCACTGTTGATTTTAGGCATGCAGTCTCAATAGTGTCTGTAGAGTAAATAGTAGTCAGGGCTGATTGCATCTGTAACAGGGATCATCTTCTTACTCAAATTTTCTACCAATGAGATGTAATGTAAAAGTTTGGCAACTAACGGGTTTAGAGAGGAAAGCCATTGCATATCTGGTCTCCAAAGCATAAAGGCTACTGTTAACAAGTAAACTGCCGGTCTGAGTCAAAGGAAGATGCAGATCCTTGTCAGCTATAGCTAAAGCAAAAGAACCAGCGGCAGCACAACCTCTTCCTAAGTGATCTTATTCAGACTTCAGCAAAAGAGTGACCAAGTCATATCCTCGACATTAATATGCTGTCCAAAGTTATTGGAAAAATCACCTTTTTAAAGAAACATGTTAACTATTTGTTATGCGAGTCATCAGAATCAACTTGCAAACTTAATTTTTCTAGCTGTGCTACTAGAGAAA
Source organism: Chauna torquata (assembly GCA_013399475.1). NCBI lineage: Eukaryota > Metazoa > Chordata > Aves > Anseriformes > Anhimidae > Chauna > Chauna torquata. The sequence goes on along the minus strand of VXAL01017137.1, from coordinate 8,803 downwards.
AAAGAGTAGTCTAAACCAGGATGCCAGAATTTAATGAGCAACAGTATATGCAGGTCTCGTCTATTTTTCTTGGATACTGCTAGCAAAATAATTCAGAGTAAAACAGGTATTTCTAGTGGTTTTGGTGAGAGTGGAAGGACGGCTAGTCCCATTTGCAGCCTGGTGTAGAAAAAAAGCCAAACCATACAGTCAGCAATGCAAAGCCCTGTTCTATTAGCATTACGAATGGGCTACTCTTGCAGGAACTGACTGGTACGTCGGCCTCGTACCACCCAGAAGAGGCACGTTGCGGATACCATCAGTACTAAAGAACAGTGGTCAGACAGGAAAGAACCTCCACATACATATCTTTTCAATTCCACCTAACCTTTCAACATTCTTTTGAATACAAAGCTAGCGAGAACCTTGAAGAATCTCTCCTGCAAGAAAGTCCAAGGAGATGGTTGCACTCCAAAACTAACTCCAACAACCTTCTGAGCTCTTCTAAGCTGGCACCAAGAGAAAGACTTGAAAAAGTTCTGCCAGATAGAACTGAAGGATGCTTTTAGGAGATGGAGAAATAAGGGTAGAAAAATGTCCTTTAAAGGTACCTGGAGCTGAAATGCCTATAAGCCTAAAACAGTAAAGGGAAAATGAATTGTTGAGACTTCCACTGGTTGTGGCGCCAGTAGGGCCTGTTGGGTTAATTCTACGACCCAGAGATACTCTCTTCTTCTAACTACTAGCAATGTAAATGGAAAAGTAATCTGGAAATCTCTTTTCCATTCAGCTTCAGACACAAAGGTTCTCAAGAATGATCTGACGAGACTATTTCTCTTTTAATAAGAAGAAAAGCAGCATGGAAAAACTTCTATTAAGATATTCTAGTAGAGATTGAAAAAATAAAAACCACATGAATCAGCATGCGATTTAGGACAACTGTATCCTGATTTAAGTGAATACACTGAAGAACACTGGTTGAAAGATAAATAACCAGCAGGAAAACAGAATGATCTCTTTATAAATCTAAGATGATATACTAAACATGTCTTGGGTAGCAGAACATCAGCTATTTACAGTACACTCTGCTATGTACAGTAATACACAATACTTACCCTGTCATGTAGCGTCCAACCAACATATTTTAAATAACTATCATTCAGGAAGGCATCACTGTACATTTTCATCCAGACACCGATTTCTTCAATACAGACAGCTCTAATCTCAGCAATAGCATCACTAGTAAGAAAAAAACGAAAAAAAAAGAAAAAAATATTAACCAGATTACAGACACATACCATTTACTTCTCATTCCCATTGCTCTAGCTATAACATTTTGCTTTTACTTGCGTTTGATGAAGGGCTTCTCTATGTAGGGCTTGTCACTGCTCACTCACTGATCTATCTCACCATCTCAATCTCTCTGCATTCAGATATGTTTCCATTATCTCAAAAAATTCTCAGTCTAGTTTGCTTCTTAGTCTATTACTCAATCTTTTTCCTCCCTCTTTTCAAACAGAATTATGAATCCAAGTGCTACAAAGTTCCTCTCAATAATCATTTCTGAAACATTGTCATTATGATTTGCTAAGCAGGTTTGACTTTCTCCAGCTAGAGATGCAGAATAAGTGCAAGGTGGAGAAAGTTATTCGGTTTAACCAAAGAAGCCTTGTAAAAGGGCAGACTGGAATTTGGTCCGTAAACAGAACTTGCTTCATACAGCATACGAAAGCCCTTGGAACAAAATCCAGGAGAAATGTTTATATTTCAACATTAGTTTCTTCCATTTTTCTTGCTTTTTTCTATATTCTGACTGGGGAAAGTGATGCAAGAGGCAAAGACGTATCTCAGACAGACTTATCAGCTGCTTATTGAGGTGAGGGAGCAGGGAACTGTCTGGAGAGATCACCTAAAGAGATCAGAGATGGAAATGACTTGAATCTGATTGGCACTTTCCTGCCTGATTGACATAGAGCATGGCTTATTTACTAATAATGAACGACAGCCAAACAACGGGAGAAGGGATTGGGGCCATCTGGCCCTTTAGTAATTTCATCTCTGAGACATCTGTTACTATGAGAAATTGCTTGTGCCACTCCAGCTGGCACTGCTTCACAGTTCCAAATTTCAGCTGTAATGAAAGAGGAACATACAGAGCCACTGTGCAGAAGAAGGGAATGTCTGGTGCTTTGCAAACATTGGCCTTGCTTATAATTGAGACCCTTGTTCTGTGTTTTTTTTTTTTAAAAAACCTTTTTGGAGAAGTAATAAACATTGATTTCATTCTAAAGCAGCACCGACAGAGCCCCAAACCAAAATCTAATTTATGAAAAAAATAAATTCCAAGCTTCAAGCAAGAGAGTAATTGCTAAGTAAGAGCAATTGTATTATTCCTAAAATCTTCAATTTTACAAAATGTAAATAAAATGTTCCCAATCTTATGCTCAATACACCTATTGCACGAGTTCACACAATATAGTATAACAAAACTACTATACTATCCATACGGTAACTGCCTACGTCCTTCCAACCTTCACATTGGTCCATCTCAATAGGTGCTGTTCTACTTTGTACGGTCTTCCAGGCACCAAGGTGAAAACCACAGTTCCTACATGGACCCGGCAAACAATCACAGTATTGCATGTGACTGGAATTCTAAAGTCAGTTCTCTGTTTTTCTCATTAAATTTCCTATCGTATGGAGGAGACTGTACTGACTTAACAGCATAAAACATGCATTTGAAGATAATGTATGAATGCTACTGGGGAATTTCTAGGCATGCCATCAAATCACTATCATCATCTCTCTGTCCAATGTGAAACACTGATTCTATCAACTTCCAAAAGGAATCATTAAAACTGGTCTGTCAAGCTCCCTGAAGACAGCTATGCTATAACCTTAAAAACTAGAAGGTAATTGTCAATCCACAATGTAGACAAGCTGCATTACAAGGACAGTAAGTCATTAAATAAGCTGTTCCTACCAGAGAATTCTCAAACAGGTTTTAGGTGCTGTAAGGATGAATGTGCTAAAATATGACATTCAAGGGTTTGCACTACAAAAATTCCATTTGTTATGAGGAATGCAGCCACAATGAAGAG
>VXAL01017136.1:101237-112620 GCA_013399475.1 Chauna torquata | reverse complement strand
ATTCTATGATTCTGTAATTCTAAGGGAGATACATTTAACATCACCAGGCACAGCCATCCCAGGAGCAGCAGGATCATCAAGCCTGGCTCACCTCCACTCTTCCCTTTCCCCAGGAAGAATGGCCTCCAGTCAGGGACAGGGCAAAATCCACATTCACTTCCCTTTCAGCAAAGTCTGTGCCGTCTTGACTAATTTTTACACAGTAACTTGCATAAATTACCTTTTAAATCTTGAGAATCTGTGGAAGATGCTCAGTGGTCTGCCTAAAGTAAAGAATAAAGAATAATTTTATGAGTCTTGCACTTTCAGTTGTGCATGTAATGTTTGATTTCTGCATATTCTATGTTTGAATATCTAAAGGTCAGACACTCTAGACTGAGATTATAGTCCTATTTGGACACTGCTTGTTATGGAGATTTTACTTTGGTTCTTTCTTGTTTTCTTCCTTTACCTAAAATAGGAGTAATTCTGGGTGGAAATGTATTTCCATAGAGTACACATCAATACAAAATACATCTATATTATAGAGATGCACATAAAAGAATTAGTAGTGCTCTGACACAGGTTAATCAGGTGCTTCCACAGCTCCTTGCAAAGAGTAATTACAGAATTTAAATTTCAAGTTGCAAACCTCCATGTTACATTGCTTTAAAAAGAAAAAATACTGAAGCCATGGCTTCAAGAATCACAGGATCATAGAATAATTTAGGTTGGAAGGGACATCTGGAGGTCATATAGTCTGACCTCCCACTCAGCATGGGTCCATGTAGAGCATGTAATTCAGTCAAGTCCGGTTGAGTTGTGAAATCTCCAGGGACAGGGATTTCACAACTTATCTGGGTCCTGTGTTCCAGTGTTTGACCACCCTTGTGGTTTAAAAAAAAATCTGTATCTCTAACAGGAGATTCCCATGATGCAACTTGTGTCCATTGCCTTTTGTCCTGTCACTCTTCATATCTTCTATGAGTCTGGATTCATCTTTTGTACAATTTTCTATTAGCTAGCTGTAGACCTACAAGAACAGGGATTACTTCTGCTGGCTAATTTGAACAATATAGGATTTTGCTGACCTCCAGGCATTTTTTTAGTGATATGGAGGAGTAGTGAAATTTTTTAGTGATATTGAAGAGCATCTTTGGACAGAAGGTTTCTATTTCCTGAGGAAGATTTTATTTCTGAAAAGAAATCCTATTTAAAGAAATATCCTTATACAAGGAGTTGACAAGCAATTCTACTTTTCACTTCTCATCTGCAAACTGAAGGTGGAGAACTGTGTTGTCATTCTGAGCTCATGAGAAGCTGAGAGGAGCAGGAGATGGCTTTACCGCCCACGTATGGAAGGCATTGTAGAGCTGCCTGGGTGAAATCTTTGCCATACTGATGTTGAAAGGAGACTTCTGCCCATACAGATCTTGTGGAAGAGTAGGAAGCAGACAGCTGCTCTGCCTAGTAGGATCTCATCCATGATACTGGTGGGAGAGCCATAACATGCATACCTGGAAAAAGAGCCCTGCACTTACAGGTGGCATAAAAAGTAACGAAACATGATAGATGTCTACAAGTGATGGCACTTTAATGACCCCTGCACTGGAATTGCACACTACTATTGTTTTGGTGGGCCCTCCTTATCTCCAACAACTTGTTCCTCTCTGCACCTCTGCCCCAGCCAGATGTCAGCAACCCTCAGTGCTTCTGATGCAACTGTTACATTACACTCTTAGAACTTTTTCCAACTAAAAAAAGTGTTGGGGAGAATCTGACAGATCTGAGGAAGCAGATTAAAATTAGATGTCAATTATACATTGCCAAGCAGAACTTGGGGGAACCTTTCAAACAGCAAGCACAGGCCCCATATCTGTAAGAGGACAAACACTAGTTTATAGGGTTTCATTTCAGAGAGAAGTAAAAACTTATGGCTGGCCAAAGTGAAAATCCCCTCATAACCTTCCCCCTTCTCTGCTCCCTGAAGTGAAGCAAGGCTTGCTTTGGATTAGGTACCTCCTTCACTTCAGTTCTCCTTGACACTAGGTGCAAGCTCTTCAGTTGTATTACTGCAAGCCTCTTATATGTATGATTACAGTTGACCTATATTAAGCATTTTGCTGAATCAAGTTTTAATTAGGTGCATTAACTGAGCATCCAACCACCTCTCCCCTCCCAAAGGGGCACTGTGGGACACACTGGGTAACAGAGAGCTTGCTTGGCCCTCGTGCTTCTCTGGAGCTACTAATTTCTCTAGTGGAGCTTCCTCCGTACACACAAAGTCACTAAAGTGATGATGCAGTGCATTCCCCATTGCTCTTCAGTTCAGGAGCATTAGTGGACCCCAGGCTTGCTTTGGAAGCAGCATAGCTCAGTTTGCACAACATTAGGTCTGAAGCCAGGTTTGCTTTGTTGTTTGGCAAGCTTTGTTCTTCCTGCTCATGCCGTACAGTTTATCTTCTAACTGGTACAAAGTGACTTTATTCATAACACCAAACAAAGACACCGAGGTAGGGATCCAATTATTTTTGTTTTAAGTAAGGTCCAGTCTTTAATCCCCTCATTGGTTTTATGTATGTTGTTAAGTATGAGTAGTGAGATCAAAAAATGGCATATGGATTCTGAGTAAGTAAAAAATGTCTCCCAGGCATATCATCTTTATCACTGAGCCTTTTAAATTACACTGGAGGTAAATCAGGAATAACTCCATAGCAGCCAGTGGAATCATAACTAAGTAAATGTGCTAGACAAGCCCAGTGGATACAGTCTTAGCTTGTTATTGTTCATGTCACTCTCAGAAACTCTCCTTTTTTCCCAGTTGCTCACTAGGCAGCTTTTTCTTGTTATAGTAAAAAGAGATTTCACTGATTCTTACAGTTTTTTCATTCTTAGTCTTCCTCTGAAGAAGTGTAGCATAGTGTCCTGTTTTCAGAGAGGGAGAGAAGTTCAAGCAAATCGGATCAGAGTTCAAGCAAACCTCATTGTTCTCCTAGTTCATCCTCCAGGAACAGAGTTCTTCTCTGATGCATTTTCCATGACTTTATGCAGTCCACTTTTTCAATAAATCAAGTGACTGATCTTCTAAAACATTAATCTGGAAACTAATTTATGATCCAGAGAAACTCACTATACAGCTGAAATCTCCTCATTGCTTTCCCTTGCTGCTCTACTAGTAGCAATTTCCCTGCTTTGTAGGAGCATGGCAGCATCGGTTTAATCAGTGATGTACCGGTAAGGACTGTTGTGGGAACAGCAGGTGCCCTACCAGACCTTAAGGACTTACGAGTATAGAGGAGAAATGGATAGCTGCAGATCTGAGGTTAACATACCAGCAGAATTTACCAGTCATTTTTGCCTGGGACTGGATTTACACAGTATGGAGAGGTAGTTCTGCAACATGCAGACAAAGAAAGCAACAATAATTCAGCCAGTTTTCATAAGTCTTTTCCCTCTCAGTGAGAGATAACACCCCCACAGGCAGTGCATTAACATTATCATTTCTATAACAGCAGTGCCTCCTGGACCCAACGGAGATCATGGCCTCATCTGCTTGGAGCTATGGAAACATATACTTAAGGTCTATCTTTATTTCACAGTGTTTGTGCATTTGTAAGAAAACTAGAGATATGAGCAAGTTCAGTGTTGCTATCATCATTTTACGGGGTGTAGGTGGAGGAAACAAAGCATAGCAATGTTAACAACTGGTCTAAAACCCCCTAAAATCCATTTTGGGACTAGAATACAACTGGACTGATGGTCATACATTGCTTGGTAGTGAAGAACAGAGGTCAAGGGGAGATGGATGAGTCATTAATAGCTTCAAAAATAAGATCAATGACATTATATTAATTTTACAAAATTCTACTTATGTGAGAAAGGCTTTAAAAATCAGACTGCAAAATGAAATGGCAGAAGTCAGATTTAAAAACAAAATGTCACATTGCATTATTGGTGACATTTTGAGTCAAAATGAAAGCTGTTTTTTTTTTTTCCTAGCTTTCACAAGTATAATCAACAAGATGTTGAAATGAGAGTCACAAACATTTGAAAGGATTTCTAATTTCTATAGAGGATCATTGTCTCCTGAGTGTGGAGCAGAATTACAGATAGAGAAACCAGCTTACAGAACGCTCCCCCTTTTCCAGTTATGGCTCTTTGCTCGTCTCGTGGCTTGTCTTCCACTGATGATGCAGCAATCAATAGAAATTACAGCACCTGCTGACATGGATGATTAATATTGGAAAATAGTTGTAACCTTTCTATTGAATACTTCTGGCAGGATAAAACACAAACATTGATTGTTAGTGGTTATACACATGTACCTGCAATAGACCTGCAAGCTTCATCTTAGTAACTGAGAAAGCATATTATATTATAAATGTGCTCAGCTATATTAATAAATAAGCAGTGAGATTGTCACTACTATCTCAGGAAATTGAGGGATAAAAAATTGCAACCCAGTCCTCCTCCCATGGCAGTAAATGACTTCTGGGATAGCCAGGAACTATCCTCATGCCTTATTGTCCCTGAAAATGTCTGGTTTCAAGGTGTCTGAGAGGTTTAAGGGGTCCATCTCTGTTCCTGGAGAGATGGTGGCAGTTTGTAGGGACTTCACTTCTCAGCCTAGACAAGATGGACTGGAGCCCAACTATGACCAGGTATCTCCTGCTCCACCGATCATGTCAGACTCTGCAGTGCTTTGGGTAATGGAAGCTGAACTGATACCTAAAGACAGAAGAGGCGTTTTTGGAGGGAGTCTGTCTCTCATCCTTACCTTGTTTCCTTGTCCCATGCTCCATTGCTCCAAGGCTACAGCTTGCAGCATACCATGCACGCTGGACATGCTTCTCCAGCATGTTTATTTCCAAACCCATGTCAATTTGTGGGCTGTGGGGGCTGTCTCCAACATGCTGTGAGAAAGGAGTGCAAAAACTTTCTTGACCATCCAGTCATCTCCCTGAGGGACGCCCGGGGAGGGGCTGCTGGGAAGTTGCAGAAACCTCTGCATTGCTTGCCCTGCTTACCAGGTGGCAGGAACAGCAACATCAGCTGCTCTTCCAAGGCTAGAAGCCATTGGACTTGCAGACATAATGTACTCTTGGCTTCACTCAGTGTGATACAGCAATCAAAAAATGGACGTGAGGGCCAAAGTGTACAACTGGCATGAGCCAGTGTGTGTCTCTGGGCATCCAGCTAGTAAACTGAGAGTACCCATGTCATCTGTCAATCTCAATGTGCATGGCTGTCATGTTTTCCATAAGGACAGTCAAAAAGGAAGAAAAATTTATCAGTAGCTCTTAGGTGGCAGTGCTATATTACAGCCTTCCACCATTTTTTTTCTATTTTTTTCCCTTTGTGCATTTTCCTTGAGGAAAAATATTTTTTAACAGCAGGAAATTTTCAGCTGACTCTAGAGAAATTCTTCCAAGATCTCGTTTCTTTTTGTTCTGCTCTGCACCCCAAAGTATACAGAAATGTGTGTTTGCTTGGTGTCTGTATCCCTGCAAGTTCACTGTTAGAAGTGTTAATCTGTTTAATAATTCATCTCCAATGGCAGTGACTGTTTGGCTGTCCAGATCAGATTTTTACTTTCTAAAGCCACTCCACATACTTGCTGAAGTGATTACCTCTGCTCATACTGATCGGAAGAGTTTACCATCGACTAGATCAGGTTGCATATGTTTTTGCTTACATTTGTTGATATTTTAAGGGCAGAGTATTTCAAGGGCAGAATTTTCTCAGCTTTTTGTATGATGCTCAGATGAAAGCAAAAAATGCTACATCTGGTGGGAGTTAATTATATTTCAAATCTGTTGCAACCGATTTGGCTTGGCCTATAAATACTAAGTAGAACATGCTCAGTGTTTGAAGACTGAGACTATGCTTCTGTGTGAGTTGGTTTTGTAAGTTAATGGCTCCATGGAGGGATAATGAGTGAGCTTTCAACAGCCAGAAACCCCTTTCTGTGTGCTGGATAAAAGCCTGGATAGAACTGAGACCAAAAGCAACTCAGGCCTAGATCCACTAAAGGGCAGAGTACTGGGACATGTGGTTTTGCACTCAGAGCCAGAGAAGGTAAGAAGTCACTGTCTCTCCTTATTCAGTATTGCCTTACACAACTGAGGATTTCAAGCAAGGCTCAGGCTTCCACCTGAATAAAGCCCAAGTCATTTTGTTTTTGCTGTTTTCTATACCTCATATCAATATATCATCATCTCTCAGACATGAATTTCCTGTTACAGGAAGGATAATTTTACAATCCATATATTCCAGATGGGGAGTCTGAGACCTGGAAAGGAACTGGAATAGAATCAAGGCTTTCTGAGTTTCAGTCCATCCTCTACCTAACAAGATCGAAGGTTTAGCTGTGCTCTCAGCCTTTGGCAGCCTAGAGAGGAGGCAGGCGAGCCAGGCAGCAAGCTGCAGCAAGCTCTTTCAATAGCAACAGAGCTCGATGGTGGAAACATCAGTTCAGTGATGGCCAGAGGCAAGAGGTAAGAAATGTTTGCTGAAACAGCCAAGGAAGATATAAGGCATCATTCTCTGGGTACCAGCTAACTTTTCTGAGGCTAAGGAAAAAAAACAAAAAAGGCAACAACTTGAACGACTTGTATATTATTCTCAGTCATCACAAATACAGGAAGCATTGTGTTAATTCACTTTGAAACTAACACAATAAACCTAAGAAGTCATGAATTAGGGCCACCAGTGCAAGATCTTGACCATCTTTGTCGATCCTCACTGATGTACATTAATGCCCTGTTTTTTTGCGGTGAAGCAACAGTGATGGAGAGATGCAGAGCCAGGGCTGGGCAAGCTAAATCAGCGCTCACCTCTTCCTTGACCTTAGGTGCCTCAGTTCATTTACTAATTAAATGTGATGTGGTCATTGGATGGCCTATCTGCAGATCAAGTCTGACTCCATAGAGGTCAATGACAACATGCCCATGGATTTTTAATGCCTGTGTGACCTCAACAGACAAAGAGAAATCAATTGCAAAGGCTGAGAAAATTTGTATGTTAATGTCTTTATGAAGTGAAAATATTTCCAAAGCAGTGGTACTCATGAAGACCCATAAAGCCCTTCCTTGACCCTGTTTATTTTCCTGAATGCCTATGTTTTACATTTTGAGCCATCACTGCCGGAAGTTGGCACCTGCTATATTTCCTGCAGGATGTAATTATATCTTTGCCAAAAAGACAGGTTGAAATAGGAGCTGGACTGCAAAGACAACTAGTCCTTGAAATGCTATAAGCTATTGAGGTCACTGGGGAATGATGCTACTGTGCCTGAGGTATTGATTTTGTGGAAACTCCCAGTAAGAGATATCCTGTTGCATGAAGAGCTCCACTGGTATTAGGAAAACAACAGGCCAGGGATGTCTGGTGGCTTGCATGGATCTGAGGATCTAAAGTTACACAGACACTTGTATCAGTATAAAAGCTGCATGAAAATGTCTTTCAGGATCAGGTTACAGATGTATATCGTGACCTATTCTTTAATTTTTAATTACTTTTCTCCTCATGGAAGTATTAGGTTTTTAGAGACTTTACAAAGCAGGCAGCCTTTGCAAGGATAATGTCATTCCAATGAGATTTGCCAAGCTGCAAGGAATATTAAAAGTTCACGCATAGAAACCAAGAAGATTCTTTGTATAAAATGACTTATCATTGCTGTTTATTTACATATAGATGTAAGTATAGTGTATTGTTCTCCTCTTCACTAGATGCTTCCTCCTTCCCCATGATCCTGTAGCCAACAACTTTCAAAACTTGTGGACAAGAGAGTTTACATTTGGCTCTGAAATCCTGCACAGGTAGGAAAACACAGGCCTAAAGTGTGCTCCTAATCTTCTGAAGGACATGGAGAGAAAGGAACATTTAGTAGAGGTAAGTTCCACTTCCTTTATCACTAAATCTGATCTGAAAATAAGAGGGGTGTCTCTTCTGGCCAAACTACAAGAACAGGCACAACAGATTAGACTCAGTTTGCAGTTCAGCCCCAAAGAGGACCTTTTGTTAGTCATCCGTAGATGATCTGGTTTTCGATGAGTTTCAGCATCTAGTGGTATTTTGTAAGTTCTTGTACATCTTGGCTGCAACAGGGGATTGCATGCTTTTTGTGAGATCCACCAAGATCTGGCCAGTTGTTTTATTTCTGAAAAAAATTGTTATGGGTGTGTGGCTGGGCCCTCGGGAAGGGGATTAGTCATAAATTTTGAATGTTTACATTCACTGGCATATCTGAATCCAGCGGTGGATCTCCTTGTCACTTGTAGGTGTCTGAAGAGCATCTAAAGCCTGCCTCAACTTCTGGCCATGGAATGAAACATTCCAGAGAGCTCATTCATATTAAAAATGCCAATGCAGAAAATGGAGGGGCTAAGTGAGGCAATTGCTTGATCTGAAACTCAAACACTGTCACTGAAAGAAATGAAAGTGGAAGGACAGTCCCAGGAGTTTGGTAATCTTCTTCGTTAGGTATTAGCAAACAAAGACAGCCAATGCTATGAATAGGTAGGGACCAAAATGTCTTGAAGTATCTGAAGTTTTAGTCATGTTTTTCTGATCAGACTTTTCATTGCATTGTATACCTGTTTATTTTATTTGTTGATCTTGTTTGCTTTTAAATGTAATCTTTTCAGGAGAGGGCATGTCTTTCAGCCTTTCTTTTATGCTGCCTGTTAGGCATAACAGGACCTCGTGTTGGCTGTGGCTCCTAGGTGCTATGAGAATGCAAACACATGGAGTCTGTAAATCTCAAACATCTACTTCTAGGCACAGAGGATCCACTACATCCATCCATGTGCTTGTAAATCCCCTTTTTCCTGGCAGAGACTGAGCTGGGGGAGAGACACAGACCACAGCTAGTATTTCTTAGGAATAATCTGATTCATAGTTAGCAGAATCAAGATGTTATTACTAATAGCAGATCGTGAATACACACAGCACACTCACTCACATAGTTAACACACACCGTCGCTTCTATGTGGTTGCAGTAGCGGCTGGTAGATGAAGCCCAGCTACGTACTCAGAAGTGCAGGTTCGAATGGACATGTGTGGCTTCTTGGTAGGTGGCTTTCTTGGAAAATCCCTCAGAGAGTCCTCTGGTTTATCAGGACTGTGTATATTCCTGCATATAGCAGCCATCACACTCCTTGATGTGGCCCAAACCATGCAACTCCTCATTGTTGCTAGTGGGTGGTCGTGCAGCTTCAGCAGACACTTTTTACACTAAATTTATCAGTTCTTCTGGCCATCACTGCCAGTGTCTAGAGCAAATCATTTCCTGGGAAACTTTCAGGAACTGCTTTCCCTGCACATACATTCCCTCTCTTCCTCCTCTTGTTTTCTGGTGACGGCATCACCTAACCAGTGTTTCAAGAATTTTCATGAAGGCTGGATCTTTGAAAGAGGAGCAAGCTTAAGAGAAATATCAGAAATATTACCTCAAGTTGCCCAACCAGGACGAGCCCTTGAGGGAGGGCTGGAAAGGTTCTTTCCTTCTGCCTGCTGGACTTCAGACCTCACGTATAGGAGTGGATATTGGAGTGGAGCATTTGGGTTTCTGGACTAACAAGTGGAAATGGTCTTGTCTTTAAAATAATCAGTTCTTAAAAAAAAAAATCAATTTCATGAGTTTTTAGCCCACAACTAGACTTCTAACCACCTTTAGTCTTACATTTCCCAGATGAACTTAAATGAACTTGAAATTTGCCCCCAGCTCTGGCACTAATGTGTCACGGATGGGGAGCAGTAACTGACAGAAGAGGTAACCTGAATAGAGTCAGAACCATGTTTTTTCAGCTAAAAATATAATTGACACTTTTTATTATTAGTTGAAAAACTCAACAGCTTAAAAATATGTGATAGGTAAACAGCGCTTTTTTATTGCATTCCCAAGCTGAAAAAGCAGCTTGCTGGGCAATTTTTGGCAGAAAACTACATAAACTTACTATTACACTTGCAAACCAAGTGAGAAACAGTAAAAGTGTACTGCTGTAAGAAAAACACATGTAGACGAAGCTTCACTTGATCTCTGATGAAAAACGACACTTTATATTTCAACAGATCTTTATTTTGCTAGATTTTTATGCCTGTCATCTTCAATTTTTTTCTTTTCCAAAACATCTTGCTGACATTTTATGAGGCTTTTTTCCAGCTTCTGAAATCCCATCAGCATCTCTCACACTCTCATAGTCTACAGGGCTTGGCTGACAGTACTGCCATTATGTTGTCTTTTACATTCTTCTATCAGTCTTCATGTCTGGAAAACGCTGAGATCAAAAGTTATGGTACTGTCCCCTGATGACCTCAGATGACAAAGTTGAAATAAGATTTTTAGGGGGTCTTCTCAATTATTTTTTCTTATTCATGATGGCTATAATGCAAGAATAAGAAAAGCCAGCCAAGAAAACATGCCTGGATTCAGTGCAGGAAGGCAGATTTGCTTGTGTTAGCAGTGTTATGCAAATATGGACCATTTTGCTCATAGTCTTTAAGTTACAGGATTTTAAGTCAGAGAAAGGGAATCCCATGGGTTATTTTTGCTGAGTAGGGAGAAACATAGCTCATTGATGCACTCATCATTGACTCTGAATTTAGCAACAGGAAATTGGATTGCAACAGGAAATGTGGGTTAAGGAGGGTAATTGAGTATTGAAGTTGTCAGGCCAGCTTGCATAGGTTGAGCACTGCTCTGTAGTGGTTATCTAGGGTTGTGCCATGGAACTGACCAGAGACTCCAGTTGGGCCTGTGGCACTTGCTTTGACAATGTAAAAAGTATATACATATACATATATATATACACATATACATATATGTGTATATATCTTGATTTAGTTATCTGTGATTAATGCTTAGTGCTAGTGGCCATTATAAATGCTCAAAGTGGCAGACATGGGTATTTCAAATACGCATGTCTATCTCCTGCTAAGCTTCTTTACCTGTTTTGGAAGAAACCTTTCAGCTGCTGAATGTTTTAGCCTGGTTATGCAATTAATGCATGTTAAATAGCAGGATTAGTAAGAGGCCAGAGTCTCAGCTGGAGAGAAACAGAGGCAAAACAATGAGCTGTGGCTGCTGTAAGCATCACCAGGCAGGTCAGATCTTGGTATCTGTAGTGTGATATTAGATGTATTCCCTGTTGGAGGAGGGTTATTGAAAGGTCTGTTGGATTCCTGGATGGATGAAAATGGCAAAAAGTATGATTTGTAGCTCCGAAACCATTTTGGAGTTGATTATGTTCCCTTGTATTGGGTGTATATGGCAAGGTTTTGGCAGCGGGGGTGCTGCAGAGTTGACCTCTGTGAGCAGAACCCAGGAGCTGCCCCATGTCAGAGAAGAGCCAGCCCCAGCCGGCTCCAAAAGGGACCCGCCGCTGGCCAGAGCTGAGCCCGT
>VXAL01017136.1:52887-100900 GCA_013399475.1 Chauna torquata | reverse complement strand
GACCCTGTGGTACGGACCCATAGGGGAGCAGGTGGTTTTAGTTTGCTTTTAGTTCTCACTGCTCTAGTCTGTTAGCAATAACCAATAAATTGTATGAATCTCCCTATGTTAGGTCTGTTTTGCCCATGACAATAATTGGTGAGTGATCTCCCTGTCCTTATCTCATCCCTTGAGCTCTTTTCCATCGTATTTTCTCCCCCTCTTCCTTTGAGGAGGGGGAGTGAGAGAGTGGTTGTGGTGGAGTTTAGCTGCCCATTGGTGTGAAACTACCACGTCCCTAAAGGTCTTGAAGGCACTGAGTTAACAGCATGTTGTAGGTAAAGAGTATCAGTTCTCTCCACACACTAAGTTTTGGTGCCAGATTTTCCTGTGGGTTACGCTCCAAACCGACCATCTTCTGGGCAGCCTCATTCTCCACTGCCATCCCTTCCTCTTCTGACCGTGCTGATTTCTACCAAATTACTTTTACTCCTTTTTGTTTCAGTATTATTCTCCCCTCACCTGATTGCTATTTTCAGTGTCATAATTCACTCTACATGTCTTACAGTCTCCCTGAGCCATCACCATGGGTGGCTGGTTTCCTTCAGTCCCTCTGTTTCACCATCTTAAATCTGATTTTCCTACAACTTGAAACATTTCTATCTGAGCTGTTCTCTTCCTTCATTTCTAGTTCTGCAGCACTTACTGTTTTCTGGTATAAACACAGATCATTTGAAAATATACAATTAAAATGATTTTTTCGTGGTCATTAATTAGTAAAAAAGCCCTTCAATAGATCTGAGAAGGAGGAAGATTTTTGGATGTTTGGTATTTCTCAGACATACTTACTTCCAGTTCACTTTTCAAATACACATTACCATTTGGGCGTTCTAAGTCTCTAGTACCTGCTCTATAACACATTTGTCATTTATTTCCTACTTTCACTGTTGGATGGGAATTGATCTGTGTAAGTGTATGATATGGTCTCTTACTAATGGGTCACAAATCTCTTTCTCTGTCAAGTGAGTGCCCATATCACATAATAAACTTCATATTCAACTGCGGAAACTTCTTAGGGGTCTGGGTAAAACTCATCACGCTGTCTGGAACAGGCATTTATTTTCCATTAGAAGCTGGCTTTATCTAAGCCAAACTTAGCCAGACCAAAAGACAGTTTTTAAAAGTTGTTTTTATACTAAAAATATGGAACCCTAGTTGATATGGGTTTGCTGTGGTCTGTCAGTGTGAAATAATTTATGCTGAGTCCCAAATGTCAAAATATGTGACATTTTTGAACTGACACTTTTGTGGCACTGTTTCTTCATGAAAAGTTCAACTGCATTCAACTTTCCTTCTCTTTTTCACATACATCCAAAAACCTGAAATTTCAAACTGGGCAGAAAGTCTTTTTTTTTGTTTTGTTTTTGTTATTGTTTTTGTTATTATTGTTTTATTATTATTGATATTGTTTTTGTTATTATTAATATTATTATTAGCATGTTCATGATTGTAATTATTTCTGGCTGTGTATTTTACACATGTTCCAGGAGAAGAGGAGGCTCAGGGGAGACCTCATTGCACTCTACAACTTCCTGAAGGGAGGTTGTGATGAGGAGGGGGTCGGCCTCTTCTTCCAGATAACTAATGATAGGACTCGAGGTAATGGCCGCAAGTTGCGCCTGGGGAGATTTAGATTAGATAACAGGAAAAACTTTTTCTCTCAGAGAGTGGTCAAGCACTGGAACGGCCTGACCAGGGAGGTGGTGGAGTCACTGACCCTGGCGGTTTTTAAGAGGCGCCTGGACAAGGTGCTACAAGATATGGTTTAGTAGCTTAGTGGGTAGTATTGTTGATAGGATGACGGTTGGACTAGATGATCTTGAAGGTCCTTTCCAACCTTGTGATTCTGTGATTCTGTGATTCTGTGTGACCAGCAGAGTCAGTAGCCAGTGAAGATACGGTGCTGGAAGTGACTGGGAAGGCATGAATTTGGGATAACTCTCATTGCAGCCCTGATGCTGTCATCAAGTCAGCTTTTCATGGCCACACCAGCTCTTCAGCTTTTTTTGTGCTGCTTTTTCCCTTCTAAGTCTTTTTTTTGCTGTCATTACCACCAAACAGGACATTTCTAGGGCAGCAAGTTTTTTAATAAAACAGTGACCCACAGTGCTGCTGTAACCCCTAAATCTGTGGAAATTGCATGAAGTGCTGAGAAGTAGGTATCAGTGTATCCATCTCTGTATTTTGAGGTGAAGGCAGGTCTCTTGATGCTGTTGGAAATAGCAGAGGTGCTTGGCACATTGTCCTGACCAAATTCCAGCATGGCTGTAATTGAATGCATTAATGTAGTGCCTGTAACGCTTCACTCATGTGAAATGGAGGATGAATTATTTTCAAAGAACTCACAGTCTTCCAGATCAAAAGTGCTGGGATAGGGCAAAACCAAGCAAGTTGTGATGACCCTTTTTCTCTTCTTTCCTCCAGCTTCCATAACATTGCCCTGTGCCTGAATTCACAACATATGTAGGACTCAATGGTGTGCAGCTATTACCTATCACCTCTCCACTCCTGACAGCAAATAGTGCTGTCACCACAGCGGGGTCACTGCTTATGGGGACAGCACACATTTCTTGCAGGTGCTGTGAGCTGCATATCCAGCAGCATCTGAGAGCAAGTCAGGCTAAAGAGACTGGCAGACCCATTGCACAGAGAAGCCCTTGAACTGGGCACAAGCATCCCGGCTGCCGTTCAGAGGGAACTGGGAGTGGTAGATTCACAAAGGAGGCTTTGTAACATCTCTTATTCCTGCCCAGAGGGGTTTTCTGGTTGCCATGCCTGCCTCCCCCTGGTTCATTAGCCAGTTCCACACTGCAATATAAAGAAAACAGAGGGCAATTTTTCTTTTTTTGAAAGAGGCTGGAGAGGCTGCAGCATGTCCAAAGAAGGGCAGCAAAGCCAGTGAAGAGTCTGGAGAACAAGTCTTATGAGGAGCGGCTGAGGGAGCTGGAGTTGTTTGGTCTGGAGAACAGGAGGCTCAGGGGAGACCTTATCGCTTTATACAACTACCTGAAAGGAGGCTGTAGTGAGGTGGACGTTGTTCTCTTCTCCCAGGCAACAAGCAATAAGACAAGAGGAAATGGCCTCAAGTTGCACCAGGGGAGGTTTAGGTTGGATATAAGGAAAAATTTCTTCACTGAAAGGGTTGTGAAGCATTGGAATAGGCTGCCCAGGGAAGTAGTTGAGTCACCATCCCTGGAGGGATTCAAAAGACATGTAGATGTGGTGCTTAGGGACACGGTTTAGTGGTAGACTTGGCAGTGCTAGGTTACCGGTTGGACTAGATAATCTTAGAGGTCTTTTCCAACCTAAATGATTCTATGATTCTATAAGAAGAGTAGCCAACACACCTTAATTTATCTCTTGGTCTACAGTTATCAATGCTTTTCTTTGTTTTTTTTTTTTTCCTGAAGTAGAAGAAAATACTGTCCTAAGAGAGTAATGCTCCCTCATCAGTTCTAGCTCCTGATTTCACTTGGGACAATATCCTTAGGATCTGAATTCGTTGGCTTCACAGCCCCATTCCTCCCTATTTCCACTAGGGCTCCCTATTTCTATCATTCTTTTCTGTTTGCCTCAGCTCCAGGTTGTCTCCTTATACCTCCTCTACCCCTGCAGGAACACAGATATTTATTATGGCCTTTGCAATAAACATCACTCACCTGTCTTTTTTTTTTTTTTTTCCCTGTCTGCACTACTTGCACCTCCGGCTAAGAAAATCGCAATAAAGGCTGTGGTTAAAATAATTTCTTGCCTATGCTGTCCTAGCACAACAGAGATTGTGAGATAGTGGGATAGTGCAAGGTAGCATTATCACTTCCCAGCACCGTGGGCACAAAATACAGAGGCGAATTCCCCAGTTACATAGCAAATGGGCGGCAAGAGTCACCAAGGGCAAAAATATAAATCTTTGGCTATGCTTCTGTGGGAAGCTTGGGAAGACTCAGCTGTAGCTGCTATTAAGAGAGTTGATTTCTAAACAACCAGTATCTCCAGCTCCCCAGTGGCTTTGCTCCAGCCAAGGTGACAAGCGCTCCATGAGATACTGGTACGTATATGTGTACTCTCCCCTTGCTTCCTAAAAGCTTTCCAGACAGGCCTGGCGGTTTAGAGGGATAATAGCTTCACTGCATTGAATCTCAAGACAGCTATGTACAAAATCTATTGTACACATTTCCTGTCCTGGACTAGGCTGTAATGGGTACATGCTTGGGTACCTACACGGGGGACACTGGAGAGCTGTGCTGTGAAAATTTACCCTGTGGGAGACTGAGAGTTGAAAAGTTGCAGAGTTTCTGGGCTCTGCGCTGGAGATTTGTAGGTGGGAAAGTGGTGCTCACAGACCAGGTAGAGAAATGTGGCACTGCTGCCCTTGGCATTTGCAGCTGCTTTGATGCTGAAATATTCAGGCTGCTCAGGCCTGCGATTTGTGACACTGGGTGCTTTTGTCCATCAAGCTGGAGACGGAGGAGCCCCTCACTCACAGCCACATGTCGGCTCTGTGCTACAGACCCCTTAAAGTACTTGTCATACGGTGGCTCAAAGGTGACACCATCAACCAGACCCCATCCCCAAATCCCCTGTGCTGCAACTGCTCCTGTGGCATCAGTGCCCCTCTGCTCTTGTGGTATAGGCGTGGTCTCTCTGATCCTGCTCTGGTCCCTTCAAGCTCTCATGTGGCTTCGGCTCTTTTGGAAGCTGTATTGCTGTGGGAACTGATGAAAAGCTGTCCTGGAATAGTTGTCTGTGTGTGCATGTGTCTCCCTCCTTGGAGATCTTCAAAAACCATCTGGACATGGTCCTGGGAAACCTGCTGTGGATGTCTCTGCTTGAGCAGGAGGTTGGACCAGAAGACCTCCAGAGGTCCCTTCCAACCATTCTGCGATTCTGTGATTCTGTATGCATGTGTGCATGTGTGTGCATGTGGGGAAAGGCAAGCCTGCAGATATTCATCACAGCTGGTGGAGCTGGCCTAAGGTGATGGGTTTGGGACACCTGTATGGATGGGCTCTTCAGAAAGCATTTGTGAGAAGTGAAACTGTGCCTTGGCTGCATGGTCATATTTTAATGACATTAAATGAGAAGGAAAGCAATATTCTGAGGCTGTGCCCACTAAGTAGGGAAAAGCCCTGCAGGTTCCCAACTTTGAGACAATTAGCAGAAGGAGCATTTCCACCTAGATCAGCTTAGTCCATGGTGGGACGGGATTTGGGGCGTGGGTGCAGTGTATGGAAGTGAGGTAAGTGAATTTGGGGTGGGGAGGGGTTGCTGATCTCATCAACTATAACAGGAGCATAAGTGAGGCCTTAGGCCCCAGACAGAGCTGATGGGGAGGTGTGATGCAGGGAAGGTCTCGCATTATTTGGGGCTTGCTTCGCTCCATTAACCAGCAGAGTTACAGATGGAGGCTGAAGGGTCTCTGAGTACAAGGTTAGATAGGGCGACTACCCATTTCAAGGCATTAGAGAACCTGAAATATAACACTAGGGAGCAGGCAAGTGGTAATTCATGGTCCTATGAAAGAAGCCAGTTCTTAATGGAGCCTGTGCTCGTGGAGACAAATCCCCAGTGATGACAAATTTCTGCCCTAAACTCTCCACACCCCAAATTCAGTTGGAAATGCTCCTTAGTGGGCACAACCTCAGAATATTGCTTTCCTTCTCATTTAGTGTCATTAAAATATGACAATGTGGTTGCCATTCAAGAAAGAGGCTCTGGATACACTGTCTGTGAGATTATATTGTAAGCTAATAAGCTTGCCTACCTACTGCAAATGCTAGCCCTATTAAGGAAGGATTACGTATAGATTAGGAGTTGAAAGCTTAGAACATATTTTTCTAATATTTTACTGGAGATGCATTGCCATTGCTCAGCAACCGAATCCCAGCAGATCACATCCAAGCAGGCGGAGTACAGCCAATAAATACACCACCAGAGGGGGAAATGGTGCTTTTCCTGCACCCTGCAAAGCCTGTCCAAGACCCCAGTTGCACACAGGCGATGACAGGAGTATAAGACAAATATCTGCCCTCAGACCCTTGAGATTTGTTCTTTGAGTCATCAGGTAGACAGCATTCAAAACACTTTCTGTTAAAAAAAGAGAGAAAGAAAAGGGTGTTTTACATAGGTTTGACACTCTTAGTACTTAAGCATGGTGATAACTGTGACATTTTAGCCTTGTGCTTTGACTTTCAAGATAACGAACAGGCCTTTGACCAGCTGTTGCTGCAGATGGCACCGTGGCAACTCCCTTTCTTGGGAAAAAGGGAGAAGAAGGCAAGAAGATCTTAAAAGAAAATGTTTCCTTGGAGCCCGGGATGATTTATTTCAGACCTTCCTACCCTGCCAGGCAGAGGTCAGGCAGAGTTTGGAGGTGCCACTGGTGAGATTCTGCCACAGACTGGGACATCACCTGAGCAGCTGTTAGAGGTGGATTTAATTCCATGTTCCCAGCATCTTTGTGCTTTTCTTGCATGTTTAAATCCCATCTCAGAGCTTTGCGGCTTGAGGACATCTGCAAATTGCAGTTTACAGCTGTTTCCCTGTTGCATTTCTAGATTCTACTGCAAGGCAGTGTCAGGAAATTAGTGTGTGGAAGGGAAGGCATAAGAGGCTTAGGTTAAAGTTCTTTACCTTCTGTATTTAGCAGAGCAAACTCCCAAATTCAGGCTTTTTGTTTAGCCTGGGACTTCAGCTAATGAGCTCATGTAGTGTAGGGGCGAGCTATGTATTGCTTTTCTGCTGATGTAGTAACAGCCCTATTACTATTATGCTAACAATATATTAGACCTAATTCATTTTCCCTGGTTGCCACCACCTGCTTCTGCTTAGATGGAGGGCTAATGAGCAGTTGACAATAGTTAATGAGCTTCTGCAACAAGCATTTCAATTTCTTCACTGAATAAAATTAGATATCTCTTCTGGGCACAATGCTCTGCCTCCTCGGGATATTCAGCACCATTAACAGCCCAGTGTGTCAGGGAGAAAACATTTCCATCAGCAAGTGATTGTAGTGGTCAGTGCTATCCAGAACAGCCCTGCTTCACAGAATAGGGGAGCTCTGCTCTGGCCCACTTTCCAAACAGGTCTAGACACCAGATTAGCTATGGATGTTTCACCAGTGTCCAGCCAACCAACCCAGTCCCTGCTCTGCAGCTGTGGTGTCACCTTCCTTGCAAGAATAGTCTTTGCAATGGGACTGTAGATGAGTCCTGCTCTGGTAGGGCTATTACAGCAACTATTTCTGTGTTATCCAAGATTTTCAATAATAAAGATTGCTGTGTGGATTGCTGTTGGGGTAGAGGATTTGAAAAGTGCCCAGAGATTTAGGAACTGAAGCTCCATTTTTCTGCTCTCCCACAGGTGACATAGTGACCCAGCTGTCATTGCCTGCTATGTGCCAACTGTACAGTAGCTCAATGATAGTGAAATGAATAACTTGCTTATGCTGTTAGGTGCTGTAGGCACCTAAACTCCTTTGAAAATTGGTATGAAGTGACTTTCCCAAGGTGTACTAGCCACTTGGTTGTATCTGTATTATAGAATTACTGCCCATCTGCCCTGTAACTCTGGTCCCAAATAATTTTTCAAACTGGGACATAGTGTCTTTCAAGCCACAAGGGTGTGATTGGACAACTGAGTCCAGATACTTGGCTGGCTGTGTGAAGATTAAAAGGCACTGAAGGTACCCATTCAAGACATGCTCCATGCCTGGCTGAGGCAACAGGCTGGTGAGGTTTACCACCACTGTCACAGCATGCCCAGGTTCCTGCAATTTTAAATATTTCCTGTTTCCCAGGCATTTTACAAAGCTTGTTTTCCAAGTTTCTTTTCCTTCTTTTTTTTTTTTTTTTTCCCTTTACAATGCAGTCTGGGGAATTAGTTCAGGTTTGCCCAGAGACAGGGTGAAGAAGAAAATACTTTAAGAGATGCTGCTTTGTAATGAAGAGCCCACCTACGGACTGCTTTGTACAGTGCTGCTCAGGAAAGCAACTTCACTTTGTTGCTAAGATTGTCGGAGCAGTAACTTACTGCTGTGAAAAATCTCTCAGTAAACAGGCTGGCATCTCAAAAATAACTCACTAACTTTTTTTTTCTAAGTTATGCTCATCTGCATATCAATGTGAACTGTTGTTTGGCTTCTCTCCCTCTTCTGAATCTATTCGACAACTCTAAAGCATCACAATGAATGTTTAGATGATTAACCATCCTTGTGATTATGCACGTAAAACTCCATGGACAGAATTTCTCTCCCTGTAGTGTCAGTTGTGGCTCCCAGAGCCATATGGAAGCTCCGTGGTCCTCTGCAGACTGAATTTAGCACCGGCTGTGTCTCAGAAGCAGTGTCCCTATCATATTTCTGCCTCTGCCGAAAATTGACAACATTCATGTGGCCTCCCCAGAGCCCACAAGACATCTGCAAAGACTTTGCTGGGATGGCCAACAGCCAAGGTTCTTGGTCTTTGGGACCCCATAGCATAGCAAGTTTATGCTCCACTAAACTGAGTGCAAGCACATAAATATTACAACACTTAGCTCAATGGCTGTGGTTTCAGAAACATGGAAAAACTCCTTAATTAAAAGAAAAAAATCTGATAATTATTCACCAAGATGCTAATGATACCCAATGCACAGCAGAAATATGATAAGGAAACTGTAGCAGTAGCTCACCAGAGTGAGTCTTCTTGGCGGTAACTGTGAGGTCACTGTGAAGTCAAAAAAGATAATGCAAGAAAGAAAAGTTTCTTTATCCTCGACTGTTCTTGAAATCATCATCCCGCTTCCAGGTTTGTGTCTGTCTTGTGTGACAGATGTGAAAGGGTCTCAAGAAATGTTAAGAGCATATTCATTCTTTTTTACTATTCTGCTTTAAGGAAAAAAGACAAATTATGCCTTGTGAAGAAGCCATTTGCTATAAAGTGTAAAAATGCTTTAATATTAATATTTTATAATAAAATTCATGACATATTTATAAACACTCTATCAAGCATTTACAACTGAACCACAGCTGAGAGCTTGGACTGGAATAAATAAGCAAGGACACGGCTAGTATGAAATATACATCTTGAATTTTATAATTGTGTGTGCTTTATTCTTTACACAAATGGAATGGATGCGCAGAGTATTTACACATAACAGGAGTGTAAGCTGGACAGGGTATTTTGTAAACTCCAGTTCAGATTCTGAGTACCCCACACTACAGCTGGACTGAGAAACATCCGGCCAAAGAGACGCAAGTCGGCCAGCGTGCTGGACAGAGCGGCCTGCTGTGTGCAGGCTGTTGCACTCAGAAATTTCGGGCTGACCGATTCAAATTTAGGAACACAAATCCAGAAATGAAAAGGTTGCTATCCCACTAAGAGCCAACAGTGTTGCCTTTTTTTTTTTTTTTAAAATTTTTTTTTTTTCATTTTTCCAAAGATCTTGCCTAGGATGCTGGCTACCGCCGATCCTCAGAAGTGCTCTTTTACACCAGAATGAGGTACCTGGGCTGGAGGTCAGGGCCAGAAGTGTAAGCTGCTAACGTGGGGTGAGGGATGATGGCTCGCATCTCGTGCTCCTCACCTTACAGACAGATTCTCAAAAGGGCCAACAGGGCAGCGGTTCCTATTGCTCTTGGTGAGATGTTGGTGGGGTTGAAGCCTTCTGAAAATCTGGCCACAGCGTTTGGCCCATGGGGTGTCTTTGCGTTCAGCGATTTCACTGCACCTACCTCCAAGGGATTTTGGTCCAGGACTTAGCCCTCTAGGTGCTACAGTAATATAGACATTAATAATGGTGGAAGTGCTGAGCTGCTGTTAATAATGCGGCCTTGGTGCTTTACAATAATGCTAAAAACTTGACGTAACAGAGAGGATGGATGTGTAACTTCAGGTGGTGTAAATGGGATGGACTCCACTGAAATCGGTGGAGTGACCATGATTTCCACCAGCTGAGGATCTAGGCTAGCTATTTGTTGAATAAGTTTTAGCTGTTATTTGCTGTTAGCTTTGATGCTGATTCGTGCCCTAAAATACCCTGCAAGGGAACAGTCACTTTGTTTTGAACATAATGATGACCTCATTCCTACTTCTGAGCTAATTGACAAGATGTCTAATTTTTAATGGAACAGAAAAATACATTTATTTCACCAAGGCATGGTCCTGAGCACATGAATGCAGTTGCACAGTGAACCGCATGCATAACATGGCAGACAAAATGTTCAAGAGAAGAAATGCTGCGATTAAAAGCTATGAACGATAAAAGACCACTTTTCTGTGAACACGGCAGATATTATGGCTTTAAATCTGCAGCTTAGAAAGAAAATTGAGACTTTTGTGCATTAACACTCTTTTCCCTACAAATATCCTCATGTATTGTCACTTACTGAGTCCTCTGGTCAGGGTTATCATTTGAAAAAAGGAAAAGAAAATAAGCAGAAAACCAAAGCAAAAATACAATTTGACTGACTGCTGATGAGCAAGTAACAGTGAAGGTGTAACACCAACAGTTTCTCCATAGAAAACTAATGTAAATAAGTAGGTGGACGTTGTATAGCTAGGACACTGTCTCTGGCTCGTAGTGGTTATTAGCTCAGGTTCAACGCAGCTCTCCAAGATGAGGATTTGAAATTTCAGTGCAACGGAGAGATTTCTTATCCTTGACTTTCACAGGGTGGTTCCTAGGACCCTATCCACACCGGAGCATCAAACCATGCTAGCTACAAACACAATTACATCACAGAATATTAATCTAGAAACAGCCTTTACTACCAAAGAAATTACAAAGCGCTAGCATGGACAGGGTACCTCTGTAGGAAGGGGAATTAAGCAAGAAAGGCTCTTTCACTGGTTCATGGTCAGACCACAAGACCAATAAAGACTGCCTTTTCACTGAGCCCTGTTAGCAAGCTCTCAATGAGTCAGTGCATGGAAGATGCTTTGTGGCAAGGAAAAATAAATAGGTTGTAATATTGCACATCTGCACAAAGCTAGCAAGATGTCATTGTGATCATTCATGGGTGGACAAAAAGCTGCAATAATTTTGGTTCTGCTTAGACCCTACGGTGCTACACACTGTGCCAGAACATGAGAAATAGCACCAGGGGTGTGATCTGGCACTTTTCCTAAAGGGTCCAGCATTTGCATTTGTCTCATGTTTAGACGCTCACTAGTCTTTTATGTGGACAGAAAAGGAAACTGATTACGCTAAGCTGTGTTAGCACCAATATGATCTCAGGTGCCAATTGCTGTGGGTTGTGAGTTCGGACTTTTTTTTTGCACCAGATGTAATTTTGCATGAATCTTGTGTTTCTCTTCCTCCTCCCACTACCACCCAGTATGATCTGAACAGCTGCAATTCAAAAATGAACTGCAGCTCTGAGGATGCTGAAATGTGAAACGCAAAACATCAACACACAAAACAAATGGGAGTACAAGTCCTAAGGGAAATAAGACCTCTTACTGCTTCTCTTGGTGAATTGTTTTTAAATATATGTTTTATTTAAAAAAAAAAAAAGTGCAATGGCAACTCTAAACTGGAAGCACAAACAACAGACAGGGAAAAATAAATAATGTTACTACAGTAACCAAGGACTGATGGAAAAATTGATTGTACTCAGCCATAGTGTTACTGTTCACTGTAAAGCACAGCACATGACAAAGCAAAACAGTTACTACAAGGATAGTGCTGTAAAAGGCTGCATGCTGAACTAAGAAACAAAGAAGCAGGTGTGATTGATTGCTTAAAAACAGAGCTGAAAATTAGAATGAAGTTCCTGCTTTAGGATACTTGTTTTTTCAGGTCTGGTGGGCTATTTCCCAATCTGGGGCAATAGTACTTTGCCAGCATGGAAAAATCCATGGCTTCCAAAGATCTGGGGTCACTCTGTGGATTTCTGTAGAATTACCCGAAATCTAAGCTTTCATTCAGTTATATGTTGCAAAAAAAAAAAAAAAGTTTCTAGCCCTTCTGGTTGCAAAGTTCTTTTGGAGACTTAACTGAATCCCTTGTTAATAAACCTGCGCTGGCCAGGCAAGAAAAATAGTAGTAAAAGAAGTGTGAGCTTCTCAAAGTTAGTATAGCAGGGCGGTGTGCGAGGGGCCACCTTGGGGCCACCAAAATGCCCATATTTTTAACCCTGTTGCCACTGGTGGCTATATTTCAAACATCCAGCTCGCTGCACTCTCCATGGACGTTGGCTGGATATACCTGTCAGCTTGACAGGGTGCAGAAATGTAAGCTTCAAATAGACAAGTGACTGAGGAGTCTATTTAGCATTTGCCCTTAAAGCGTCCTTAAACATTAGGGTTGCTGTAGCCACCAGCTAATAAGTATTGGACTCCCGCAGCGCAGCAGGCAGGAGGTTGTGGGTTTTCTATAAAACTTGGTCCAGCAGCAGCAAAGGCAATTCAGCTTTCTGTCATTGTATTTCTTGCAGTTGTCCCCTTGTGTGTCAGAGTGAAGCATGGCATCAGTTTACAAAAGAAGGGCAACGTGAAATGAAAAAAAACCCTCCCTGTCCCCTTCCCTGCACCCCAAATTGCAGTTCCACAGACTTTCCCCAAATCCCTTGCAAATGTCCATTGCCTCAGTTTTTGCTTTTAAGACCCTTGTTGACTGTGAAATGAATGAACAAACAAGTTAGTTGGTGACCTGCCTGCCTACAAAGAGAGGAAAGATCAAATACTTTTGGTATTTCATTTAAAGAAACAGGAAGAATCATAAAACATTTTCCGGTGAAGTGTAATAACTGCACTCAAGCACTGACATCTTGCTTCTGAAAAATCATCCATTTCAATTTAAAGATGCATTATCCTTTTGTGTTCAGAAAAGGTCCTGCAGGGCAGTCAATTCAAGAGATGTTCCCACAGGAGTTCATCATGATTAAATAGAGGCAAGGGAGAGGATTAGATTGAGAGAAAAACAATCTGACAACTACAATTTAAGGAATTATCTTGCTTGTCATTAGTAATAGAGAATCTGTTACAGAAAAGGGATAATGCAACTTGATGGTCCTCTTTACATTTTACAGTCGCACAAGGGTGTAAATATTTAATCTTTCAATTAATCTTTACAAAATATCTCACAAAAACATTTTTACCTATAGAAATTAGTTTCTATACATCAATATATTTTTATTTTTTTTATAAATTATTCCATCTTTAAGTGCCTTCTATCAATATAAATGATAAAATAGACAATCAAATATTTTAAAGCTTTTCCCAGTTGTATCCCTCCTTGTCAACATAGGTGCTGTGAATCCTCGTACTTGTGTGTCTGCATGGGAACGTGTTTGTGTGCACATATGTGTCATGTGAAATGCTTCCATCCTCTCTCACCCCCAATCTCCACTAAAATAAACTATATTGTTATTAGTTCCTGATGCAATAGTGTTTCCAAATGGGAAAAAAGAAATGCTTGACTTGGTTTCAGAAATCAAAAGATGTGCATAGTTACCAAAGTCGAGTTGTACCAACTGCAAATGTGCAATGACAAGCTTAGAATAGGATCCACCTCCCAGTCAAGTCAAAGACAGACCGACCAATGACTTCAGTAGGAAGTGGACCAAGTAGTCTGAGCTTGATTTTGCAAGGTGCGTGTGGACCTGATCTAGCAAAATGCTTAAGCCCGTGCTTAGCTCTGAGCACATGAATAGTCCTACTGGAACTGGTGGGACTGAATGGCATAGGGAAGGATCACAAGTGACTCCAAGTCAATGGGCTACTCACATGTGTAGGAATTGGGGTCAAGTGCTGAGCGCCTTGCAGGATCAAGCCCTATATGAGGTTCAAGAGCTGGGAACTTCTCTTTAAAGCAATCAACACACTGAGCTCAGCCATTGAAATCGATCAAAATGTCCGCATGGGCACAGGAGGTGGCTAGCTCCCCTTGACAGAGGGTCTCCATGTCAAAAGTTTATACCTACAACTGGTGCTTTCAGCACACAACAGATTTGCTTTATATGGTAGAAGTCTTTTTGTTCCTACCCTTTGACCCATCAGTGTCCTTCATGGCTTCAAACACTTTGTGTTGTACATTCATCAAAATTCACATTGACTGCAAAGAACATAAATGCAACAAAAACAGGAAAGCCTCCAAATAGTATATTATAGTTTTCTTCTAAATATTCTCCCGTCGTAATCAGAGGTGCAGTGGCTAATTTATAATTTTTCCTTTGAAGGAATCCAGATGAAAGGCCCAGATTGTTCTTCAATTACAAGTTTGCATTGATTATATATATCTTCTAAGCTATCTCCTTGGACAATAGCTGCAGTAAGAAAACATATCAATACTTCTTTTAATTGATACATTCTACAGCATCCAGTGTCAGCAGATTTTCAGTGTACTTACAGATATTGATGAAATTAGAAGAAATAGTAGTATACTGTGATGTTGTTGATTATGGAAAAGTCATACACCTTGCAGATGGCAACAAAGTTCAAACCAATGGCACCTTCCCATGACAGAGACCCGTCCCACTGCTTATAATAAAGTGACTGAGCTAGGCTAATTAAAGAACTAATAGCTCTGTCCCATAGGAGGGCAGCATGGCAGGTTCCCACTGTTGCAAGTCAAACCTTACGTTTCGTTTGATTTAGAAGCTAGTGAGTAGCAGCAGATTTACAGCCTATTCTTTTTTTGACCTGGTTTTAATAAACTCAATTTTGCCTGCAAAAATTAACTAGATCTGGCCAAAAGTGACAGAAGATAAAGCAACAGCAACACAAAGCAGTGTCTATACTCCTAAATTCCCTGTCCTCACAGCAGAAATCTGAAACTGCAGTTCAGATTACGCACACTGTCAGCATATGGAGGGACAAGTCGGGGTTTCTGAGGGCTATCCACAAATACAAGTCCACTGAGTAGGGAGCTGCCTAATCCAGCCCAAAGGAAATGCTGGCACCCAGAGCAGGTCTTAAATCGTGCTCTTCTCCAGGTCAGGAATAAGATGCCTTTCTCTCTCCCAACTTGGGATATTCTGTCATTCCATGATTCCATGATTGCCTTGAGCCAGTGAGGAATTCTGCTTTGGTATGTATAAATGCAATGATGCAACATTTTTACTCACTTCAGCAAAAGCAGGTTTGGGGCTCAGGGAGAGAATTAAATTCATGCACAGCTGTTCCCTCAGGGCATCAAACATCTGAGGTGTGAACTCAACTGCCCTTAAGTTTCATGGGAAACAACAGTCCCAAGCCAGGAGTCTTTACTGTGGGCACACTACGCTAATATACAGTTTATACCAGAGACAGAGCTGATCCAGTTGTTTTGTAATAAAAGACTATACTTTGGGGAACAACTATTTTTAATAAAAACGTACCTGTAAAATATTCTCCAAATTCTTGTTCTAATTTAATTGCTCGGTCATAGGTTTTCTTGGCTTGCTCCTCTGTAAGACGTTTATTCATTTCCCTAGAAGCACAGAGGAAGTCATCAACTCCAGATTCTTACTCGAACAGCTTTCTAAAAGATACACTCAACTTAATTCACAGATGGACTGAGATTGGTACAACAATCAAATGGTGAAATTCTTCCATCAGTTCATTGGCAGTTTCAGTGTTTTATATTTATTTTCATTTTTATGTAGTATAAACCTACACTTCCAGATTTTTCCTCTATTTCCCATTTCTCCCCTAAATTTTTATTTTGGGTTCACCACACTACATTCCCAAACAAAATATGATGCCTAGATTTGGTAACTGCTAACTGAGATGGACATGTGGCATCAGGAACCCCGGCTTAGTTTGGGAGCCAGGGAAGTCTCAAGGTCAGAGCACTCAAGGCACTCCTGCCTCCAGAGCTGAAGATCCTTCAGGAACCTCCATATCTCCCAGGTCCACAGCTGGCTTTCTTGGCTGAATGAAGTTGTCCAAACTGCTGAAAGGGAAGCTGGGGCATGACTAAGGCTCGGGTAGTGGAGGTGAAATCTTGCTTAAAGGCAGGACCGAGTACAGCAAAACTCCTGACTCTATTGGAGGAAGCCCAGAGTCATTGTAAAGCCTGTAGGGCAACCCCAGAAGGACCCAAGCACTGTTTTCCAGAAAGACTTCTTGTCTTTCTGGCAGGAAGAGTTATGGTGAGCTACTTATTTGTGTTCTTCTCTGTTCCAGTCCTTTCTGATTAAATATAGAGATTCCCAGTCAAGTATGTCTTGTAGACTCTAAAATGTTCAGGATACCAGTAAATGTAAAAATGTAGAAAGTGCCAGTAACATTCTATTATTGCAAATCTTTTGTTATTTGATGGAGCATTTCTGTTTAAACAGAGGCATTATTTAATAGCTGTAAGAAATGAGTTGTCTTGCCCAAGCATGCTCAGTTGTTAATACCACTGTATACTTGCAAAGAATCAAGCTCATAATCATTCAGTGCCTTACACATACATGCCTGCAGATATCCAAATTAATTAGTAATAATAAATAGAATTTGCGTGTTCTAGCATTTTTACAGCATGGATTCATTTTTCTTAAGACATGAGGGAAATTTTCTGAGGCAACTAGGAAAGCAAGAGAAATGAGCATCTTGTGTCCTACATAAATCTGATTTAATGCCTTGCCCTGAATCATATGATTATGTGGTAATGGGCTGTATACAGTTTGACATGTGTGATGCATGTAGGAAATTATGTGCAAGATGGTGCATAAAAATGATCTATGAAGTGCACAACAGTATGAACTTGCTACAGCTAACTCCTACCTAACTTCTGAAAAACACCCTGTAAGTTGTCCAGAATGCAAAAATGTTTTTCTAGGAATGACTGAAAGTTGTCTATCTGTATAACTAACCACATAACTGGGAACACTGCTTAGTAACTCTCTGTGGAAGTACCGATGCAATGCAGAAAGCAGATTTATAAAATGAAGGAAAAGAAAGATTTACCTGAAAATTTATGACAGTCATTTGTGGATTTTATAAATGGGTTTAATATATGC
Source organism: Chauna torquata (assembly GCA_013399475.1). Taxonomy (NCBI): domain Eukaryota; kingdom Metazoa; phylum Chordata; class Aves; order Anseriformes; family Anhimidae; genus Chauna; species Chauna torquata. Next base: position 83,952 of record VXAL01017136.1, on the reverse strand, counting down.
CAAACTGTGTTATGCTGCTAAATTTGTAATACTACTAATTCTATTTATTGGAAGAATTGCTATTTAATTGAGTTCAGTCAGGCTTCTCATCAGCTGTGCCTACTTGAACACGTCTTTCAGTGACTGCAGGTAAGCTCTGGCTTGGAGTGGGACATAGCAGTGCAAATTCGTACGTAAACTTAACATTTTATCCCACTCAGTCAATATTCTAGTGCTAACAACATCTTCCTCCTTCCAGATCTATTCCTGGTAAATTTCTGAGAAATTTTCCTCATTATCTGATTATCAGAGGAGAAAACATAAATAAAAATATAAACAAGTTTCTTAAGATAATAAATGCTTTGAAATAAGCAGAAATTTGGATTATATTTGTAGGACATAAATTTGACTGTGGTGTAAAACTGTGCTAGTTGTATTCATGCCCCTGCCCACCCCGTGCCTTCAGGAGAGGATGCAGAAGGCAGAGGACCATTGTTCATATTGAATTAAAAATGCTGTCCAACAATGGTCCCTTCTAATTTTTTCTTTTCTAGCCAGGGACCTACACAGACAGTGAATTAAAAATGCTTGCAAAGAGCTGTCCCTCCAGGCACCTCTCCCAGGGTTTTCCTCCTCTCCCAATGAAGTGCTCACCCAGGCAGCCTCTTCATTACTTCCAGCTCTCATCCCTGTGATCCGACCACTATCCTCCCTCTTCTAAAGAGAGAGGCTGATTGAGAGGTACCAACAGGGACCCCTCTGGGGTTAAACCTGTGACTTGGAGTCATGTAGAGGTGGGGAAGGAAGGAGGGAAGGAGAGAGGGGAGGTAGGGACGGAGGAAAGGAGGAAAGGAGGGAGGGAGGAGCAAGCAGTTCGTTTACAGCAACTTGATTGCCAGGACTGAATTTAACTGAAGAAAGCAGGCTCGGATGTCCAGCTCAGGCTATGCGTTCTGGTTACTTTTACATCCAGTAGCCCCTTGTGGTCTTGCACTATTCTGGTCATTGGTGTTAGGCAGCTATTTCCAGAGAACCATGGATAACCAAGTTTCAAGTGCAGATGCAAGCTCTCTTAAGGCCATTTTGGACTATTTTCATTTTTGACAACTGGTCTGCTTAGGAAGATCCATATTTGCTCTCCTTCTATTCCAGGAAAAAAAAAAAAAAAAGTTTATTTAATGCTTGGTTTCATTCTTACCCACCTGTCCGATGGGGGCAATGGATCATATTTGNGAAGAAAGCCGGCTCGGATGTCCAGCTCAGGCTATGCGTTCTGGTTACTTTTACATCCAGTAGCCCCTTGTGGTCTTGCACTATTCTGGTCATTGGTGTTAGGCAGCTATTTCCAGAGAACCATGGATAACCAAGTTTCAAGTGCAGATGCAAGCTCTCTTAAGGCCATTTTGGACTATTTTCATTTTTGACAACTGGTCTGCTTAGGAAGATCCATATTTGCTCTCCTTCTATTCCAGGGAAAAAAAAAAAAAAAGGTTTATTTAATGCTTGTTTCACTCTTATCCACACTGTCAGATGGGTGCAATGGATCATATGTGTAAATGAGAATCAGACCCTTCAACTTCAAATGCTAATTTAGCAGAAAGTTAACTCTTTTGACTTTGTTTTTCTGCATCTTCTGATTAGATTTTTTTTTTGTCTTTTATGGTTTTAACTTGCTCTTACATTAACTTTCAACTCATTTGTATGAACAAGGGTAGTAGTTATGACAGATAAATCTACCATTACAAGCAGATTTTATACTGGTATAATTCCTGTAATTTTTGTGTTGTAGTAGTGACTTTAGCAAAAAGAGAGGGCTACACAAATCGCCATGAGAAAAATTAGGGTGGAGATTTACAGCTTATCTGTGGGAACTGCCCATGTGCCCCTTCTTACTCCAGGGTACAAATGAGACAGCCTGACCCACCATGAAAATGTGGAAAGCTGCCCTGCATCCCCTGGGCAGCAGGAACTTGTGCACAGTCTGTGTCTGTGAAGCAGCCACACACTGCAAATTCCCACTACCACTTACATCAGTGTATGTATATGTTTAGCCAGACCCGCGTCTATTTAGTCATTACTAAATAAAATAAATGATTTTTTTTTGTGAGCAGGGAGCTCAGAACTATACCGTTATTCTCAATACAATTCTTAAAAGAGAATTATACCATTTATATTAAAAGTGTTTTTATTTCTGTTAGAACTAATTTTGGGTGCTGTTTGATAAGAAAAATATGCATTAAATAGATTAAGTAGATAAAAATGTTACTTGTGGATAGCAGGTTTCAGGGGATACAGTAATTTAGAATGCCTGAATTAATTACTTTTTNTTTTTTTTTTTTTTCAGGAGTTGTTGTATTGGTTTTACATAATGTATTTATACAAAACATATTCCTGCAAAAAGATTCCAAACTAGTACTGGTATAAATGGACTTTTGCTGCCCCATGAAAGTTTGGATTTCTAATTAAGGATGTCTTCCCCAAAGAATTCAAAGTCATATAATGGATTTTACTGTTTGTCCCTGCCATATTGTCAACACTAATGGAGGTTTAGGTGTGGAGAGTGAAGAATATCTTAGTTTTGATTTATATTACTAAGGAAAATTCTGCTAACTCTGTATAATTTTTGTCCTAAGTGAAATATTAGCAATACTTTGATTTATTAATAGGATGACAGTCGTAATGTTTTGCATCTTCAATCAATCTGTTCAAGGATTTGCTGTTCCTACATCACATCAACTAAGCCTTTGTTATTGTCACATTTTTGGTTTTGTCTAATGTATTTTCACAGTAAGGACTACATTTATTTACTACTTTTTTTTTATCACTCCAGATGCAATGTCAGCATTAAACAAAGATTGGAAATATTTTATGGATGGGAAAACTGTAGGCTAAGATCTATCTTAAAACTATCAATGCAGAAGATAGGTTGTCAGACTTCCCTGCCCCTTCTCTAGATAATCAGAATATAACTGAATTGCAGGGCTGGAAGAAATGTCAAGAATTCATCCAGCCTAAGATGTCTTTCGTCCTGATGGGGCTGTGCAAGTACCATACACTGTGCATCTTTCCCTGTAACGTGCCCGGACATGCAGCAACCTTATCACCAAAAGATAGGGCCAGAAAGGATACACATTCAGTCATGGGATGGGGCACATTAGCTGTCTCCAGCTCCATGACCCGATGTTTATGGGCACACCTTCACCATAGCCACATATGCCTCTGTCACAGAGCGGGGGGTACCTACAGTTTAGTTGTGCAACAGATACCTATGGCATCACCTGGTGTTTGCAGAGCCTTTGGTGACAGGAAGGCACAGAGTTCAGAGTTTCATCCACATCACAGCAAATTAAGCTGATAAATTCTTGCATTGCCATAGCTGTACATGGAAAACATGTATTTTATCTTGAACTTTGGCCAGTGTGAAGATCACTACCCTATTTCCTCCTCAGCCTTCTCTCCCCCCATTCCTCCTCCACTTCCAGGGTGGTACCCAGAACGAGGACAGCACTCCAGCTGAAGTCTCATCCATATCAAGTAAAACAAAATAACTGTCTATTGTGTCCTTACACAACACTGATGTTAATGCAGCCCACAGTGGCAGTTTCCTTTTTTTGCAACAGCATTATCCATCCATTCATATTCCTATGTGATCCATCCCAACAGCCAGATGCTTTTCTGCAGTGCTATTGCTTAATTATTCCCTGCTTGTACTTGTGCATTTCATTTTCTCTCCTTTGTCTGTGCTGAATTTCATATTACTCATTTCACATTGAATTTTAATCTTATCCTCCAAAGTGCTTTCCACCTCTCTCAGCCTTGAGTTAGTCACAAACTTTACTAAAATACTGCCCAATTCATTGTCCAAGTAATTCACGAAAATAATGAGTAGTCCCACAGCTCAGGAAGTACACTTTCAGGATATCTGTTATTCTCCCAGTGCCATTTCCAATAACTGAGTGTGGCTGTGCACATGCTCTCTGATGATTCCCTCTGGACTATATTTCCTTAATCCGTTACTGAGAATGTCCCATGGATATGTATCAAAAGCCAGAATAAAAATCAAGACACAATATAATTACTGATATCCATCTCCTGACATAAGAAAATAAGGTTGATTTGATTTGCTCTTGATGCATATATGTTGGCTGCCTCTTATAACCTTTTTTTTACCCTCCCAGTTATTTACTTGAGCTGCTTAACTGTTCCCTGGATCCCAAGACTTTCCTGAGTATTGAAATTAGGCTGGCTGGTGACATCGTGAAATTGGTGCCTTCTCTTTTCTTTCTTTTAAGGATTGTTTGCCCCTCTCCTGTCCTACAGGTCCTTGCCTGTCCTTTTACAGACTTTCAAGCAAATGAAGGGCTGATGAAGAAGCACACACAGTGAGACTGACGCAGGTTTACCCTCTGGTTCACCCATGTGCACACTGTGACCAGACTACATGCCAAGAGCACCCAAGGCTGGATGGGACAAGTTGTGACACACGAGTCCTTGGTGAACTTGCTGCCCAGGCTGGAGCAAGTACACTGAGGACTAGTAGGGAGTCCTTCATGGTCCAGCACCTAAGCTTCACATGTCCCAGTGGGAAAGGTTCAAAGGCAGCTTTGGCTTATTCCTTGATACTCTGGGGTACAGCAGACAGCATGAATGGAGGGCAAATCTTCACTGCTCCCACATCCTCTTGTTATTACTGGTTTTAGAGGACAGGCAAAATGCAGACTCAAGACCTGTGATGTGCCACTTGAGACTGCAGCCTGAAAAAAACACTTGGAGGAGTTTATACTTACATCAGAGGCTCCCATGATTTAGGCTTAATGAAGATAGCGATGGGATAGAGTTGTGCAACTTGTAGTCGTTTGATAGCATTTCCTGACACATCAAGTATACAGTGCTTGCCCTGTTGGAAACAAATGAGGATGTGTTTATTTTTGCGGAGTTTGCTGAAGATCTGCCAAAAGAAGGAAGCAATTCTGCGAGACAGTGTCCTGGAATGGGGCCATGACTGACACACCAGGGAACAGGGACCCCAGGGCATGTGCTCTGCTCCTCTGTGCTCTTGCCTTTGATTTAGTCCTAATATAAAAGCTACACTTGAAGATATGGGAACGAACATTTTTTATTTTTACTGGGCAAACTCTGGAGGTGGTGATGGATTTTCTTCAGAGATGAAGAAAATAAGTTCATAAAAATAGTAGGATATCCGTATTCTCTACTGGTTAATTCAGTTCTTGTTTGTGTCAAAGACTCCTTGTGTTACCTGAGGCAAGTCATTGAATCTCTCTGGGATTCATTCTTTTGCCTCTGTGAAAGTGAGATAAGTTTATTTACCTGTCTTCTAGAAGGAAGGGGGAAGGCTGTTTTGAGGCATACTTGAGGTGCTGTGTTAAATTGCCAAATCCATGGCACTTCATCCAGGTACCAAAAGTACCAAGAATGTCGTCATTCAAAGTTAGAGACTCTACAAGTGGGGTCATTATAAAGCCTGTAAATATTAGGATGCCATTTTGCTTATATTTTTGGCAGAAGAAGCATGCCTGAGTTACAACGTAGCCACAAAACTAATCATGTCACATGGGCAGTAAAACTGGTGCCAACTTACCCTTTCTGCCACAAATCTCACAGACTGGACACTAGTCCCATATAAATTATCATTGTACTGCCCGGCTTCTATAAATTTGTGCTCTTGGATATCCTTTTCCATTTGTTCTCTTGAAATGACAAAATGATAATCTCTCCCATCCACTTCATAGTCACGCTTTGGCCGTGTGGTATCTGCATGAAACAAAAAACAGAGGATCAAGAAGCCTGTAAAAACATTTCATGCAAAAATGCAGCAATTAAGATTTATGCATCAGACAATGCTGTAAGTGAAGGTGCTCCACAGCTGGGAGTAATCTTTGGCTACTACATATTGTTTTTAATGGAGTTATGACAACAGAGTTATCATTTTATAGTAATACCTTCTCATGCTTACCTCCAATCAATAATACTCACAAGCCAATATAAAATTAGCATTTGCTAGAATTCCACTTTTTTTCGTCATGACCACAAACAAACATCAAATACAAAACACATTCCAGATTGCGAATCTAATCCTATTGTAGTGATGAAAATGAATGGCAATCTCATCAATTTAATTTATCCTTAATTATAAGTCTGATTCTGATCTCATCTCTACCAGTTTTAAGCTGGTGTATTTGCAGAGACAACAGTTTAAAATGACGTAAGACTGCAGTCAGGGGCTGCAATAAACACTCAGTAAGCTCTAATGATCCAAAATATAAACACTCTGCTTAATTCAGGGGCCCATATTGCTTTCGGAGGAGAGAGGCTAGATCTCACACAAGTCACAGGCTACTTCATAATTTTGTTGGTGGATGATGTTTACATGAGTTGAAACATTATACATGTTACCAGTATTCCAAAATTTTATCTTAAGAAATTACAGATTAATTGATTAGTAAACTGAGTTTGTGGTTAAAAGGCCCCCTGTTTAAAGGGGGAGGACATGGGGCAGCTTCTGGACTCTTCTCACAGAGGCCACCCTGCAGCCCCCCCACTACCAAACCTTACCACATAAACCAAATACACAGACCTTCACAACCTTTTTTTGTTTGTTTCTTTAACCTTTTTTCTCCAATGGAAAAATGGCTTTTGAGAACTCAGCTACATAAAGTTCATAGATGATGCTTTCACCGCAATTCAGTTAATGCATGGCATCAAAGGATAGAACTGACTCAGCTGCAGAACGAAGAATAAAATCATACTTACGTGGTACACACGAACCAAACTTATCAGGGAATTCAGATATCAAATCATCGTTGATCCGATCTTTCATAGGGCCCAGAATAATAACTGGCCTGGTGTAATTAACTGGCAAACAAAAAGAAAGGTGCATTTTGATGATGTTACTGGTGATAATGGTAAATATTCCCAAAGCTGCAGTAACCAGAGTTGCTGCCTTTATGTATGAAGTGAAATCTTAGGTCTAGCTTTTATGGATGGGTTGTTTTTTTATTGACATAGGTAAGAAAATGGACTAGTGCTACTCATTTGGCAGAGCTCAGAGCTTGGTGATGGTGCAGATGTAGTCAAATGATACTAGTAAAAGCCATGGGAACCTACTGGGGAGAGTCCTGGGAATGTCAGGAAGCCGGTGATAGCGTGGGAGACCCTTAGTCATTTCTTACATATTCGATAGACTGAGTGGCCAAGAAGAAGGTACCACAGAGAATCTGGGGCTGCTACAGCAAGGCTTACTGCTCTGCTGCCTCCAGAATGTAAAATGAAAAATATAAGGGACAGTGACAGAAAAGCAGATGAAACTTACTTTCCTGTCTTGTGACAGGTTCATAAGAAAGGATGCAGTCTTCTTGGCCTCCTGATGAGAGAAGAAAGAGAAGAGATTGAAGGTGACATGCAACACTTCAAATATTAAAGCTTGATAAGATGCTTCACACAGGCAGATTGGGTTCAACACTTCTCTCTGGTACTGCGCTCACCTGAACCATTCCAAAGCTGCTCAAAACTTCAAGCTGCAGAGGTCACATTTTTCCCTTCCCATCTCTCCCCTGCCACGTATTTCAATTCTGTTCACTGAAACTGGGCTTTTTCAATGAATACTGTAGGCAATAAGACCTTACGCATTGACTTGATAGCAAGGCTGTTTACATGAATAGTGCAGAAATTTTAGATGCAATTCTTTTGCTTGTCCAATTGTTAAGACCCTAACATGCTGCTGCAGGGCAAACCCACAGGCTACCTAATCTGAACTATTTTTACCATCAGAATAAGTACTTTTTGGCTGATCATCCTTCTGTACATAAACCCCATAGTTTAGTTTATTCACAGCCTGATATGTAGCTATGAGCTGTTTTCTGACCCTTATCCTTTACCTGAACACAAATATCACAAATGCGTCATATTTTATGCCCTTATACTCTCTCCACTGCTGCTAGGACGGCGATATTTCCTCACTGTGACATTTAGGGAAGCAAAGCAGAGAACTTTGACACAAGACACAAGTGGCAATATATGGTCCAGGACTTGGGTGCAGGTGTATAGCCCTGATGCATCACTGTCCTCTCCTCTAAGAGAGTGCAAGGGAAGAGGGGGGAGGATTCTTCAATCTAGTGCATGAATAATTCCTGCGCATCTCTCTTTCTGGGTCATTGTCACATACTTGGTACCATAAGGGCTCTGGCAGGTTCTAAATATGACTTAGGCTTATCAAAGTTTAAAATCATGATTTTATTTTTACTCAGTTCAGGGCTCATCTTTGAGAAGATCCACAATTGGGATTTTGCAACTAATTTTGATACTATGGAAGAAAGACTGTCATGATGGGTAGCTGGGATTTACCAGATAAGTAGGATTTCCTTCATGTCATCTGCTAGCACACATGTGAGTCTGTATGACATCGTTCTGATGGGCTCCTGCCAAACCAAAGTGTGCATATACAGGGGAATAGTGCTGCATGATGCCTGAGGAGTGATATAGGTAGGATTTAGAGGGGGGTACAGTTTACCCTGAGGCAGTCTGACTGATATCTGAGTCACTCTAGAGATTTCATTAACTATTCTAACAAGACTTCTGTAGAGTGCAATGACTAGCTCTGAAGTAGGTACACAAATTTTGGTGGTTTAGTCTTAAACTAACTCCCACCCCATGAATCTAATATGTTCAGAGATATTTTTTCATGCTATATTACCTAGACGGCTGTGAGAAATGTGTAAGAAAACCTTCTGAGTGAAAAGAATTTAATTAAGGAGGACAGACAAAGCGAAAAAAAATTACTAGTGTGTTAGGAGAGAGGGAAAACAGACAGAGCCAACTCCAAGCTAGCAATGGCACTGAAGCAGCTGAGGAGAAAGCACCATTTTTAATAAAAGGAAAAGATTAGACAATTTTTGAGGGCAAGGCAACGTAACATATAAGGAGTGTGGATAATTTTGTTCTCTTTTTGTGAATGTTTCATAGTGTAATCACTTGCTTAACTTTGGCTCTTCGCAAAGTTAAAAACCTAGAATTATTATTGCACTAGGTTTCATGCATTGGATTTATCATTTTCCATTAAGTTTCTCTGGGAATTTTTGGCGTGATACAGAATTCAGGATGACCCATTTCCCTGGAGATGAAATGATTCACTCTCCAGGCTGGATAAAAATGCTCCCATACTGCCTAAACTCTGGCCGCCAGGAGCCAAGGCTAGGCTTTCTACGGCCTGAGAACAGTCTTGGGATGGCTGATGAAGCCATCATGTACTAAGCATGTGGAGGGGAGTCTGTTTGTACAGATACAGTCCTAAACTTGAGAATACTTGTTTCAATGGCATACAGAGCTGCAGGCCATTACAGGGGGATTCATTTCAGCTAATTTCAGTAAACCCGTATCGTGAGTGCTTATGTCTGAGCTAGTCCCTGGGTACCCTTTAGAGTCAATGGGTGCCTACAAATAGGCAAGTGCTTATTCTAAGGCTTGAGTCATCTGACCTTTTTTGGATGTCTACTTTGGGATGAGGGAAAAAGTCAGGAGTGTGTATTTGTCTCCATGGTCCCATAAAGGCATTTAAACAGCAAGGTCAGATGCAGACAGCTGCCTTTAAACAGATGAATCTCATGTAAGTGACAATGACAAGAATAACTTAAGGAAAATAGCCAAGAACTCTGGTGCTATTGTTTAAAAATTTCTCTGTGGTCTAATATTTGGATTCAGCAAAGACTTATAACCAGCACAAGTAAGCCAGCACAGATTTTACTTTCTGTTTTGCCTGGTTTCTGGAAGACATGTTCACATACTAAAGCTGTCATTGCACCCATGCTATCAGTAAGGTACGGGCTATGGAGACAAACAGGCCCATCATTTCACAGAAGTCTTGTGAAACTGTGGCCAGACTAAAGGCAATGAAACAACTCTAGCCCACTCAAATTGCGCTGAAGCTTAAGTCACTGGAAAGGGTTGAAGCAAGCAAGGAGAAACTTTGAGGCTGACTGCGGTGCAAAGCAACTTAAGGATAGACATCTTCCTGAGTGAAGGCTCTTCAGCACTGAGTTTCAGACTCACACAAGGCGTGAGCATGGTGGAAGTCTGCACCATGTCCACTACTTTACTTTTCTGGAAAAAAGGCTCAGGAAACTCAAGTTTCTATGTGAATAAAATCATTTCAAGCACTGTCCAGACAAAATCCTGCAAGTCTTCAGGGGCTAATATGCATGCTAACGGTACCAGATGGTAGTCTTTAATGATCTCTTCTCAGTCAGTACAGCATGGTTTTGAAGCAATACATAAAGTATTAAGTATAATGAAGAGCTCTAGAGTCAATCAATAATCAGATTGCCATAACCTTGTGATGGCTTTGAGGTGTGACGCAGCATGAAATTCAGCAGGACACAGGCTCTTATTTATCATTTCATTAAGCCTCATTTACCACCTACATTATTGGCTTAATTACCACAGGTTTGCTATATTGATCTGGAAAATTGTTGTGAATTTTAACAGACAAACCAAAAAAAACCAAAACAAAACAAAACACAACTGTAGGGTTTTGGCATAATCCCTTGTTCTTCAGTAAAATTCCATAAAGTTAAAAAGGGAAGAAAAGAAAGAAGATAAGGAAAGAAGGAATGGAAAGAAAGCTTTCTTAAATCTAATATACTGTGAGTAAAATTATTGGAAGTCTTTCACTTTCTCAGGTTTGCTATGGCTCCAGCTCCTATTGTCCTTGGTTTGCCTGTTGGTGAGTTCTCGTGCTCAGGAAGAGAAGACTAGGACTCGAGGTAATGGCCACAAGTTGCGCCTGGGAAAATTTAGATTAGATATCAGGAAAAACTTTTTCTCTCAGAGAGTGGTCAAGCACTGGAACGGCCTGACCAGGGAGGTGGTGGAGTCACCGACCCTTGCGGTTTTTAAGAGGCGCCTGGACAAGGTGCTACAAGATATGGTTTAGTAGCTTAGTGGGTAGTATTGGTGATAGGATGACGGTTGGACTAGATGATCTTGAAAGTCCTTTCCAACCTTGTGATTCTGTGATTCTGTGAAGACTAACCTGGAGTTTGTTATAACTTGTAGCCTCTAAAAACCAAGCGGAGAAGTCCTGTGGGGTCAGAAGAGTTTCAAAAGACCTACTCATTTTTTCCTTTTAAAGGATATTATGGTGTTTCAGAGGGTAACCCTAAAATTGATTTAAAGGGTTGTCTTTATTTTCCCTTTCTGGCTAGATGGAAGAGAGTCTGTGAAAGACTAGAAACCACAGTTTCAGTGTAGACCTGGGACATTGTAGGCATTTTTCGTGTAACTCATAAAAAGGCCCCAATTCCTGCTGTCTTGCCAGAGCTTTCAAAGTGCAGGTGTAACTGCACCCAGCATGTGTGCAACAGGGCAGGAGAGCAGCTGTGAGCTGCCGTGGTGCAGCCACCATGTAACCAAATGCCCATCCTCATCATCTACCTTATGTAGTGGGAATCCATGAAGTTTGGCATCCTATTAATGGCTGTGAGTGAAAAAATCTGTAAAGAGATCTAGGGCAGTAAATAAAAACATGAGTGGTATTTCCGAAGACAGCTAAAATATAAATAAAAAATTCTTGTTTTTTTTTTTCATCTGCACAGTCTGCATTGGACAGTGAATCTCATAACCTCTTTTTGACTCATAATCCCTTCCCTGGACCTCTGTTTACATAAGTAAACATATGGCCTTTCGAAATACGTCGACAGTTATGAAAGACTGGAAATCTAATACATAAAAATATCATCAGAAGTCTGAGAATAAACTTCTGTCTGAAAAGTGGTCTATCAGCACTGTAAGTTTAAGATCAACATAGCTTGTGAGGCCATATAATGAGACTTCAATACCTGTGCAAATTTAAGTATGCCTGAATAATATACAAGCCCATGGGGAGAGTAATAGCAAACGTGAGTGTTCTAATTAATCAGTGGCCCAACATAATAATCAGGACTCCTTTAAACCTTGTTCTGAGTCTTCAAATTTCATTACAAGAATGAATTGCTGACCAAATACTGAGGGTAATTATTTTGGTTTCTAACATTTTTTCTTATTTTAACTTTTAGTCATGTATTGCCTCTCTAAGTAATTGATGCAATCACAACCAATTATGCAATTAGGCTAAATAGATGTGGTAATGCTTCTGTAATTTTGATGACAGCTGTAAGAACCTTTACTGAACTATGCATGAGAGCACTACCACACATATGCAGTGGAGTGACTTAAAATTCATGGCCATTATGAAAATCATGTCTTGGAAAATAAAAACTGATGAGTCCATGGTAAAAAATGTGTCTTTACAAGCCTGGTTTGAAATAGAAAGTTAGAACAGAGCTCAGAATAAACTTTCAATCACTTAATTGGCTGGTTCAGGAACAAGTCAAATTTGGCTTCATGTACACTTAAGAAGGAAAACTTTCTACCAGACTAGGGTTTCATATACCACTCTGCAAACTTGATTTTTCTGCTGAGAGCAGGTGCAAATCAACTAACTTGGTTACAGCCTTCATATTAGCATGGCCTGTGTGATGCAGTAGCAGCTGTGTGGCAGCTCAGCCCCTTTTAGATCAGGCCAGCATTTGTTCCTGGCTCAAAAGTACTTTTTAATCTTTTATAAAGGGCCAGGTTCTGCTGTCAAATGTGTTTATGTTTCACCCTGAAGTTAATGGAGCTGAAGGTTATCTGTTGGGATAAAGAAAATTATCCACTGGGATTTGGAGAGGCTGCTGCCTCCCCTCCCTGCAAGACAAGGACAGTGGTGAGGCATATCTGCTTAAGGACCAAACTAATTGTTCTCTGAAAGTCCTTCCGTGTCTCCATTGACCTCGGACTGAATCTAGTGCAAGAAACTGAGAGCGTGATGGCTGTGTTTTAGGGATCCATACAGGTCAAGGGAATCCCACTGTTGGTTCTAGGTCTTTTTCTCATTACATATCCAGTGTAGGGCTGGCAGAAGAAATCAGGTTTGCTATCTGCAAGAGCCTTTTACCTAAGGAGTGGTCCAAGAATTTTCTCTTGAGATCACATAGGATTATTTTCAATTACATTATTATTTTGAAACAAAAAATATGTGACTTTATTTTTCAACCCCCAAACCCAAACCATGAGCAATGGAATACTTCAGCCAAATACTCAAATGTTAATCAATATATTTACTCAATAAATAAGAATGCATCAGAATATCTCCCAGAAAAAGCCCAGTCAATTTGTAACCCTTCTGTTAATCACTGTACAGGGCACAGCCTGGACAGCTCTCAGAAGCCTTCAACATAAATTTGTGTCACTGTACCCTTGATTTGGAATGGTTCTAGGAATGATGAAATAATAAAGGTTTCAGCGCTAGCTACTTTTCACTAGACACTCATCATGAGAAGCAAAAGTTAGAGAAACATGTTAAAGCAATTGCCAGAGACCCACTAGAAATAATGCAGAACACTTCACTCTGGACTCCAACTGGACTGTTTTTATAGGGACAAATATGAACATCTGCAGGTGAACGTGTGCCACTCACCAGTGATTTCTTACCCACACGCTTTTCTTTGTGCTGGCCAAAGTGTGAACTGCTGACTTTCCACAAGTCAGAAATCAATGGGGCAGGCAACCCCTTATTCTTCCTGCTCATTTCCTCAGGAAACAGAAGAGAAAAAGCGCACAGCCCCATGCAAAACTGTCGAGTTCTACATCAGTTTTCTATTTGCTCCCTATGAATTTTCAGCTTCACTTTTTTTTTCACCAGTGCACAGACTTAGGGCTAGATGAGTTCGCAGGTCAATGTATGTGATGTCCTGGTAAAATCACTTGTAGTCCTTCGCCTTGAACTTTAAAATTCTCCTCAAAATGGCACTGAATCACTCTGAAGGACAGCTTTGTAACAAGGCTGACCCCAAATGGAGTTAAAATAAACTTGGTTCTGTAGCAGCAACTGAGGTTGGGCCTTGTTTCCAGCTACCCAGATGCAGAACAGAAGAGCAGAAATAATAACTGCATGTTGTCTTATTCCATTAGGAAGGAGCTTTATCCTGAGCACCTATTATTTTCCTTTCATTAAAAATAAATAAATTAGAAAGCAATGAGGAATATATCTTTAGGATGGAAATGTTCACAGACTAGTTCTGATTACTACTGTTCCTATGTGAGGGATACAGATAGGCTTCTACCATGCACTATCCTCTCTCAACTGTCCCACAAAGTCAGATTTGCAATGAAATAAGACAACTGCTTCATGGCAGGCCCAATCATCCTTATCTCCATACCCTCACAGTTTGTCAACTGCTCTCTCTTGCCACCCTTCTCTTGGTCTCCTCTGTCTTCTTATCCTCTGCTCCTGAGTCATAATTTTTCTAGAAGGGATTTTCTGCAATGGGCTGTGTGATGGGATGTACTGCTGACATAAAGTACCCTGGGGATTCAGAGAGTAGCCAGATGGACTCAGGAGGGCTGTAAGTCCCCACAGGAGACATGATCCTATTCCGTGGCCATATAGTAATGGAACACAGAGTCAAGCTAGAGCTGACATGCCATTGTGGCCATCTGAAACAGTAATTTCCAAAAGCTGGTGTCCAAAGTTGCTGTCTGCCCAAGGTCATGCCTTCAAATATCATGTCAGCACACACCAATGAATCGTTAGCAAATGAAATTAGGCCCTTTGGGCAACAGCTCCTGGATTTTAAAGCCACTTCTACTTGGCATAATCTAAGACTGGCTTCCTCTGCTGCTAAATGGCATAACTCTCCCCCAGGCAGAGAAGAAAACCCTGCCTGCATCTCCTCTGCCAGGCAGCAGTTTTTGGACTCACCAGTCATACGCGGCGAGCTCCAGCCAATATGATGCTGGATGCTGCTGGGGTGAGACAGGAGCTTGCCCAGATGGAAACCACCCTTGAAGGAGATGCCTGCTGTGGGCAGTTGTTACCCCAGCACTTCTTTTCCTTCCAAGCTTCTGTGTCCCAACTAACTACCCCAAACGTCTTCTATCCCTTTTCTTGCACCTCGAAACATACACTTTATTTCAAGCTATTGCACAGCCAACAGAGAACTGGCTACCTGGCCAGTCTTGGGAACAAGTAGTTTGGGAACAAGCTTTTGTGGACCTGTCCCAAGTGTTGAGCTGTAGTTGGGTGCCCAATGTCAAGTCTCTTGTTTGGGAGAGTTCATCAGGCATAGGGTGTGGTCAGCCACCAGAGTAGACTCTTCTGGGCTTTTACTTTCTCACCCTGAAATAAACACACCTGGAAGAGATTTGATTCATGCAAACTTTGGAAAATCTAAGCTATTCATTCCATCATGTTTGTAAAGTCAGTCTGGTGAAGGAACATCTTGTATTTCAAGCATTAAATCCTCCCCAGTACAGGACAGAAAAAATAAAGTGGTTCAGAATAGGTTCTCAGCAGTTCAAAACTGCCTGTTGTTATCTTGTGACTCTGGCAATTGCTTTCCAAGAAAACCTGTGCAATACAAGAGAATACAAGCTAATTTACCATTTCTGAATTGCATAAGATTAGCTGTTTTACTGAAACAAACCAGTGTTTATTAACAGAGCTCTACTGCTATGCACTCTATCAAGACTAGTAAGTATGAGGTATGATACCAATGATTACCTGAAAGTATGCGGGTACTTAGCACAAGTGCTGAGTGACTGGTGGAAAACTTGAGCTAAGCAAATGGCTTGAGAGAATTAAACAACTGGGTAATTAAGTAAGCAATCTCTCTCTTTAATTACCTTTTATTACATTTCCATTCATCTATTTAATGACTTTTTTTTTTTTTGTTTGCTTTTCAGTGCTTCCAGATAAATATTTACAATGGTTAAATTTTTTGAGTATTACTAATAATTACCCACAATTTACAATCTATCTCTAGGCTATATGATCACATATAGTCTGTAATTCCAAGCAGATCAGGTTGCAGGGTTGGGACCATCACTTATAGGGAATCAGAGTCATTCAGTGGCAGTATTTAAGGGGTAAAGGTCTGTCTTACCTTTTTTGAAGTCTTCAGTATGTATTAGGAAACCTATACAGCCAAAATTAAAGGCTCAGCAGAGTTTTGGGAGCCATTTTTTAGTTGTTATACAAGTATGCAGAAATGCAAGTAAAAATTGTGACCTTGTAAAGAGGATCTTTTGCAGTTTTGACTGCAGTTATACAGCAATTTTACTGTTAAAAGGTCATCAAGAAACTGTTCTTCGGCCTGCTAAAATAAACTTCCTGTCACTAAACCAAATAATCCCGATTTTCATGGACTACCCAAGGCCAGGTTTGGTTTGGGAATACATCCCAAATAGCAACCTTCCTCTCTTTTCTTATAAAGGTTGCCAGTTTTCTTTTATAGCTTAGTACTCATGATGTAATTGTAAATTTGAATTCCAAGCCATTTGCTCCAACCGTTTTTTAACATTAACAAAAGAATAGCAAGAAGAGAAACAAAATAAAAGAAACAAACAGAACAAGCAATGCAAAGTAAAAGGACTCTAATGAAAGCAGTAACTTACTGTAGCTACTTTCACTATCGCTGGCATTAGAAGAAACATGTTCTGCAAGAACAGTACAGCAAATTAAAGAACATAACCAAGCACCACAGAGCTGCAGAAACTCAAAAGAATTGCCACAGTCATGCAAAAGTAGTTGTGCAGAGAGGAAATAAAAACTATACAGTGACATCACCTGAAAATCTTAGATAATTTACACTATTAAAATGAAAGCTTTCTCTCTTGTGGCATTTCAGAAAGAGAGTAAATGTGTTAGCTAGTGATATGCATCATTGCAAAGCCATATCATTTCTTGATGAGACAGTTAATGACAGATAGCTTAATTTCAAAGTACAGTATGGTACAGTTGCATCTCACTGGATGACTTGACTAATTCGATGAAACTTGAATATCTGCTCATATTATTCTTCTAAACCTAGAGTTCTGTCACTTTGCACTATCCAAAGGGTTAACAAATTAACACAAAAATGGTTTTGGTATCAAATACTGCAACTGTCTCTATCTTAACCTGTCTCGTCCCCACGGCCAACCCCGCCCCCCCCCAAAAAGCCAAAGCCAAAGCCAGAACTAACAAAAAAATGGAAGANAGCTAAACTATAAAAATCTTTGCCAGACCAGTCTGGATGGGTGAATAGGGACATAAAAATTATCATGATGGGATACACTTGTGGTTTCACAAGTTTCATGTCCTGTTTCTATTACCACGTTATTTAAAGAAAGGTGCACTCTGTGTCACATGAAGTGGTTGTTCCCAAATTGTAGTCAGCAGGCTGATTCTCATCAGTCAGGTCATGCTTTATGGTCCCCAGGAGGTCTGTAGAACCACATTAAACAGTGGTTTTAATAGCATCTCTGATAGAAATGCTGATAACTTTGCAGCTGAAAGATCATTTGACAGTTGAAAGTTTTCAGCTGATCCAAGGCATTTAGAAACCAATGGTCTAATGGCTATATAGTGGGAAGCCACTCTGGGTTAACAAGTATGAGACACAGATGTTTAAATGGAGAATGGGTACAAATAAGTCACCTCCTGATAAACACCAGGAGCCAAAATTAGTCCAATATTTGTAATTAATCTACAAGGCAGATTAGGTTGTGGGTGACACACAACCAGCACCTGCAACTGCCTCTACATGTTCCCAGTTAAAGAAGGAAACACATAAAAGCCAAGAACCCCCTGGGATGAACCCAGAACAGACAACACATGGAGGATGAGTATAGGTGCCAAGACCACCCCTTCTCTGCAAGGTGCTGCATTCCCCCACATACACATCTAATGGCTGGGGTTCATAGAGTGGGACTGACAGGGCTAGTGGAGCAGCAGCAATGAGAGGGGATGATATCTGATAAAAGTAATAATTGAAAACTTTGGTCTTGGACTTTTTAAGAAGCTTCAAAAAATAAACTCACATTTTGAACAAAACTGTGTATTGACTTTTGGACATTTCATAGGAAGCTAGCAGGGGCTGCCTCAAAACATTATGCTATAGAGGACCCTGAAGGTTTTTATTAAATAAGAACAAATATCCTCCATAGTAATAACTGTCACTAAAAAGTATATCTTAGCTTAATATTAGTGAAATGTGGATGAGGCTTGAATGTCTAGAGGTGTGTCAGTAATTGACAGCTAGGTGTAATAACTAAGAGAGAAACCAGAGCCTATATAATACCTCTGTGCTACTTTTCCCCTAGCAATTTGCAGAATTTAGTTATCTCCTTTCAGATGGTTGGATGTTATGGAGATTTGTCTTTTTGAGGACACAGATATTCAGGAGGGTTTATCAAATCAGAAGTATTCTATTTCTTTTTAGGCAGGGAAGGATCTCCATTTGTTCCCAGTGAAGTAACAGAATGGTTAAAATTCAGGCTGTAGTGGCTTTTGCTGTCTATCACTGAGAAAACTGGTCTAGTAGAACTGTTCTTCATACAAGAGATGAAGCTTTCATCTTTAAACGGAGAGCTACTGTATGGCTTAAAATAAAACCATTAAAATGTCCCTTAAAAAAATAAATCAGAAGCTGAATAATCTGTAAAATTTTGTGCATGGATGCGCATTCCTGTAATTAAAAAGCAAATACAAAACAGTAGGTGATGCAGTGTCAACATTCACATATATTTTGCTTCAATGTACTTGGCACTTAAGAAAAAGAAAAAGAACTGAAGGAAGAAGCAGCCAAACACATGCAAGTGCCATTTTAAAATTATTTAGCTCTGGATACAGCATATAACGTAGCCATTTATATAGAAATCAGCTGCAAATATTTCACTCTGTACAATTTTTCTGGTCTAACTTTTGAGGAAGCAGAATTGTTTCTTAACAATTATCTGACACATTACACATTCTGCAATGCCAAGTCTTGAGACAGGATTACTGCATCAGAAAAAGAAGTTGATTAAGGTTGCATGACAGAGAATAGGTTGCTAATGGTGAAATGGTTCCAAAATTAGCTTTGGAGAAGGCATGGTCTTCTCTAGCCTGCAAATGATTTCTTCCATTAATAACAAATGCTAATCTAAAATCCAGCAAAGTAACAAACACTCCCATGCAAAAAGCTGAAAATGCAGAAGCAACAGCATAAAATAATTTTCTATTGATCTCCTCAGGATGTGATCAAGTTAAAATGTTTAACTTTCCCTTTAGATGGAGGGGGAGGGATTGTTGCTGAGAAGAACATTCTAGGCAGCAAAACGAGTTGTAGGTATGCTACTTTACGGAACTGCCATGATGAGAACAATAACATACTGTCAGAAACGAAAGGTGTTACTACAAAAGAAGTGGAAGTGTCTGCTTGATACACTGTATGTTATTTGATATTGTCATGCAGAACAAAACAATTGAAACATTTTTTAAGCATTCACAGCTGGGTAACAAATAAAACTCTATCTTGTGCATGCTAGGAGTGGAGGGTCCTCAGAGAAGGAACAGAAGCCAAAACAAAACAAAACAAAAAAGATTTACAGTGACCATTCCTGGGAACTTACTCAGAGTCTTTGTTCCATAACCGTCGTCACCTAATCCGGGGATGTCCTGCACGGAAGTCCCCAGAGAGAGCAATGAGAAAGGAAGAACAGCCGCAGAAGAGGAAGGAAGAAGTCAGTGGAGTTGAAATGGATACTACCATGACTGACCATGTTGATTGAGCAATCTGGATCCCTGCTTTTTCTTTCTGAAACAACTTTAAGCCCATATTCTATGGGAAGGCAGCCAATGAAAGTGGCAGTTACCGTTATACACAGCTTTTTTAGCTGTGACGAAGGAACAACCCAATAAATAAAGTCCCAGAAAGAATCCTCACTGGATACATTTAGAAGGAGAGAATTATTAAGGAAGAAAGTGAATTCTTTGGGCTTGGAACCAACATATATTTTTCATAATGCTGGTTCTCCATACATACAATTTAAGAAAACATTAAGTGCATGGGGAGGTACACATTCCAAGACCTGATTTGCTTCTTTAAGTTGTTAGTGCAGATGCTTCATTTAATTGTTAAACTTCCAGTGAAGCTGTCCATGGCAATCAACTTGGAGAATGTCAGAGGCAAAAAAGAGATTAGAGCAGAACTTTTTAAAAGTGACAATTTTGTTCAGTATTCTAGAAGAAATCATATCTGCATAACTTTGAGCCAGTTCTGATCTGGGAATATTTAATCAGAGCCAAGTTTGTGGTGCCACAACGATTTTAAGGAGCCACATTTTTTTTAAGAAAATGAAGAAATGCTCTTCAAAAAATTAAGGTCACTATTTCATTCTCTGAAAATGATGTTTCCATGGAAGGAAGGACCAGCTGGATCCAAATTGCAGTCACACATTGGTCACAGTAGTAATACCTCGCCTGCCTGCCTATGACATGTATTTGCCTAGATGTGTGGGATACTGGTATCATGCGTGTCACCCATTTTTGTGCTGCATGTGACATCGTCTCCAAGAGGTTACTTACGTTCTGGATCACTTGTTTCCTGCTCACTCTGCTCCTTGCTCTTGTAGAATGGGAATTTTCGTGAAAAGATGAAGTTCTTTTTACGCTTGTCATTGAATGACTGTGAAGGAGAAAAGGCATGGGGCAAAAACAGGGACGTCTAATTGTTGTCACACTCATGCTGACAAAACAACTAGTTTGTAAAAGTGGAGAGAACTGTAGTGACTCAAATCAGTCCAAACCAAGTGGTTGGGAAGAATCACAGGTGGTTCCGGTGAGGTCTGCAGGTTGAAGGCAAAGCCCCTGGAGACTGGATCGATTTAATTACAGAGGTCTCAAATCACAAACTTCAGCTCCTTATTTGGAAACTATTGTGTTTGGCTTGCTCAGATAAAGGGCTACAGATCGCTTAGCATGCTTTGAGATCAAGCCACTCTTCTTTAATCACAGCAGACTGTGCACAGAACTAATTAACTGGCTGAAAAAGAATAGGCTGCAAAGAGGAAAGAGGAAGCCTTTGATTTTCTTCTAGTAGGTGTGTGAATTCAGCTTTGTGCCAATTAAAATTGTATATATTTTTGTGGTAACCGTTGCTGATTTCATAGTGCTTTATTTGTCCTCTTAATTGGCAACTTCTTAAGTGTGTTTTAATGCCTTTTTTTCTGCATCATTTAAGAAAATTCACTTTGTTTTCAGTTATATGTGTATATTTATTCATCAGGTTCCTGTAGCTATGCTTTTAGTTTTATGTGATTCAGAGATGGGATTCTGCTGATAAGCAGTATTTCATTGCATATTGAGCAACATTTACCACTTTATTTCTTCAAATGGGGAATTAATATGGAAATTTTTTTTTTTTTATGTGACGAAAGCTTTGGCTTTATAGACAGTTGTGAGGGTTCATGGAACTGTGTTATGTAAAAGTAGGATATACCTACTTGGGACACCTATTTCAGATGGTAAATGAGAAGTTAAGGTTCCTGTGTAGTCAACTGACAGAAACTGGTTTTTCCAGAGGGCATCTATGCTGAGCTGTAGACAGTGCTTAACTGAAGTGATCTGTGTGTCCTCCAGATAATGTCCTATCCTGTTTCCTGTACAGAACATAAGCAAAGCCCAGACTCATGATCTTGCATGTGATTACCTCCAAGAGAGCAGAGACCATCTCAGCTCCTTTAAAGAAATAATCTAGTGTGTATGTGATTGCTTGAATGAAAATATAACTAGTATTTGGCTCCAGATCTGAAATGGAACAGATTTAGGGTTTCAGAACATTATTTATTTTCTTTCATTTTGGAAGGACAGCATAAAATGTGATTTCGAATGTGTATTTTTGAAAGATGTATAGTTATGTACTCAAAAACTCTATTAAAATAGTTGTTTACTTGTGTCACGAAAGTTTCATGCCACTTTTACATTTGAAGCATATTTAAAGTTCAGTAACTGAAAACAAAGGAAAAAAATGCACATGTAGAATAAATGATCCATGAAAATCTCTGAGTATGTAAACATTCAATGTGAAATTAATGCGGAGGTCATGCACAAATAATCCAGAGAGCATGCAATTTCAAAACAAAGCAAATATTAAAGAAAGCCAGAGGTAAAAAACATGTATGAAGGATTAAACAAATCTGTGGATGAAAAGAGGACTGACATGCACTTTACATCACTTTAATGACCTAAAGGATATAATTAAATTAAAATGTGTTTTCTGTGATCATTTCTTTTATTTTTCCAAAGAAAGGAATGTAGCATGTTAACATTTCCCAAGTTGTGAAAATGTTTGTCATGATTCATCTCGATTTGATATAATAATACTATAGGCATTGCACTTAAAAAGGAAATATATGTATATACACTACAGCACCTCAAAAGAGCGAAGGGCTTCTAAAGTGACAACCACTTCTTTACAAAATGCCATTTCACTTTGGAATTAAATAGAATGTTATCAAATGGATATATAAATATGCTGTTTCACAGAGATTCTACGATAAATAACTACTTACAAATGTCCTCTTTCTATTTTTTTACCCAACAGTCTATAGCAAAAACTTCAGAAAGTCCATTTGCATTGGAAGACCAATATTTTTTTCAAGCTTATGCATGATCTAGCAGAATATTCCAAATTAGACAGATATACTATAGTATTATTTAAACTTTTTCTCCTTTTGCAATTTTAAGTATTGGATTGCTTTTTAAATAAGATATTGTTCCACTTCAGTTTGCACAATCAAAATCTGGCAATTCATAGGAGGTGATTATTATGTCCAAATGTGCTGATATTCGTACCAGTAAAAAGCCTTGTTCCTTAAATAAAGCTGAATCTTAATTAGTTAATATCCATGAGCAAATATGTTTATGCATGTGTCAATATTTCTATAGATTAATCAACGGGTATATTCATGTTAATTACCACATATACTACCACGGTGTAGTTGTATGGATTATATCTAAAATAATAATAATAAAACCCTGTAAAATATTATAAAAGAGTAACCTGGGTCTGGTACTGCAAACTTATTGAAATAATTAATCTTTAGTTTTAACTGAATGGGCTTACTGAGCATTTATTTAATTGTATATTAAGTGCACAATTTTTACAAGAAACCAATACCGGGAGCCTTGATTCTGGTTTTGTATCCAACATAAATGTGATTAAAATCAGGCTGGTGGCGTCCACCTCAAGGATATGAAATCCTGCAGACACCCAGCAGCATGGTTCTTACAGATACCATGATATGTATCTGTAAGTTATAGAGATAGGGGGGTTGGCAAAGAGAGAAGGAGACATACAGAATAAAACGGTGTTTTTATCAGACACAATGTGTTAGATCTGTATTTTGTTTTGTTGATGGAGGAACAGAGATCAGCACAGGATACATATTTTCTTTTTTACAAAGATGCATGTGAGGAATGGTGGTTAAACTAAAATAATCAGGTGCATGTTTTTGAGAGGTTTTATTTCTATAAAATGGAAACTTTGCGTCAAATGTTCTGGAGCCAGTTTTCACAGGGTCTCCTTACGCTGTTGGAGAGCTGTGAAATGGCAACAAGATGAATAAGAGAGGTGTTTGCCTACATCTCTCAGCCTGACACAGAAGCTGCATGCAACCAGAATTAAAATTGTGATATCAAGCTTAGGCTTGATCCAACAGTATTTATGCAGGCAGAGTTTCTGAAAGTCAGTGAAGAGTGCCTGGAAATGGATTCCTGTGCAAGCTGCAGTTTCTTTGCATGAATATTCTAAAGTCCTGTAGTAGCAAATAACTTGGGTATTTCAGTTGCAGTGAAAACCTGTACAATAGACAGCTTTTGTAACTCATTGCCATCAGTTCACACAGCCTACCTCTAACCTAGGAACTGGCATTAGTAGGCACTTTGTACAGACAAGTGCTATGATAAAAAAGCAAATGAAATTTTCAAGTTCTGTTTGACAACTGAACAGGGAGGTCATTCATCACTACACTTGAACTATGATGAAAAAAGAGTCTTTTTTTTTTTTTTTTTCCAGAAAAAAAAGGGAGAAAAGCTTTCACCAACGTCCTGGCTTGAATTCTTATTTTGATACTACTTAGGCATAAGCCTGTGTTTTGAAGAATCCAGAAAAAAATTGTGATCTGCATTCTTGCCTGGCCAAATATCCCCAGATGTCCCCAGTCATGTACATCTGGCTTACACATACAGCTTTCCCCAGTTGTGACAGACATTAAGACACTGTGTGTTTCTTGTTCTTAAGAACTCCCCTTGGTATTTTTTTTTGTGTGTGTGTGTCAACAACATTTTTGTATTCTAAATGTTTTTCTCTAGATGCAGCAGCCATACAAATGTTACTCATCAGCTATTAGGACAGTGTGTTTTAAAAAAAAATTTCATGTAAAATTGAACAAACAATCCAATTTCAGAATTTGCTCTATAGCAGTAAACTTCACAAAGAGTAGTGCATCAGTAATCTGATGGGTGCACCATACTGTAATAGTCAACCATCCCACTGTTTATTCGAGCGCCTTCCCAATATTTTTCCCAGTGTAGCTGATCCAGCCTGTACTGTATTTGTGCAGATGTGCCCTTCATAGAGGTTGTCCTCTTCACATTTTGCAGGAGAGCGTAATATGTTGGCAAAAGATTTCTTTTGATGCTCTAAAAGCTCTAAAAGCAGTTATATAGTCTAAAAGCCATTGAAATATAATAGGAATGCTTTATTTTTCTATTTCTTTCAACCAATGCTAATCCCCAGTCATGCACTGGGAACAAGTGTTAGGGGATCACCTGAGGAACAACTACTCCAGATCATTGGCTGTAAAATTCTTGTACACAGGGTGCAGATGAATTTCATTTGCCACTTATTTGTAGGCAGATTTGAGTTAAGCTTTAGCCTAGTTTATATGCTACATGATTATCTATATCAGCCTTGTTCTGAAATTGGTCTTGCTATGTATACGAGAATGTATGAGGATGTTCATTCGTTTTACTGCTTCTCATCTGCCTTTTTTTTTTTTTCATTATTTTTATTTTTTTATTTTTCTTCCCTTAATATCTGCTTGGCCTAACTTAAATGAAAATCCCTCATTTATACAGCATTCTACAAAAACCTGCATGATCTATTGTCAACTGCAATCTTTTTCTTTATGCATTTTATACACACCTTTCATATTAGGGACATTCTTTTCCTCTGTTTGAGGAGCACTGACTTTAATAAAGTTTTGGGCACTCACGTGCTGATATATCTACATGAACTGATAGCTCCCGCCGTACCACAAAGTCACACCGACACCAGAAAGAAAAGTTTGTGACTGAAACAGACACTTGGTGTCATTTCTCCTTTCAAGCATACATATCACCTCCCTGCTTTTATAGTGAGCCTTTTTCCTAGCAATCCAAAGTGCACGATGGATATGAAGTCTCCAAAATGAATTTCTGAAAAGAATCCTGAGTTAGTGTATTTTTTTTTTCTGTGAAAAGTGAGACATTTCTGGGTCCACGCATACAGAAAGCTCTTAATGACATCTGTGCAGAGAAGCAGAAAGATAAACTAAGAAGTTGTTAGTGGCAACCATACGCCTGGCTGTATAGTGTCCATGCAGGATATTCCTTAAGACATCAACTTCTCCATGTCTATCAGATGTAGGGGGAAGGATCACAGAATCACAGAATCACAAGGTTGGAAAGGACCTTCAAGATCATCTAGTCCAACTGTCATCCTATCACCATTACTACCCACTAAGCTACTAAACCATATCTTGTAGCACCTTGTCCAGGCGCTTCTTGAACACCGCAAGGGTCGGTGACTCCACCACCTCCCTGGTCAGGCCGTTCCAGTGCTTGACCACTCTCTGAGAGAAAAAGTTTTTCCTGTTATCTAATCTAAATCTCCCCGTGCGCAACTTTCGGCCGTTACCTCGAGTCCTATCATTAGTTATCTGGAAGAAGAGGCCGACCCCCTCCTCATCACAACCTCCCTTCAGGAAGTTGTAGAGTGCAATGAGATCTCCTCTGAGCCTCCTCTTCTCCAGACTAAACAATCCCAGCTCCCTCAGCCGCTCCTCATAAGGCTTGTGTTCCATACCCCTCACCAGTTTCGTTGCCCTTCTCTGGACACGTTCCAGGGCGTCGATGTCTTTCTTGTAGTGAGGGGCCCAAAACTGAACACAGTACTCGAGGTGCGGCCTCACCAAAGCTGAGTACAGGGGGATGATCACCTCCCTGCTCCTGCTGGCCACACTGTTTCTAATACAGGCCAGGATGCCATTGGCCTTCTTGGCCACCTGAGCACACTGCCGGCTCATGTTCAGCCTAGCATCGATCAACACTCCCAGGTCCCTTTCCTCATCACTGTCTTCTAGCCACTCAGCCCCAAGCCTATAGCGTTGCATGGGGTTATTGTGGCCAAAGTGCAGGACCCGGCACTTGGCCTTGTTAAACCTCATCCCGTTCGCCTCAGCCCAGCAGTCCAGCCTATCCAGATCCCTCTGAAGGGCCATCCGACCCTCAGGCAGATCGACACTACCTCCCAACTTGGTGTCGTCTGCAAACTTACTGAGGGTGCACTCAATCCCCTCATCTAGGTCATCAATAAAGATATTAAACAAGATAGGCCCCAGTACCGACCCCTGGGGGACACCACTCGTAACGGGACGCCAGCTGGACTTAACTCCATTAACCACAACCCGCTGGGCACGGCCCTCCAGCCAGTTCTTTACCCAGAGAAGAGTATACCTGTCTAGGCCACGGGCAGACAGTTTCCCCAGGAGAACACTGTGGGAGACCGTGTCAAAGGCTTTACTGAAATCTAAGTAGACCACATCAACAGTCCTTCCCTCGTCTACCAGTCTGGTCACCCTATCGTAGAAGGAGATGAAGTTGGACATGCACAACCTGCCTTTCGTGAACCCGTGCTGGCTGGGCCTGATCCCCTGGATGCCATGCAAGTGCCGTGTGATCTCACCCAAGATGATTTTCTCCATAATTTTGCCTGGAACCGAGGTCAGGCTGACAGGCCTGTAGTTCTCCAGGTCCTCCTTGCGGCCCTTTTTGTAGACAGAAGTCACACTGGCAAGCCTCCAGTCCTCTGGGACCTCTCCAGATAACCAGGAACGCTGATAGATGGTGGAAAGTGGTTTGGTAATTACCTCCGCCAGCTCCCTCAGCACCCTTGGGTGGAGCTCATCTTGTCCTATGGACTTGTGACATTCCAGTTAATGTCCCTGTTCTATAAAGCTCAACCATAAATTTTCTTCGATATTGCAAGCATTTGCAAATAAAAATGCCTGGCCTACAGTCATTCCTTACTGAATTTTTGCACCACGATCTGTCTTGATAAGTCAGAACAAACTTTGGATCAGAAGAAGCTCAGATGAAGATACCTCTGCGTGCTTAGCTTTCCTGTGAAACTGCAGGGAGGTTTGGATCTTGGAAATTTGAAATGAAAAAGTAGAAGCCTGATTAAAAACTTCATACTGCCTAGCTTCAAAAGGCAAGGGTAGTACTGTTTAATATTCATAAATATGAAATTTTACTAGTCTTTCTTAACACTGACTTAATGCCACTTGTCAGCTAGCAACTCAATTTTAATTCCTAACAAAACAAAGGTTAAAAACAACATCAGCTACCAGGGGAACAGAAAGACTTTCAAGAAAGCATGTAAAAGCAGTATTTCCAATTCTGCAAAGATGTTTTTAACTTTGTGCAAGGTTTGCATCGCACTCAGAAGGGAATACTCATCTGTGCTGATTTATATTTCATCGTTGTTGGCAGGATTGAAACGCCAACGTACAAAGCCTGCATACGTGGCAGGCAAGGTCATGTGCAAGTACTTGAAGGTTGTACACAAAGAGGGTGCAAAGGATTTGTTCAAGCAGCAACACTGAAATTAATAGTGTGAAAACAAGAAAGGGCAAAGCTCCTTGACAGTAAAATCAATTTGGATGTAGAATAATCTGCCCCAAGGGAAGTGGAAAAGCCGAGATCATTTTTCACATTTAAAACAAATCTACCAATCTTAAGTACTATGGGGAATAAGACTGCTGGGGAAGGAGGGGAGGGAGGGGGGGGAAGGGAGAATAGCCATACAGCAAGCCTCTGCCAGCTCTAGTGCCTGTGCTGCCCGACGAGCTGCTACAGCCCAGCGTCACGGAGCTGTGCCGGGCTCCAGCACAGGCTTTCACCCAGCCTGGCTCCCTACTGTTGGCCAGGCAGCATGAAGGGCTCTTCCTCTCCTTTCTCAAGGCTGTTCCTGGAGTTAGAAAGTGTATTTGATGTTTGGCAATGTTGTCCCAATTCTTCCTCTACTCTTTTTTTTTTTTTAATTTTCTTCCCAAAGTAACTCTCCCCCTTAGAGTTGATGCACTCCATCAGCTATAGATCCTGCTAACAAATCTTTGCGCACATGAACCTGCCTCAGTACCCTTCTTGCAACTATGATGATGATGAAAGAGCCTCAGAGATCAGCAAGAATGTTTGTATGGACTTTTCACAGCTTTTCACATTGCACATTGTAGGACTTTTACCAACTTGATATTAATTCCTCAGTTTTGACCGGATATTTTCTCAAATCTTTTTCTTAACTCTGATTTCCAGTTGACTGCTGGTGCTTCCTTAGATTTGCAAATGAAATCGAGGGTTTTGGTTACTCCTATGCAATCTTTTGAGTTAATTCACAGATAAATAAAGCGGGAGAAGTTAGTTATCTGTGCTATTAAAAAAAAAAAACAAACACAAATTTGCTCCTTTATCACTATTCTTTGTGATCTATCATTTATTACTGCATACTGCACAATTGTGCGTGTGTAAACTACTACATAAAATACCCCTTTGCATAAAAAAATAGACTGCATAAAGGCCTTTATTACACTTCTTTTGTGAAGTAATAGTGGAGAAGGATTTAGAATGCCTACATGCCTTCAAACTGTTCACTGAAAAATAATCAGAGCAGACATATATTTGGAACTGCCCTTTTGAGTTAAAAGGAAGGCAGGTGACTGGGACAGCAGATTGAATGATGGCAAAAGACCTGGCCCAGGAGACAGTGAATCATATCAGGCTCACGGCGTTCATTTAAAACATTTATGTATGTAGGCTTTGCAGATAAAAACTTAAAAAATAAAGGCATGGGTAAACAAAAACAAAGTCACTCGAAGAGACCAGTGCGAGGTTTGTGTAGGAGGTGCAGTTCCCACATCTTCCAATAACGCACCTCATGCTGCCAGTCTCACAGATGGGATATCAGATTAGATGGACTTTGGATTTGACCCAGTTTGGCAGTTCCTGTGTTCCTGTAACCTTCCAAACACGGCCTGTGAATCACATAGTCAATCATCACTGAACGGCTTGAATTTGAGTGAGCCAGAAATAAAGATGTAAAATATAGAGACTGTATCATCTTGATGACTGTTAACGCTTAAATCTACTCTTCAAGAGCTCTGTGTGTAATTTTGTTAAAAAAACCTTTGTTCTGTTTCTAGTCCTTCGACTATATCTGTTGCCAACACTATACACTTTTCTTTTCAACCACTGGAATGCAATTCCTGAGGTGCTTTTCAGAAGAATAGCCAAGTAACCATGAAATTACCTGTACATACATGCAGATCTCCTACCATTTGATTCAGGGCATTAGACAACAAGTTATAAAAATAGCACCCATATGAAGTTAAACTCAGCACAAATTTCTGCTGGAACAGCTTAGAAGAAAAGCAATTAACTTCCAGCTGTAAACTTAGGTATTCTACCTGTGCTAGCAAATTTTCACCCTCATATTTAATCTGTGACCAATTTAAACTTTTGAAGTTTTACGTCAGCGACTTTCCAACTTTCCTCTTACCTAAGCAGGGATGGCACAGACTTGTAATGGCACAGAAAACACTCGTTGATATTCTTGTTGCTAACATTATGGCCACCTAAGAAGCAGTGTTATCTTATGAATAAATTCCACACAATTACCACGCTGAAAATCTATGAGATTCATGTATTTCTATTGCTCATTAACTGCAGAAATGACTCCACTAATATTTTCTTTGACTGATAAGCTGCCAATAGGCAGCAATGCTTTTGACCATCTGGATCAAGTTCAACCCCAAAACCTGTATTTCTCATATTTGATACTTTATCCCATTATGCTTACAAATGTCAGACATTTATAATCTGTATTTCTCAATAAAATGCAAAATAGCTTTTTTTTTTTTTTAAACTGGAAAACAGACCCAATGATTTTTTACTATTTTTTTTTAATTTGAAAGAAAATTTCCACTAGATTTTTAAATGAAAGCTATGAAAATATATAAACAAATTTCTTCACTTCAGCTGAGTAAAAGCCTCAAATTGATCTGACAGTATTATCTCATAAATAAACTCCTCACAATTTCTAGAATGGTTTCATCACTTAAAACAAGAACAAGAACAACAACAACAACAAACAAAACACTAGGTTCTGTAAAGCGTGCCAGTTCCCTGCTACAGTCAACAGTGCTACAGTGGCATAAATCAAAACTGAAGACTCACTTGTTTTCCTTTACTTTTATCTGTGACCAGGACCCAACAGGCATTATTATTAGATTGTCGTATGTCTTTGTTGAATGCCTCAAGATATCTTGGAACAACGAGGCACTGTACACTTAAATTTTTCTGGCTATGTGCTGTTTTATCAACGGAATGTCATTTGATTACTTCAGCACATGAGTGAACTAGATGCTGATGACAGCAGTATTTCTAATGCCCCTTGCAGAAATGCTGAGCAAAATGTGTTTGGCTCAAGGGGAATGATCGGAGCAGCCTGATAACATGGGCTCAGGTCAAAACAGATGTGCAGAGTCTGCTGCCTGGCACCAGCTCCAGCGGTCATGAAATGTGAATACAGGACTGTGGAGGAGGTCAAAATGTGTGAAAGAGCAAGTGCAGCTGGACAAAGGAGCCCCAGTTTTCCTCTGCTGTGAGGAGAAGAAGCCTTCTCCAAGATATGGGCTGCAGTGGCAGGAACAGTGCTGAGATCTGGTTCTTCTGTGCCCCCACTACTACCCCCTTTTCTGAGGTTTTGCAGCCTTTGGCAGAACTTTTAGAATCATAGAATCATAGAAACACAAGGTTGGAAAGGACCTTCAAGATCATCTAGTCCAACCATCATCCTACAACCAATACTACCCACTAAGCTACTAAACCGTATCTTGTAGCACCTTGTCCAGGCGCTTCTTGAACACCGC
>VXAL01017136.1:33581-51083 GCA_013399475.1 Chauna torquata | reverse complement strand
GCCATTTCCTCGAGTCCTATCATTAGTTATCTGGAAAAAGAGGCCGACCCCCTCCTCATCACAACCTCTCTTCAGGAAGTTGTAGAGTGCAATGAGGTTTTAAGCATGACAAAGAGAAAACCAGAAGCAAGACAGCATCAGAGTAACATAGAGAAGAGCTTACTACTCCTCCACCCTGCGCTGGGCAGTTTCACACCAAATTTCTGGAGAGCAGTTTCAGACCTACCAATGCCCTGTGCCAATAAAAAGGCCTTGTGTAGAAAATCTCTCTGCTCAGCAATTTCCTTCTAATAATTTCCATCAGCCTTTCTTTGGCTTCTTATAAAGACCTCCCTATAGGTCTTACTGGTTGCAAGAGGTGTTCTTGGCTTCGCATGACTTTATCATTCTTGTGATAAATTTCCATTTTATCACAGAGCAAGCATTCCTGAATGCTTGCTGAAGAGTAACAACTAAAATCTAGTATTGCAGAAACAATGGTTTTCTAAAAGATTTTATGTCAATTAGTAATGGATAAAAACCCAGAAATTTCATGACATGACTGATTTCCAGCGTTTATTTTAAGATGCAAACATGAACATTTGTTCTTATCCTCTGGTTACAGCAAAGCAAATTTCAATCATTTAGAGACGGGGGAGTGTACAGTAAAATACTGATTCACAACCCCTGCAAAGAAATGACATGCAGAGTGATTTTCTATAAAAAGCTCAGTTCTGAGCAGATGGGGTTTTCTCATCTGTTGGTTTTGCACCTATAGCACTACAATTAAAGAAGTTCAGGAGCCTCCATCGTCTTTGCAGCAACAGCATAATTTTTATTGACTCCGCAGGACCTACACGCTGGGCTGAGCAGAGGGCTTACCCCTATGCATTTCTAGATAGCTTTGTCTAATGGAACCTAAAATATCCAAGCATTTACACTTTACACTTGGCAAAGCGGTACCAGAGGACTTTATTCAGAGTATCTGTTACTAGTGCCTAGTTTTTTCACTGCAACTACTAGAGCAAAGATCACTTCAGAAGAAATGGCTGAGATGGCTAAGGTAGCTCTGAAACGGCATAGTCTGGATACAGCCCTGTGGTTCTTAAAGTTTAGATTAATATATCCGATCAAGATTAAATGGATAAGGACTGCAAATCCTTGTCATGCCACAGCCTCACGAGGCACTGAAGAGCCATAACTCTGCCTCACTGTGCGTTATAATGGCCACTATATGTTTCTAGAAGGTGCACCCAGCTAAGGAGCACAGAAATGGGATTCATCGCATCTGACTTTGAACACGTACGCTGTAGGTGCCTGTGGCAGAGGTAGCGACCCCAGGCTCGCTTCAGGCAGAGCATGATTTCCCACATCTCTTTCAGGCAGCACTGGTAGGCTGGGGCTCTGGGCCATGAAGAAAGAAAGAGCTCTGCGTTATGGGATTTTTGAGGCAGAGAAGTACTAATTTAGGTGACAGCAAATTCATGTTGTATAAAAATCAGCTAATATTTTACAATGTTTATGTAATTGTCCCAGCTTCATGTGTAACTAGTATTTCTTCAGGAAGCCATATTTCAGGCTTTCTAGTCATGCAGGTAAAATTGTTTGATGGGCACCAAGCTAGAACATTATGACCCATCTCTGCATGTGCTCCTCACACATTTTCCAGAAGCTTACAAATAAATGCATAAAGGAAGCATATTTTAGCTAGGAATTATCACTCTAAGCAAATTATTTTTAATATCAGTAGGTGTCCAATAATTGTTTGGCACTGAGACAATAAAACATTTTTGTTTTGGGAAAATTACAATGTGTTTGTTGGAGTGTTATTGAAGACTCATTTTGTTTATAAAGCTGGGGCCACACTAACATTCTAGATGCTAA
The DNA here is from genome assembly GCA_013399475.1 of Chauna torquata. Classification (NCBI taxonomy): domain Eukaryota; kingdom Metazoa; phylum Chordata; class Aves; order Anseriformes; family Anhimidae; genus Chauna; species Chauna torquata. The sequence continues at coordinate 49,220 of VXAL01017136.1, read as the reverse complement.
ATGTTACTAGGAATGCTAGAAAGTAATTAGGAATCAGATCAGCTCCTANCTGAAGCAATATAACAGTCCTTAGAAAAAACAAAACAAAACAGAAATGAAAAAAACAAACCAAAATAACAACAACAACAACAAAAACCCAGCAACACCTACTAGGGCTGAGGCCAGCTTCTCTACTGCATTTAATGGAAAAGCTCTTTGCCTTCAGCACATTAGAAACATGACATAATGGCAGTACAAGAGAAAACTAAATCAATTGACACTGCAAGTGGAAGCAGCACCAAGGAATGGAAAAAGATTTTTAAACTAAAATTTAATTACACAGCAAAATTGGACATTTCATTTCAAATGGTCAAAATTAGTCAGAATCGATAAAACAGGCCTTACAGGATAAATGTAATCTTCTACAGCCTCCTGCTAACAAAAGCTGTTCTAGGTTATAACAAAGGCTAGCTAAAAAATGTTGGACCAAACTAAAGTGCTTTGATAGACACAGAGCAAAGTAAAGAGCAGATTCCTGGGTTTTCATGATGTCACCTGGGATGACGTCAGTGGGACGCATATCTGCAGGACAAGGAGGTTCAATAAATGCCCACAGCCCTTGGTACTTGCCAGGGCTTTGTTACAGATTTGTCTGTGCCCTGTGCCCATCCCACTATGCCTTGCTGACTTGCTGTCTGGGCTTGATTTCGGATGTGACTTGTCACTATGGACTTTCTGGGAGCCACATGGCTGTGGTTTGTTGCCACCAGACTAGACGTCTGGTGGACTGCCTTGGATCTCAGGGAAGCGCCTTTCTCCTGCTGCACCCTGCCACCATTAGTCCTTTGCTGTATCCAGTTTTCTGTCTTCCAGCTACTATCCTTGGTAGCTGAGATCTGACTACAGCTCACTCTGCCCTCTTCAGCACAATGTCTTTAAAAATAGAAGTATAGAAATAGAACAGCAACATTGCAGCTGCATTATTCACTGCCTGCTCCTCAAAAACTACAGCAGTGGCAAGCTAGAAAAATTATAAAGGTGCTGGATTATGCAGGCTAGTATACACAGACTGCTGCTAGGCACCTTGCTCCCAGGCATATGTACCTTCAATTGCTGAAGATTACAGCTACACTAGTCATCATTTTTCTAAGCAATGGTTGGAGTACCAGCTGGAGACCAAATTTTAGCTGAACTGAGCACTTAATCCCAGTAAAAGCACTCAGATTTCTTTGAAGAACACCCCACAGGCAGCCATTCCCATTAAAAAGAAATGAGAAATTAGGAAGCCTGGTGGAGCAGGGAGAAGTCAGGCTGGATTGGCAAGGAGGTATAAATCTGGCTGAGACTGGGAATAAAGAATATTTAATTGTCTGCCAGTGCCTATGCCTCCTTCAGTAACCCTCCTTCGTATCATCCTTGTGGGTAGATGTATACAGCTCCATTTATGTTCAACCTCTCTTCTACTTGGTAAATCACTCCAACTGTGATCCCACATTTCTGTTGTTTGACATGTCCATTATCTTTTACCCAGCATCTGTTGCTATTTTCTGACCACCATATTTATAGGAGGGAAAAAAAGGCAGAGACCCCCTCCTTTTCTCTTTTCATACATGTACAGATGCGCAAACACATGCCAATGTGCACAGAAATGTTACTGCCAATCCAGCATCTCTCCTTGCACTTACCACTTAGCTGACTGGAGGGTATTCAGAAAACTAACATGAGTTATCAATTGAGTGGATTATTTTATAAGGAAAACTTCTGGGTCAGTGAGCACAATTTTTTGGACATGTTGGAGGATCTACTCTTTCTCTGTCAGTGCCATGTAACCCACTGGGCAGCGTGCGTTACCAGGCTCTCTGTATCAGCAGTGACCTGCACAGAAGATGCAGGTTTTCAAACACTCTCAGACTGCAGACTTTTTTATGCTTCTAGTATTGCCCCAGTGCCAAGCATTTTAGCAAATCCATTCATAATGTCAAATATTTTTAGAAGAGATGTGCAAAGAGAAGTTGGTAAAAATATACTGAATATGTGCAATACTTTCTGATTATGGGCAGTTTCACCATAAAGGTGATGAAACTTTATACTCAGAAAACTTAAGCCTAGTAAAACACTGAAATACATTTGAAATTATCTTCGATCAGCAGAGAGAGAGGATAGATAGTCTAAAGCACCCTTACACTTTCTAATTTCTGAGAAGCAGGGATTCAGTTGAGATTGTCACCTCTTTCTCTGCATCGATACACCCAGACCTGCCATGGTGAGATCAGGGCAGGTGTGACGGCAGATGCTGCTTCGTGAGGATGAACGCAAACAACACAGTCTCCATATACACAGATAGAAAAAGAAACAACAATAGGATTAAATTCCAGTGGTTTCACTATTTCTAATGATGAGGACGGTGAAGTACTGGAGTGGATTTTTTTGTGAAGAATGTGAAATTTTTGTCATGGCAGGTCTTTAAATAGAGATCAGAGAAATCTGCGAGACAGGAGGAAGGTACAGAAGATAACCTCAGAGCAAGGCTTGGACTCAGAGGCTGCCTGAGGTTCCTTACAGATGAGTTGTTTTCTGATTTGATGACTAGGGCTGGAAAATACCAAGAATTTCTAGAGCATAATTTTTTTTTTTTTTTTTCCCAGCTACTTAATACACTGTCAAAATATGTCCTATGTATCAAGTCCTGACAGTCACTGGGTTTTGACATTTGGAAGAAAGGAGCATTGAGTGTGCAGAGGGTTTTGTTTACACCACAATACTGAACTTGCTATCTCATTCGAGCTTAGCTTTTCCCTTTTGTGCCTCAGCACAGTGTTACTAAAATGACAAGAGAATGACCTTAAGTTGCAGGCAGGGCTGTGGGATCTCTAGCCAGAATCTGCTCATAAGAAATATTGTTAAATTCTATCAAGCTTCTGATTGTTACCATAAATACTTTTAGAGGTGTTTGAAGGGGCAGGCTGAGTGTAGTGTAGGTGATCTAACCGGAATATCAAAAGCACTGTGGATAACGAACTGTCTGAACAGGAAAGACTGATGGATATTGGTGGAGCAATATGGTGTGGGTCACAGCCCAGAGCTGCTGAGAAGAGATTTTAGAGGGATGGGGCAGGCCCCTTTCTCAGCAGGCACCTCATCCCCGCTGGGCACCCGTCTAGAAACACTGCACAGTAACCATGGACTGAACCCCCGCCAGGCACACTGACACGCACATTAAAAACCGAGAGACTGGGAGAAGCATGAGATTTGTTCCACTGGGAACTGAAATCGGTTATTTATCCATAAGACAATGTTCTGGAGTCACCGGCCAAATAAGGGGTGAAATGAAAAAACACATATGGTATAAAAATCAGTTCTCTGTGTAACATTAAGTTTTACCTAAACATTATGCTTCAAGATAGGGCAATACTTCTCTGGAACTGGAAACATCCATGAATATAAAAAAAAGGTGAGATGCTGACAAAGATCTTTCCAAAAGCTATAGTTTCTGCTATAAGAATATTTTCAAGAGACAATCAAGAAAGAGTGTATAATCTGACAGCGAGAAAAGGAAGACATGTTATTTCTGTCTGCTGAAAGACCGGTTATAACTACAAGAGTTGAGAAAAAAGCAGATTAGTGGCTCGTCTCTTTCCCGTCTATAATATTTCCATCATTGTTTGGCATTCTTTTGATTCAGGAAAAATCTGAAAAGCCCTCAGTCACTGCGGATCTTAGGATTAATAAAGCAAAAGCTGTTCTTGCTAAACCTGAATCTTGTGGTAGGCAGAATTACCACAAGTTCAGTATGCTGCTTTGGTAGATACTTAACCCTGCTCACAGCTACTAACATGGTCTGCTGCTTCTGGTGCAAAGGCGAACACCTAAAGATGCTTGGGAGATGATCTTGAGTTCAACATAGCATAAAGAATACTTTTTAATTAAGTTTGTGCTCACATAACTCCAGTAGCTTTCTCCAACATAAACGTGTTACATAAACCTTCGTGCTGCTCTGTTTTCTATTGGTTATCCACAGACCAGTGGGCCCCATAGACTGAGAGAGCAAATGTTTAGGAAATCTGACTATTTTAACTTATGTTCATTTGTCTTTTTCAAGTTTGAAACTTTAGGGTAGCCAGCGTTCTGGAAATGCTGCCCTTTGCTGCAGTAGTACAGAGCAGCCTTAGGGAACCAGATGGATGGACTGGTTCTTTTGCCGCTACACCCATGTTCATTAACAATTAGAAAAGCTGGTGAAGATCATTACTTCATTAAATAGATGTAGTTAGAGACTGAACTTGGTCAACTCAACTGAAGCACAATCCGTGCTTGATGAAATGAAGCTGTTTATACTAGTATTGTATTCTTTTCCCTATTATATAGGTGTTAGCATCACTGACTGGTTTGGTATCTTAAAAAATGTTAGTAGGATCTAGGATTCTGATAATTTTTTTTTAGAATTTACCATAAGCTGTACTAATGTTTAATTTGCTACTTATACTATAAATGACATTTTCTGAAACTGAACAAGTAATGTTTTTTTTTTTTTTTTTCTGAAGGTGAGGGGACTAGAAGACAAGACTTATGAGGAGCAACCGAGAGAATTTTTTTTTTCAGTCTGGAGAAGAGGATGCTTAGGGGAGACCTCATTGCTCTCTACAGCTTCCTGAAAGGAGGTTGTAGCAAGGTGAGTGTCATTCTCTTTTCTCAGGTAACAAGTGATAGGATACAAAGAAATGGTCTCAAGGTGCACCAAGGAAGGTTTAGATTGGAGATCAGGAAGAATTTCCTCATGGAGAGGGTGGTCAAGCATTGGAATGGGCTGCCCAGGGAAGTGGTGGAGTCCCCATCCCTGGAGGTATTTAAGAGATGTGTGAATGTGGCACTAAGAGATGTAGTTTAAAGAAGGGACTTACTAGGTCTGGTTGATGGTTGGACTTGGTCTTGAAGGTCTTTTCCAACCTAAAATGATTCTATGATTCTATGAAAAGTAGACCCGTTGGGTTAAGCCAGAGATCCAGTTATCCCAGTAACTTTTTCTGAAGTTGTCCAATAACAGATGTTTAAAAGAACAAGTAAAAGAAACATGATCTTTCCCCTCTTATAACCTCTCTGCTTCTTGAAATCAACAATTAGTATGTCCTGAGCTACATGATCAGAGAGTTGAAAGTTGTCACTAGATCCATTGCTTGAAAACTTATCTAATTACTTTTAAATGTATTTATGTTTTATACAATATCCTGTTATGATGAGCATCAGAATTTAATTATGCATTGTACGGAAATGTACAATGGCCTGATTGTATCAAGACCTGATTTAAACTCAAGACAATAAGATTTCACTAGTGCTCTCTAACTATGTTTCACATTCCCTGTTTTTGTATACATCCTCATTTTGTATACTTCTAATTCACAAGCCATGATTTGGAGGATTCTAATGAAATGAATTGAAAGTGCTATAAGTATTCTAAATCACATTTAAAAAAAAACACTAGTCATTTTTTAGATGAGGTACCACATCTAAGTTTGATTTGAAAAAGAGGAACTTCTGGGCCTTTGAAGAGGTTATCCTTTAGCTGTCCCACCTAACAGGTTTGTCAACTGTATTGCTCAGTGTTCTTAAACACCTTTTTAATGAGACCTGACCGACTGCTAATGTCACACCATCTATAATACTTTCTTTGTATCTTATCTCTGGATATGGGATTAAAAATGAGGCACAAACAAATGAAAATGCATGAGTTAAAACTGGTGGAATAACCAGAGAGTTCATATTTTAAAATCATGGACAGAATTTAGCTCAAAGAAATTTTGTCGCTGTCTCATAAAAAATCTTCTGTGGCTTATTAGCTCTTCAACATTGCTTCTATAAGGGAAGAAAGGATCTGGGGCTAGCAAGATGATTCAGGTAAAATCACAACAGGATGAACCTTTCACCTGTACAAAATATTGAAGCAGTCTCTGTATTCAGTTAATTTTATTTATTTACTTATTTATTTAAACTAAGCTTCCATGTACCTCTCCTGGCCAAATTTAGAAGTATCACATGAAATGCTATTCTCCCAATTTCATCTTTAGGGTAAATTAAGATAGTGTTAAATTTCTCTCATTTGCCCACATGGTCATGCTCATACGAGCTCAAAGGTGCAACAGACACCCATAAGCCCCTTCCTATCTGAATTTCAGTTTGATTTCCAACCAGAAGAGTTCTCCTGGGCTTTCTGCAGTCCTGTTTATCTGGGTTGAATTTCTTCCAGATTAAAAAAAGTAAAACATGCACTGTGAGACAGCTTACACCACTTCTTCTTGAGCCCTGAAAAACTAAATGGAAATGCTGATCACTGAAACACACATACATGTATGGGTATGCAAACACCACATTTTACATGATGATGCTTAATTTAACTGTGAACGCCTTTTCCCTTTATGCTCTTTCAAATACAAGACTACATTATCTTGTTCCAAAAAAGTCTTGAATTTTCTTTTTTTGTATAGACAAAAGCAGATTTTAGCAAATACTAACAATAGAAAGTGTATTCCCAAAAGGATACAATAGTCTTCATCTGTAATTATGCAATTTCTTACATACTGAAGCAAACATTGATATGAGTAGTTGGAAGATTAATGTTACACTGATGACAAAAATGGAAATACAATTTGGGGAATCAAGAGGTAATTAAATTCTTGACAGACTTACTTGAATAAGGACCATTAGTTATATTGATGAATTATTCCCCTGAGGTTTCGATTATATACAGGAAATAGGCATTTAACAAGGGATTTCATTGGCAATATAAAGCAAATTATCTCCCAAAATAAATCACAAAGTTAATTTACAGGGCTGCAGAGAGTGGCCATTTCAAATTAAAAAATATAGTTCTGACTCCTGAAGAAACACAATGAGATAAAGAAGTCCTTTCACAATGCTGTTTATTACGTATTTTACACCAAGCTACCTGCATACACAAATAATGTGCAGAGGCTGAACTCTGATTCCATGCACCTTATAAATCTGGAAACATTTTAGTCAGTGCAATTATTCTGCATTTGCACTGAATTCAGGAACTGTTCTGTATGGTGGTAAGGGAAGCATTTCCAACTCTGAAATATTATTTTGCGGGCATGTAGATGCTTGGGACCCACTGCGCTAGGAACCACATGGCAGCAAGAGGAACTTCTCACACTGCTAACCTGTTACTGTCTGCAGCGAAAGGACAGGATAAACTGGGATAAAGGAAGTATTTTTATTCCATCACAGAGGGAAAATGAAGCAAGAAGAGATTAAGAATGAGAATTTCAAACTAGGCAGAGGACCACAAGAACCGCAGGTCTGGAAGGGACCTGCTGAATCACTTGGTTTTGCCCCTTGCTAGCCCCTACCTATGGATGTGTCCTCTCATCACCCACTTTTGGCCCTGCCCTGTGATTTCTGAGGCCAAGTGGGACTTTTTGCTGGTGGCTTCAGAAGTACTCTCTTGGTTTGCTCACTGAAGCCCTCACTTGTAAATCCCATGCACGTCAACTTTGTTTCAAAAACAAATCCCTGCAAAAGTAATGTCAAGTATTCCCTACTGCTACAAATGTAAGCTACACTTCAGCAGAAAAATATACCTCTGCAGCCAGTATTGTGGTCATTTCTCATGTTCAGACTCTTGCCAGCCAGACGGCAATGTGTAAGATATTAAACATCGGACCAGTGAAAACTGCTGACTGTTGGGCACAATAAAGCAATGCTGCAGAGTGATAACAGCAGAAACGCTGCTCTGGCCAGATGGTACTGGTGGAAGGGTACTTGCAGATTTGGTGTTGGCCGGCCCGTTGTGCATGCTGTGAAACACACCTGTGTTCAATGTCTGTCGCAACTGTCAAAGCAGAAAGTCCCCAAACCTAAATTTTGCATCAAAGTGTCTAACATTCAACCTTTTGTTTAAGATGTAACAACTTTTGAATGCAGGGAATTTACATTTCTTGCCCTGTTCCATTAAACACATATCCATACGCATTGCTCTTTAAAATCTTTTCCTCTCTAACCATCCTTTAACTAAAACTGCAGCTATCGCAGAAAGCTCTTTGTTAGTATCTTCCAATTAGGAGGCACTGTCAGTCAGTATTATTCTGAAAAGAATACTGATTTTGAAGATTGCATCATACTATACTTCTGCCTATATTTCACTATATTGCAGGCCTTTGTTGCAACAATCTCAATATTCCTTATGCTGCTGAAATTTTCTCTACTCTGAAATGTATAAAATGATTACAAAGCGCAACTTCAAAAGGTTTCGTTATTTACGTACCCCTTTTGCATCAATTACACCAGGCTTCGCATTGAATTTCACCGTCTTCAAACGGGCACGCTCCTTTCTTTCAACTCTGTGGAAAAGAAAACACAAATGAAGAATCACATGATTGGAGCAGTGTTTTGTACGATGTGTTTGACATCTGATCTCCTAAGACCACTGGTGGCTTATTATGCATGAAGTGAACATCTAAAGCAAATTTTACAAATTGGGAGAAATATCAGGCCACTTCCTCAGCCAAGCAGCACTTTGCTGGCAAACGCAGGACAGGCTTCAAGGAACCTTGGCTTTCTTACACCAGCAGAACAGCACTCCCTTCCAACATGCATGGAGATATGGTAAAAGAGTGTTAAGGATTCACCTTCTCTAGTTTAAACTGTCCAAAAATTAGGTAACATTTACTGTTCTGTGGTCAGAGGAACAAAACAGGGACAGACAGAGAATAAGCCATTCACTTCAGCGCTTTCAGATGTGTATTCTGCGGTGCAAAAAGTTTAACCTTGTGCAGGCACCTTTTTCTCTTCCTATAGAGGGAGATTTGACCCCTAGTTTACATAAATGATGAATTTTTAGACTGTCCAAATTAGGCAAAGTGAATCCTACCATTTCTGAAATCTCCAAATCCCCATGGTTTCAGACTCACTAACAGATTAAAAATACCTTAAAATTATCTTAAAATAGCTTACAAAACAGCATGTGACACATAGCAGTCATGAACAGTGTCTAAGCTCACAACAAATGCAAACTAAAAAGGGCGGAGTTTCACCTGATGGTTAAAACATAAGGAATAGCAGTTGTTGGAAAGGAGAACCTTGGTACTTTTCTCTACCCTCACCCCCATTTTCCAATTGCTCTCAGCAATGCCCCCTCATTCCTGCCTTCACCACAGCTGAAAGCTAGCCCAGTAATAAAAGTGGATAGATTTTAATAGTTTCAACGAGTTGACCAGCTGACTGAGATGGTCAGATAAGTGCTGCAGCTGGTCTGGCTGGAGTAGACTGGAAGATTGGATGGGGATGCTCCTTTCCTTATGCTTCAGAGCAACCTTTACCTTGAATCTCAAAGAAAATCAGAAATATTCCTCCTAAATGGAGCTGGAGAGAGGTACCTTGAAGCTTTTCAGAAGCCCATGTGTTATTGGGCAATTTTTAATAAATATGTTACATATTTTAATTTTTCTCAAATTACCCCAAAGCCATAAAACAGCATCCACCACACACAGGCAGTTGGTCTGCCCATAGCTTTGCAGAGCCCTTCTCACATGTTTAAATCTTTTCACTGTTTAAATCGTAAGTTCTTCCAGAGTTTACAATGCCATAGATTTTTTGAGGGTCTTGCCCTCAGCTCGCTTTGGAGAATGAATGCTGGTTTACTGAAGTAATTTTGAAAATGCTGTCCCTGGAAACTTTTTCTTGTTTTAAAGACCTTATTTACATGTGAATTCTAAATTTGTCTTCTGACAGATGGAGTTATGCTATTCGTTACAGTATTCAAGTGCAGAGAAACTTGCCTCAGGTTTTGATTATTTAAAACTACACAATTTCCCCTAATGAGCATATCTGAGGGGAGGTACAAATGCTTCAAGGCAGAAGAACTATTTTCTGCCACTCTAAAACACTGTCAAATGGGTGGGTGGTCTTTTTTTAAACCATGCCCTCCATGCAAGCTGATAGAATGAAAGGAATTTGTTTTGATTCTTTTCAGTGAAGTAGGTGAATTCTGAAGACACATATTCTGAATTATGTGCAGGTACTCATAACCAACTAGAGTAGCCAAATAGGAGAGGACAATAATTATATATTTCAGTTTCTTTGGGCAAGTTCCAGCTTGGTCCCATAAACTGACCACTCATTAACAGACGGATGTGTTGGGTGAGCTCATCTTCAAGATCAGTTTAACACAGATGAATCCGGTATCAAGAAATATAGACAGCTGCGCTAGAAGAACAACAGTGCAGAAAGGGAAGGCAAAAAGAACGTTCATGTTGACAGCTCTCTCCTGATCTGAGCTGGAAAACCAGAGCAGACAACCCATGTGTCAGCCTCATGAGACAGAAAAGCCCAAACTGCAGTGTGGTATAACGCAAAACTTGGCTCTGTCCTTACAGTTCTGATATTTGTATATTTAAAGGAAGTTGAAAAGCTCCAATGAAAAGCCTCAACAATTATTTGACCCTAATACCTACTCATTCAATAAATACAGTTTGAGAGAGCAGTTGTTATCTTGTATATGCAGTATCTTCAGAGTGAGAAAATAGTGAGATCTAAAAAATTCTCTTTAGGAGAGAAAAAAATCAAAATCATTGGCAATAAGCTGATTCCTGATGGATTCAGATTAAAGAAAACACAAGGTTTACTTTTTAATGATTTAGAAGTTTAGCCACCAAAATAATATAGAAGAGGTAAGTGTGGCATCTCAGTCTGTTCATATCTTAGAATCCAGACTGGACAAACACAAATTCCAGTCCTCAGTATAGAGGAAAAAAAGAGACATACAGTGTATTTTTATAAAGGGGATGGGACTGGATGATTCTGTGTTCCTTTTCTGTTTCTAAATGTTATGGATCAATATCCTGAGTTTCCTTTATTCAAAGAATGAGTGTTATTTTAAAAACGCGTTAGTAAACATTCAAATCTATTAGCACACTGAGATATATATTGCAAAAATTTTACGTGTAGGAAAACTATACACCCATAGTATATTTTGAAAGTTCACTATTGGTACAAGATTAACACATGTTGTATTTTCAACCTTTTAAGAAAATATGCTTAAATAATAATACCAGTAATTCAAAAAACAATCTCAGAAAGGGTGAACTCTTCACTAAACAAAATCAAACCCCAAGAAAACCAGATGCAGAGAGAGAAATCTACAGAAAGGAAGAAGCTATTCTTGTCCTTACTCATCTTAATTATTATGGTCATTACTGTAAAAGTGGCATTTACTACCTTTGCAAAATCTTCTACAGGATCTATCATCTACTGGCACAAGAAAAAAATCTGTTCATCTACCTAAAATTGAAATAGTAACTCTCTTTGTCTATGATTATGAATTGCTCTAGGAAATCTAAGTCGAATTCTGCATAGCTAGCTTATAAGAGCTCAATATTGTATTTTTATTAGACATTAAATAGCTGGGAAAAAAAAGTGAGGTTTATTATATCCTCCAAATTGGTCCAAATATGACCCTTTTTCTAACTTTCACGGTTTCCCATAAATGACATTAAAATATATTCTCTCAAATCTCTTGGTTTCTAAGTCTGGACAGTAAGATTACCTAGTTTGTGGTAATCATTTTTTTAAATACAAACTGTAGTCTTTTGATACAATGATAATTAGCACAACATGTTTCCTTTTGTCTGAGTGGGCTTATATATTTCCTACTGAAACATAGTGAATGCTGGTTACTATAGTTACAGTTTAAATTTAGAATAAATGCATTTCTCTGTGTGTGGAATATTCACATGGAAACAGCCCAAATGCAGCTTTCAAATTAAATCTGTGTTATTAAAAACACATGAACAGTCTTAAACTAGCAGATGAAGTCCCTTGATAGTATCAGTAAGAAATGAAGACTTGAGGCTGTGTAATTACCTAAATAGGATGGATGCCTTCTGAGAAAATAATTACCTCAAATGAACACAGTATTCTACTTATTAATCTATGTTAACATTTAAACTCATTCCAGTCCTGTCTAACTTCCTAAAACATCTGCTTTTAACTTCATTTCTTATTCACTGCATAAAGAAATTTGGAAATTAACCCTGAAGAGTGGATCTTATTTATGAAATTCTTCACAATTGCATTAGCAGTCATGGAGGAATGGCTGCTCTCTACAGGCATAGAAGACAGATGAGGAGCTGCAGAAACATTCTGCTTTGCTTCTAGTAGTGCATAAATAACATCACTAAGTGCCATTAATCCTCCACGCAAACATATCTACAGTGTTCATACATGCTTATAATGCCTGCTGAATATTACAAGCATTTCATAATCTACTATTGTATTGAGGATAGCACACAGTATTGTCTCCCATTACAATTTTCCTGACGTTTTCCACAATAGAAATCTTTTCGGTTACTTATTATTTAGCTGAACTGTAAACTTCCAAGTTGAAATTTCATGCATCTCAGGGTAATTACAGTACTGCTGCTGTCCACAGTGTCAATGAAATAGGTTTAGCTGTTGGAGAAAGGATGGGATAAAATAAGCGGTTTCACCCAGGACATAAAATTCCCTCAAAGCACTTTGGCTCAGGTGCTCCACTGCTTTCAAGTATTGCGTGAGGGACTTGAAATGTGGCAAGGGGTTGCTCTGGTGTCAGGAATACACCTCTCTTTTTCCTGAAGGAATCATCCCAATATCCAAATGTCTGAAAAGCTTTGTTCCTTTGCATGCTCTGGAGAAATCTGTTAGAATTTGGTTCTCCAAAGATTCTGTCTTCGTGAGGTGCCCAGAGTGTAGACTGCAGTGAACTAAGATGTTTCTACAGTTTCTCATCCCAACTACTGGGACATTTTTGCCACAGTCACAGCCAAAAAGTGAGCTAAAAATTGTTGTGAATGATGAAAATAAAAAAAATATTGAATACCAGTTTTGTATGCATCATCGATCCAGCTCTTAAAAATACATTTAAATTAATTTCTAAAAGGAACACTAATTCAAGCACTTTTAGAACTTTTTTGAATCTTCAGTTTTGCAGTTGCTATATTTTAACAAAAATAAACATGACCCCCTTTATCCCCAGGACAAAGGGGAGTTACTCACAAAGAGTCTTTCGTAGCAGCTGACATTGTGAATGCCTGAATAGCAAAGGAGTGTAAATTCTTTACACTTCTCCATTGTTTTAGCTGATAGTAAAACCACCATCCCTTGAACAACGTTTTGAACAATCAGCTAAGGAAACTGCTTTTAAAGGAAGAAATGTTTTATTTTAAACTCTCCATTTTTCATTCACCACTGCAGCACAAACCTGAATTATAAAGGGGCTGTGCAAAAAATTAAGTGAAGGGGAAGGGTTCCCATCTGCCAAATTCTTCAGAGACCCAAACTTGCAACAAGGATCGCCTGATATACATTGATCCCATGCCCCTTTCTAATTATCAATCTGCTTGATAGAGCTATGCTTATGGGTTGGAGGAAAGCACGGATATGATTTCCAAAACTACTTCATGGCTCAAGTCCCATTTTCAGAAGTGCTTGGGGGTCACTGAGGCTCAATGAGATTTCAAGAGATGTTCAAAGACACCTACATTCAGCATTCAAATATGACTTGGGAGCTGAAAATCTCTGAGCCCCATGTGGAGACAGCTTCTTCAAGCACAACTGACAGAGATTACATCTCCTGCTTTCCACCTGCTCTCCAAGTGTAGCTCCCTGCAGAAACATTACAGTGTACAGTGAAATGGTTTAAAACCATCTGAGATCTCGGACAGATGGAGTATATCCTGTGTACTAGTTTTCTCCGGTGATGCTCATTCATGACAAGTTTCTTCCCCTACCAAAAAAAGATAAGTTGGGTGAAAAACTTGTCAGCTGTCCCAAGATATTCCATCACTACTTGTGCAACTGCAGGGAGATTTAAATCTCATTAAACTCAAGGGGAGGTAAGTTCTTGAGGAATAAAAAGGGTGAAGTATGGCTTCGCTGTGTGTTGTGGCTACACCCTCTTCCAGGGCATCTGTATTCACAGGAGAATCTTTATTTCTCCTTTATTTGCCTAGGCTCCTTGTGTGATGGAAGGATAGAGTTACTGTCTCACATGGAGTAACTAGTAGAGGGACGATAATCTAAAATCATCTTTTCCAGCCTTTTGAGTGATCAGGGTGAGGTAAGATACAGCCTTCCATCTGGATTCACAACCTTGAAACCTTTATTGGTAGTAGACACCTTATGGCCCAACTTTCAAAAATGATCGGGATTCATTCTCCTCTTCCCATGTATGGCCAAAGGAGTGGAGAAGTACGTTGAAAATATACCTCAGCCTTCAGTGTTTCCTCACTAGCAAGTTCAAGACTTTAGTTCCTTAGGATACTGTTCTCTTCTGACTCATCTTCTGAGGAACTTACTACTGGGATGCAGCACCTAAAGGCACTGCAATGTCTAAACTCCTTTTGTGTTTCTTGGAAATGGGCCTCTGGGATTTTTCAAATGAGACTTTCAGTTATTTTTGTGCACTGTAAACAAGAAGAAATTGGGAAAAACTCAACTGGACATGAACTGTGATACTTCATAGTTGAGTGTTAATGGACCTCTGGGAATTTTGTCAATGCCTTTATAAAAACATTAATCAGTCTTCTTAGCAGAGATATAAAATATCAAGTGAGACACGCTTTAATCTTTAATAACTGTATTCATCACCAATGTAGGGTAGGGAGGGAAATAAAAAAATGGTGTCTGGAATCAAATACAATGGTTACAGTAGCCTAATTTGCACAGATTTTGCACTGAGGCATTTTGCAAAATGAAAGCAATTTCCAAATCCAGCTTGAGAACTGTAGTAAGGAGAGTTACGACATAGAAGAATGCAACATAAAATGGACACTTGAAAGAATTTACTACATTTTACATCTTTGTTAACATGTTTCTTCATGTCAGCCATTTCCACCACATTCGCTTTACACTTGTTTTGCCTGCCCTTCAAGTGAAAGAAAGTGAAAATGTGGATTACTATTTATAGTCCAAATATGTGGACTCAGTGCACAGTCTTTTATTACTTCCATTCTTTGCACTGTTTAGCTTTGTTTACTTGAGGTCTGAGTGTAGCAATAAATTCCCATTCTCCAAATTATTTTTCAGCGTTCCTGAAGTGGTATTTTTGCAACAGAACATGTATTTTTCAGTAGGAGAGCACATGCTCTCTTTCAGCTCTTTACCTTCACTGACTTGCTTATAGAAAGCAGCTCAGCACCTGGTCAATATTTTATGAAAATAGTAGAACTAATGCCGTTAGGAAATGAATTCTCATAAAACTGTAGAACAACCTTATTCTGTTCAAAAGCTAAGGCTGTTTTCCTTCAGCAGAAGCTTTCCTGTCATTGCAAGAGAACAGGAAGAGGATTATGTATACACATACCTATCAGTTTTACTCCATATTTATTTTTTCCCATTAGGTTAGTAGCTATAGTCAGGTAACTTATTTCAGACAAAGCTTACAAGATCATGCCACATTAGAAAGTTTTATAATCTAAGGATTAAAGTCTTTAGGGATATTTAGAAAGGTGGACAATTTGTAGGAGACCATTAAAAATAAAACTCACTTGAGTGGGTAAACATGTCCTTCTGCCAAGCTGAGCAGAATAATAAATTTAAGCTGGATATTTGCCCACAGGGACTTCTGTGCTGAGGAAACCTCTTGTTCCTTGTCCTTAAAAATGTTTGTGA
>VXAL01017136.1:18359-33412 GCA_013399475.1 Chauna torquata | reverse complement strand
CCTTAAAAATGTTTGTGAAATGT
This sequence comes from Chauna torquata, assembly GCA_013399475.1. Taxonomy (NCBI): domain Eukaryota; kingdom Metazoa; phylum Chordata; class Aves; order Anseriformes; family Anhimidae; genus Chauna; species Chauna torquata. The sequence continues at coordinate 33,389 of VXAL01017136.1, read as the reverse complement.
GGGTTTTTAATGTTTTTCCTCCCATTTTGCTCTGAAAGGAGTGTGGTTACACGTGTTTGAGGGGAGAACACTGTCCATGTGACAACACAGCTGTCAGGCTGGTGCCATCACACACCTTTAGCCAGTAATAACAGAGATACGAGTTACATAACTTTTTGCAGTCACATGTACTCAAACAACCTGAAAATGGAAATCTTGGAGTGATGTCCAATCTGTGAGTGGTCTTGTGGCTGCACGTCTTAAAGACAACAGAAGGATTAGTGTGAATACTTCAGATTAGCAGACCAAATCCTCAGTGCCTGCAATAGTAGTGAGCATTACTAGAAGTGGTGAGAATTTAGGCCAAACTGTCCTGTGTGAAATTGCAGACTAAATTACTTTTGGACCCACAAGTACACACACGTAGACACATCATAGGAAATACTGAAGCTTGCCATTCTTGAAGTGGGAGGTTGTTGTTTTGTTGTTGTATGGGAATTGCAGTGTAAGAGTTCTTCTGTGTTCTTCTGTGTGTGAATGCTCAGCAAAGTAAAAGCAAAAAAAAACCAAAAACAAAAAAAAGGAGGAGTAAAATCTGTGCTACAGCAAATTAAAATCTCTTTACTCCTAATTTAAAACATCTGTCTAGGAATTTAATACACTCTAACTTGTGCACATTGGTTTCTCACTTTTGTTTGATTCACTTTACTGCATGTGTGAATTTTCATGGGGAGAGAGCCTTAGAAATAGGCTGCTCTGCCTGCTCCTGCCCTTCATGGGAAGCTGAATCCGTTCGCTTATCCTGACAAAAGGAAGGACAGTGAGGCAACCAAAAATTCTTGTGATCAAAAGCCCAGCATATGTAGAAATTAAAATCTAAATCTAAATATATACATCTAAATCTAATAAAAATCTAGTGTAAATCTAATTCTGCTGGCTATTCTAGTATAAAATATAGTAATTTTTGATGATGCAGTAATAATTCACATATGTGAATGTAGTGCTTAGATAAGACCATACACTGCCTGAGACATTGGTACAGGACTGGCAGGTATGTCCCAGCACCTGGGAGACCTACCCCAGCATAAGAACTGTTTCCTGCTCTCACCTTAGGCATAACTTGGATAAATCTTTGTGGTGGACATGGAACCAAGAGCAATTTGGCCAGTAATATTCATTCATTAATACTATGCAGTAACAACTATTTGAGGACTGGTAAACCACAACTGAAGTGGTTTGTAGCCTCTTATGCTGAAGTCCTATGGTTGCCAACATCAGTATGATCCAAAATCATAACACCTTTATAGCATTATATTTGGTTTCTACCCAGCTGGCTACTCAGACCCATGGTGCAGAACAACAGGTGTAATCAGGCAACAAATACATACTGACAAGTGGACAAAATGTTGTCTCCAGATGTAGAAAGGGTTGCAGCAGTACTTTAGCACTGCAGGATATTGAGCATTTAATTGTTGCTGATCCCCTCTGAGGTCACCAGCTCACCAGTTTGTGAGGTTTGGTCCTTGCACAGGTCAGTGGAGAAACACACGGCCACTGTCATTTCTTCGTGCTGCCTCTTTCAAACACCCTCCTTTAGCTGCAGTGCTACCCTCCAAAACTCCCTCTTAAAGTTTGACTTCACAATTTAACAGTCAGCAAGGCATCAAGTCCACACATTGACAGCAGCACTGAAATCTAATGACGAATAGCTTTCAGACTTTATTGAATCACTAAGAGGTAAAGGCTGGTAATGTATCCAATGTCCTGGAGAGAATGGTGAGTGGCAGCTCCCCTGTAATTATAAATTATGATTTATTCCGGTATATCACTTATATCATAAAGGAGAGAAAGAGTATAGAGTCTTGATTTATTGTTCAGAATTTCTCTTATCAGCTCATACTGCAATGTCATTGTTTGAAGGGCTCTCCTTGAAAAATATGTAAAAAAAATGCAAAACCAGATATTTGGAAAGCAATTACCATTACACAGTGCCTCAAAGAAATAATATATTGTATGTGTTATGGTTTTGTGTGTATATATACATATATGTATATATTTGTATACATATATATATACTGAAGTAGAACTGAAGAGGTCACTGGCTTTCAGAGCTATTCCATAATGATTTCACTTATGAAAAATGGAAGAACTGTATATTAGCTGCTGTTGGACAGGAGATAGGGTGCAAATCAGATAGCTAAAAGATTCACCCTGGCACTAGCAACCCCTGGATCTGCACAGCCTCCCCCTCACCCAAAGTGCAAAAAATGTTGCAGTCCTACAGGATAATATTTCTGCATATATACATAGGCAGAGGAAGGAGTCCAAATACAACACACACACACACACACACACACACACACACACACACGAAATTAAAAAAAAATAAAGAAAATGAACAGAAATGAAGGGGAGATTGAAAAGCACAAGACATAAAATCTCTTCAGCCTACAACATCATAGGAAGGTGGGCTTGCAGGACAAGTCACAGCCTAACAAACAGCCACAGATGGTCTTTTCCTCCTTTTCTATCAGAAGACATATCTTACTGTTTATTATTAAATATGCCCTATTAGATATAATGCATTGCCTATAGAAATAGTCCCATATAAGCTACAGGACTTGTAACAGCAGCCTGGAGAAAACAGCTTACATGAAGATGCCTACATTTGGTCAGATGAATCCCAGGACTACTCTGTTTTGGATCAAGCTTCTCATACTCAATAACCAACACACATAGAGTAAATTCAGCTGTGAATTAGTATATTCTGGCAAGTCTGATGAGTTTTATTCTCTATAGCTCAGCCTTCTATGCATTGATTGCTCATCCTCCCCTTGGGTGGTGTAAAAGACCACAGAAGTTGCTGGCAAGAGCGTATCAGTCTCACTGGCTCTGAGGTATCATCCAGGATCCGCAATAAGGAAGTAACACTCTTCAGTACGTTGCAAAAAATAACCTTGTATAACTGAAACCTCTCACAAATCAATAGCAACCTCCCCGACCCCAGCTCAGGTATATCACATTAGTGCAAACAGAAAATCAGATGCCATTGATTTTCCCAGACTGCTGAGATTCACTAGTGAAGAATCAGGATGACAAGGGGACAGCATGGTAACTAGACCTGTGCCTTTTCAAATATAAGCCCCTTATTTTTAGACTCTAAACAACCTATTTTAACATTCTTTTCTTTTCTTTTCTTTTCTTTTCTTTTCTTTTCTTTTCTTTTCTTTTCTTTTCTTTTCTTTTCTTTCTCCCAGTGTTTCCTAAATCACATCTGTTCCCCAGGCTGTATCATACATCTGACCTTGACTAGAAACCCCCTGTCTTTGGTCCCATCACTGTACATCACTGTGCAGGTAAGCCAATAAGTCTTAGGCACTTCCATCCCCTCCACCTTACAGAAGATACAACTCCATGTCTTAATCGATTGCTTTGCTTTGTCCTTCTTTCCTTTATAGGTGTTTTATTATGTTTGACAGCTTTTTGTAGCTTTTCAGTACACACCACACTGTCAGTGAGCTTTGTGCACTATCTATCTTCCTCAGTAAAAAGTGAAGAGAATTTCTTCTTTTCCTGTTTGTGACCCAATCATGTCATTACAACAATATCTACTGTAGCAATTAATAGTGGACAGGCATCTCTTTTTCAATATCTAGAGAGTATATGTGTTTGTTTAATGGGTACATTTTCCCCATCTTAAAAATTATAATGTAGTTTTTATTTCTGTCTATTATAAAACTACAAAATTGCCTTTTTCTGAAAATCCTGGTGAGGCTGCTATTCAAACATAGTCATGATTAGAGAAAATAAGGTCCTTGCAGGGCTCATGTCAATAAGGTTTTTGAAGGCCTGTCAATTTACTTTTATGTAATTTAGAACAAGGGCTACAAGAACTCTATTAGCAGCCAGGCCAACTCTCCTTGAAAAAACAGCAGGTGCTCTATAAAGCATCAGACATCCCATTTTCCCATTATAAAAAATGGGCAAGATCATTTTTATATTAAAGCTAAAGCTGAAATAGCTAGGAATAGAAAGTTTATATGCAGTACAGGAGTATTGCTGCAAAACAGAAATGTAATGTGGCTTGACAGATTTCATTTTCCTCCCACCCTTTCAGTTCTTGACCTTTCTATAGTAACTATCAACAAAGGCACAAAGTAATACTGATTTGTACCATAGTCCTGATGCTATCAGAGATCTGTGGCCAATTTTACAAAACACCTAGACAGAGTAAACTATACAAAAAAAGGGAAAGATTCAGATGTCTGTTTTCTCTCTGCCAGTCATCATGAATCCATCACAGCTAAACAAAGATTTAGATTTAGCTTGGAGAATGGATGAAAGTTCCTTCATTTACATTACTTGAAAAACATACTGTGATATTGATTATCCATCAGTTTCCAGACAGGCAGAGATTAAATTAACAGAGTTTGAAGTCAAAGAGGACCATTATGTAATTTAGCCCTGTTCTTTACATTACATAGGCTCAGCAGTTTAATTCTATTACTCTTGAAAAAGAAAGACATACAGTCTTGATTTGAAAATGTCAAGACATTCATCACATCCCTCAGCAGTTTGATGTAATGGCTAATCACCCTGACATTAAAACATGTGCTCTACTTCAAATTCACAGCTAATTCCTAGACTTGGGTTCTGGTTTTTCTTTTCTCTGCTGCAGCTCTTTAATGGATGGTGCTGTCTCTTTCTCTCTCCCCCATCCTGCCTTTCTCTGTGAAGATGCTGATCAAGTCACCTTTTCAGTTGCTTTTCAATACACTTAAACAGCCTAAGCTCTTTAAATCTCACAGTGAAAATCTTATCTTCCAGTTCTTGAAAATAATGACTGTGAGATTTTCCTTTACTTTCCCTATTTTTTTTGGTAGATTGATGCACCCTGTTTTTTGTAATAAAATGGAGTATTTTAACATCATGGCCAAGGATGTAGGAAGGAGGAGGCAGTACTCACCTCCTCTTGCTGGGTATAACTCCCATCTCCTCACTGTCTCCCTCCAGAGTGACCCTCCTCGCCTGCCACCATTCATCGTCTGAGGCGTTGATGACATGAAGGATGTCTCCGTACTTAAAACTGAGTCCTTGGCTTGGGAGGCCACTGTCTTTGCTCTTGTCATAGTCAAACATGGCTCTGTGAGAGGAAATAAAGATACGAAGACAGGTGATTATATCAATCTTGGAAACATTTACTTCTGAACAATTTGTCTTATTTTATGTTCCAGCTAACCATTTCTCCTTTCCAAAGGAAAAGGTCTTGCTTGGAGGAAAACTTTCCGCTTTGAAGGTAATCTTTACAGAATGCATTTGTTCTGAAAGAAACTGAACAGTGAAGTATGGTATTTACTATTTCACTCAATAAGAACAATCACCATTTCAGAGTATCCAGCAAACACACCCCTCTTGTGACCTTGCCAACAGCAATTTGTGGCTGTTGAGATTGTTCTCTCCTCACACTTCCCTGTGCACAGACAGAGCTGCATTCTGAGAACTAAATACAAGGGACCAAGGCTGTCCTAAGGGTAGTGCATTTTTTAGGTGCATGGATGCACTTATGTTAGCATCTAGTTCAGACCTGCAATGAGCTTTCAAAGGGAATCTCCTGATTATTCCCACTCACAGTGTTTTCATTTGAGTCCTGGATCTGTGTTAAGATTGGATTCCTGAAAAATTGGCCACAAATTGGATTCCTGAAACTTGAAACTAAACAGAAAGATGCCCTTACCAGAGTAGTGCTAGTCTGGCACACACCCCTTCAAAATGCCCTCTAGTTGCACGCAGCACCACCAGTTTCTCTGTCCACATCCAGTCCCCAGTGCTGCACCACCTGCTCAAGTAGCCTTGCCTACTTCCTTTGATGTCGATGAAGTTTTCCACCAGTTTGAAGTGGACCTCTGCTTTGGTACACCTATGCAAAAGTCTATGTACAGGACATATATTAATATCTGCATAGGGACTCCATAAGCAGAAATTGAGAGCTAGCTTTAATGTACCTGGCAATTAAACTGTGGCTGGGCGTAGTTCAGCGTGAGGAAATTGCCATAGTATTCAACACAGATCCTGAGAAAGACCTTCAGCCTGCACTGAGCTCTGTATTACCGAGCTACAGCAATAACGATCCTCAGCCTCATCCAGGCCTGCACTTCCACCAGCAATCCTCAGGGTCAACATTCTCCCTGTTTCTCAGCGACAGGCCCTGCACATGAATCCCAGCAAGGCTGTATGTGAGTGCAGGTGGCTAGCTGAAGTTACCTAGCTAAAAACCTAGATCTTGGTTTCTTGCAGGAGAAACCATATGGGAATATTTTTCCCATAAAAAATACAGTTTAAAGATCATGCCTGACAAGAACTGATGTTTATTTTCCTATAGGGAAATTCCTATAGGGTAAATGATATGATTATAATCCTAACTACAGAAAAGTTAGATGAGTAAAATCCCAAGAGGGACATATAAGTCCTACTTTTTTATTGTCAGAGATAAAGTTGAAGTAATCTCTTCACTGGTAAACACATCTGTGAGAAGGATTTGATATAATTAATTGTTGTGCAGTGTAGTGTAATTGCAGAGAATGATTATAGCATCTTTACGGGTAGATTTAAAACACTCAAGGCTACCTCTCATAATGAGGAGAACTTAAAGAAAAGTTATTGGCGTTGTAACTATGCAACCAAAATCATTCAAAAGGTCTCATAAGCACTCATTCTGCATGAAGGCTCTGGTTCATGAGGAGAAAAATTGCTGTTTGGAATATGCCTTCTCTTAAAGAGTTTACAGTATAACAGCTTCAGAAAATCCCACATAATTCCCTTCTCTGATGATGAAGAGAATAATTAATCCTGCTGAACTTTATGTAATCCATGAGCTTGAATGTGCTTGTGCCTTTCCTGGTAAATGTTCTTGTAGTGAAAGTAGCATTTGAAAATTTTTAATGGCTTAGCAGTGGAAATCCTTTAAAAACTTGGCTATATCTTAATAAAACTTTACGTTCAATGAAGGATTCTTTTCAGTAGCGGGTCATCTTCTGCCTTCTCAAATAAGGCTTTCTGTAAGGGTAAATGATGAAGAAGCATACCAATCCAGAGGCAGATAAGTATCGTCAGCCACTTCTCCTTAACCAAATAATGACACCCAATCTCTGAAGAAATGGCAGTGCACATAAAAACAGACTTACAACACATCATCCTGTTGGTATTACCTTTATCAGCATGCAGTGCTCTAGATTTTATCACTGGATTAAACAGTCATAATCTGAGTCTGAGTAATTTTGTGTCTTGCCATGGAAGCCTACCAGCACCTCAAAAGCCTGACCACAGAGTTGGTTATCATGCTGAATACCAGGCAAATATATTACAATCCTGAATCCACGCACAATTAAATCACTCAAAATAAATGACAACATCTGTTGCAGAGAATATGCAAGACTGTCACATCCCAGAGGTAAAAACTACATGCCAAATTGGAAATGCTCAATATTTTGAAAGTTTTAAGATAAAAGGTGTGTTGAAAAGCTAAGGAGGAGAAAGAAATAAGGGCAGTGTTCTTTGTCCTTGAACAGACATTTTCACCTCAGAGCAGAATTGAACATCACAGACTGCCATCGTGCTAGCTGACATTAACAGTGAATGCAGAATGCAATGTTTGCCACTGACTTACTTTGATTGCAGTAATCAAGTGCAACGCTAATTAAAATGAGATTATAGATAGACAAGAGAATTTTCAAGCACGCTTTTCAGAGAGTGAAGGATTCATAGCTGCATGCTCTACAGATGTTTAGTACTCCATCACTAAATGAAAATGATGCAAGAGCTGACTTCGGTGCTCTTTGCTAAACATTTCAAATTAAGAGCCAGATTTAAGTTTATAACATAAATATATTTAACTTTGATAACATTTATGGTCCTGTAGAACATACTTTTGCAAGTTGGCAGTTGGCCCAGCCATAAAACAAATGGAGATCTTCATTCTAGACACCTTTGTATGCATGCAAAACTTAACGCGACTACCTCTGGCAGTAGAGAGACCTAGTCACACTCCTCCTTACCTCCTTTCAGTTCTTCTCAGGATGTAACTGTAACTAATTTGAATCTCTACAAGTCCAAGTGCAAGCTCTCATTTTACTTATTTAAGAGGCTTACATGTCATATCTAATTTTCTGCTTTATGAACAGCACCCACTTCTGTTTGTGCTCAGTCTTGCAGATGTATGTAAAAATAATCAAGACATCTGTATCTGTAGAGTGTCAAGTGAAGCGACAAAAAATGGATGCATTTCACGTTGTTCCAGCCAGAGCTTTCATTTGATAAAGGAAGGGAGGCAGGGCAGACAGAAAAAGATGAATTATTTTGGTTTGCTCTTTCATGTATTTGGACAATGACAGCCCAGCCGTACGGAATACCACATTGCTTTCTCCAAGCACTGAAACTTTTAACATCTTTGTCAGTGACATGGACAGTGGGATTGAGTGCACCCTCAGCACGTTTACCGATGACACCAAGCTGTGTGGTGTGGTTGACAAGCTGGAGGGAAAGGATGCCATCCAGAGGGACCTTGACAGGCTTGAGAGGTGGGCCTGTGCCAACCTCACGAAGTTCAACAAGGCCAAGTGCAAGGTCCGGCACCTGGGGCGGAGCAATCGCAAGCACAAGTACAGGCTGGGCAGAGAATGGATTGAGGGCAGCCCTGGGGAGAAGGACTTGAGGGTGTTGGCTCATGAGAAGCTGAACATGAGGTGGCAATGTGCGCTTGCAGCCCAGAAAGCCAATGATATCCTGGGCTGCATCAAAAGAAGTGAGGCCAGCAGGTCGAGGGAGGTGATTCTCCTTCTCTACTCCGCTCCCTTAAGACACCACTTGGAGTACTGTGTTCAGCTCTGAGGGCCCCAGCATAAGACATGGATTTGTTAGAGTAAGGTCGGAGGAGGGCCACGAGGATGATCAGAGGGCTGGAGCAGCTCTCCTGTGAAGACAGGCTGAGAGAGCTGGGGTTGTTCAGCCTGAAGAAGTAAAGACTCCAGGGAGACCTTATAGTGCTGTTCCAGTGCCTAAAGAGGGCCTACAGGAAATTTGGGAAGGACTTCTTACAAGGGCCTGTAGTGATAGGACAAGGAGTAGTTGTTTTAAACTAAAAGAGGGCAGATTTACATTAGATGTTAGGAAGAAATTCTTCACTGTGAGGGTGGTGAGGCACTGGAACAGGTTGCCCAGAGAAGCTGTGGATGCCTCATCCCTGGAGGTGTTCAAGGCCAGGTTGGACGGGGCTTTGAGCAACCTGGTCTAGCGGAAGGTGTCCCTTCCTGCGGCAGGGGGTTTGCGACTACATGATCTTTAAAGTCTCTTCCAACCCAAACCATCCTATGATTCTATGATTCTATTAAAGTCCATCTCTCAGCAAAGTCTGTTTGATTTATGCAAGCTTCTTCAGCCAGATAACATACTAGATAGGTTCTGCCATACCATGGAGAATATCAGAAGAAAGACTGAAATACAGTAGCATCTTTGCAGAGTATTGTGTGTTGAGGAGAGGACTTAAGCAGCCCAGTGCAGTAAGAGACCCATCACACCTTTCTGAGAGATGAAGATATCTAAAAGAAGCAGCAAAGACGTGCTATTCAGACCAGATAGCGGATTTAACCCATACAGACTCAGGCCTTTCTCACTGACAAGCTAAAGGTATCTCCCACAATACAAGCACACTTAGTGCAGATACTGGAGATCCTGCTCAGCAGAGCTAACAAGCTTGCTGAGCATGCTAACATGACTACATGCTGTCGTATGGCTGAGCCTGCTTATTCATGGATTGCTGTAACTCATTTTTAATGTCTTTTACTGCAATTTTAAAGAATCATGATCTCAATAACCTTACAGTTTTCTAATGGTTCTTATCTGACAGGCATGGGTACTAGCAGCGTCTCTTTTTTCTTTCTTTTTTTTTTTTCTCCACAACTGATAAAAGCACATCTTAAAGAGCAGTTCCTCTTCCTTCAGGTGTTTTAAATCCCCAGTCAGATGCTTGCATCTACTGTTCAGCTCTTTTTAGATTGTGTAGGACAGAACCAGGAGTTTTACAAGGCGCTTTTTTCCAGTCAGCTGATTAAGTCTACTTTTGAACTGAAATAGCCATTTTTTATGAGAAAGGAAATCAGTTTAAATTATTTAACTTTCATTTTAGAGCCATCACCAATGTCACTTTTAGACCATACCAGCATCAGAAAAATTCCTGTTCAGTATCTTCTGGATAGTGCATTTCACAGACAGCATCGTGGGTTACACAGGATAGATAAGACATTTTGGGGTTACAAATACAGAAAGCCCAGTGATTACTGTGAGGCGTGGATAAAACACTGAAATAGGAAACAGGGCTTGCTACAAACTAATTAAACAAATGTAGTAAACTCATGATTTGTCCACCTTAGTTCCCTTATTAGAAAAATAACAGTAGGAACAGGTGTGATTATCAAAGTTATGAAGGATATGCACCAAATTTCCATTAATGCCTTTAATTTTTTTTTCCCCAGTTCCAAGTTTTTTGCTTGAGTTTCGGGAAAACTGTTCAATATCCGTACAACATTTTGAAATAAGAAATTGCTATCTTCTGCTATCTGTGAATGTCTCCTGCCTGTAGAAAATTAGGAAACACAGTCCTGAGCAGTGAAACAGAAGGTGCAAACATTTAGAACATGCTGGATATCAGAAATATTCAAGACTATGTGAGTCCCTGACATTATTCCAGACTTCAGAAGTGATCATTGCACTAGGCTAATCCTAGCAGTAATTTGGATGGAACCTAATAGGTTTTATTTTTGTGCTTGTGTGCTTCTTAATCATTTTTAGGAACCAACGTCAGTGTAAAACTTCAGGCAAGCATTTCACAACAGCATCAAAATTCCTTGCTCAAAAATTGTTTGAAATGAAAATTCTGTCAGTGCCAAGCCGTAATATACTGCCAAACGTGCAGTGAGGTGTCTACATGACAATGAAGACCACTAAAACAGGGACTTTTTTTTTTCCTTCAACTTAGTGTAAATACTTTAGCATTTGAGGTATGTCCAAAAGCTAAGCCACATTGCATAGTAAATTTCTACTTGTAGTAACACCTTTTCTTGCATCTAGGGTAATAAATATTTGGCATAGGAGAAATTATATTAGCTTTAAGGAAATAGCAAATCAATCCATGGTGCTATCCCATGTATTGCAGCACACTGGCACCCACCATGCCTGTATTGTTACCAGCTTTTCAAAAAAGTAAGGTACAGAAAGAGTACTTGGTCTTGCTAAGACTGGCAGAAAAGGGAATTTAACAGAGAAAATGAGATTCCTTGGATGAGGTTGTAAACACCATTTGTAAGTAAGTAGTCTTCATGATCTGCCTGACAAGGCAAGGGATATTAATGCATTCACAGCACAGCACAATATTTTGCGGAATTCTTCTGTATGTTCAGTGCACAAAACCCAAATCTTCAACTCCCATATCACTGTACCATGGCCAGTAATCTCAGAATGGTACAGTTCAGGTACTGTTTGGCAGCTTTATTTGCATCTTTGAAATTACTTTCTTCTTCTGGCACAGATGGGAGTTTGCACATAAATTTACAGGCTGCTCTTTGCCATTTACTTGATTATGAAATGACAACAACATTTAGCAGGAGAGATCTTCAGCTTCTGTAAACAGCCCTAACTCTTCTGCAATCTGCCAGCATATCTGCATTTACAACACTTAAGGATATCACCATTTCCTCTGAAAATTTCCTTAGCAGAGGTTCTCAGACATCAGACTTCATAGCATTATCATTAGGGAGACATGCACTATTCTCCCTCTTCTTCACATCTATCCTATGCCCCCACTCTTTTTTTTTACAGATGGGGAGATACATCACACAGAGGTTTAATGATTTGCCTGGTTTTAGACAGTAATTCAGTATCAGGGTCAGAATTAGACCCCAAGTTTCTTTGCTGTCTTTTCTGCACTCTCAGTAATAGAAGTATTTCCACCCACTTACAGGCTCAGCTTGAAGAAAGCATTAGACAAAAATGAAAGAAACCCTAGCATAATTCATTGCTATAGCTACAACAGAGAGCACAGCAGTGCTGTGATAGAAACAGCCATTACAATACAATTAAGATGCTATTAAAAGGGTTAAATTTTCACATTTTGGCATGTCAATAGAGACTTTCACCTTCTTCTCCCAGCTTTGCTTTCATCTGGAGAAGCTGAACAGGTGAATCCTGTGTGTAGAGCATACTGAAAAGTTGATCACTCCTTGTGAGCTTGGGAGGCTCTGAGGGCTTCTCACAATGACCGCAGGCTGCCAGAGCAGCCCTTGTGCTAGGGACAGTCCAGTCATACATTGTCATCTCCTCTGAAAGAGTGGGAGTGTTTTGAAGAATACCTTTCATTAACAGTATACTACAACAGTGTGGTTTCAACAAAAAAACATCTGAATGTTTGACTCAAGCCTTCAACTCAAAGAAACTGTGATTCTTGGTCGTTCTCCTTTTTTTTTTTCTTTTTTTCTTTTTTTCTTTTCTTTTCTTTTCTTTTTCTTTTCTTTTCTTTTCTTTTCTTTTCTTTTCTTTTCTTTTCTTTTCTTTTCTTTTCTTTTCTTTTCTTTTCTTTTCTTTCCCTTTTCTTTCCTTTCCATTTTCTTTTCTTTCCCTTTTCTTTCCTGTGGGTATTTCCTGTCTTAATGATGTTGCACCCCTTCCTGAAGCTGATCCCCTCAACCTTAATTACTGCAGTTGGTCTGAGAGGGACAAATGACATCAGTATGTGTGTTATTAAATTAAACCATGCCAGGGCACAGCAGCATCAATTCCATGTGCACTTTCAAAGTCAATACAGGTCAAGGACCCTTCCCAGCAACAGTCTGGATACTTCTCCCTTTTGTGGTGGAGAGTAGGATGTAAGTGAAGGGATACGGGCTGCTGTGGTAGGCCACGGGTCTGGAGGATGCTCCCAGGCATGTGTTGTTCAGGGCGTTAAAGCAGCTAATAAGCTGAGGGAGTGGAGCTGCCCTTAAAGCACCTTCACAATTCCAAATCTCATCATACATTTTCCTCCAAGCCTCTCCCATTTGTTGCCATGTTACTTCTTTACTTCATTCAGCAATTTCTCCATTCAGTCCAAGCCATTCTTTATCATTTTGCTCCTAGTGGGAATTTGGCAGGGAGCTTTGCTACAGACTTCAATGAAAAGAGGCTTGGAGACAGCAGCATTAGTTCCCGAAAAATTTCACTAATAGAAGGGAGATACTTTCTTTCTGTGTTTACATCAGGAAAGAGGACTGCTATTTGTCCTTGTGGAATATTTTGTTCACTTTGCAGATCCTACCATGATCCTTAATATCAGCTCCTATGAACCCATGTTTGCAGTGGTGATGGGCTTATTTGGGTGCTTAGCTAGTGCTCGTGTTCTCCCCAGGAAATGGGTTCTTCTACACTGAAAAGCTTTAAGTCAATGTTTTCAGAAGTCTAAACCCTTCTAAAAATATGTCAGTCAATGAATGTATGCTATACTTTCATGCTCTTGATATGCAACAGCATAGTTCTATGTCAGTGGCACAATCTCTAGCACTGTGCCATTACACAGTCAAGATCGGTGGGGTTTGGGAAGGAAAGCAGAAGTCTCAGTTAGGAAACTCAGAAAACTGGAGGTGTGAAGCGTCACCGATCATTTCAGGAAGCTGCCTGTCAGAGCTTTAGGGGCTCATGTTATTGGAGAGATTTTGAAGCTTTTGGCTTCATCAGTGGCAGGAAGAATGACTGGTCATGTTCCTTGTCTTTAGCTCGTTTGCCAAATTGTCTGTGTGCCCATAACAACATACTGCATGGGGAAAGTGGATTTGAAGAACAATTCCAGACTGTTCAAGGAAATGCAGCACAGGTGACAGCCCACAGTGAGGAAGGACTGACAGCTTTAGCTTTTCAGCCATAGACATGGATAGAACTCATATTACTCCCAGACTTGTCTGGCTTCCATCTCTTCCAGAAGGACTTGAAGGATGAGCCTAGAAAATGAAGCTCTTTCATGTCTTGTGCTGGCACTAAGGGAATTCTGCTTTTCATTTCTTCAACATTTTGCAGAGCATAAAGCGGCCAAAGAGAATTCCCCTATGACTTGCAAAAATCTGAAAGCAGTATCAAACTATGAGCATGTTCCTTGACCCTTTCCATAATTTTCTTCAGTTGCATGTGTGATAAATACAGACACTTTTAAATCCACTTGCATCGCACTGAATGTATTGCAGATTTGCAGCTTTGAGGTTTGCTCTAAAACGGGGAGACAATATGTTGCATGGGGTCAGAACGCCAACTAGATTTAGGCTAAGGTATGTTGAAAAACTCCAGAGAAGGTCTGCAATAGCAGATTCTGGAGTGCTTCTTCAGGAACTGTGTAAAATTTCACAATGAAGCCCCAAACTTTGAGTGAGTTTTGAACTGCACAACTAAATGGAAAACTTAGGCCAGGCTTGTTCTAAGGGTTTATTTCCAAGAAGTGAGATCATTTTTGACTAACCTTCACCTGGCTGAGAATTATGCATCAAAATGATGTGAAATTTGCAAGTTCTTCTTCTCGGGCCTGTTTTTTTTTTTCTCCTCACGAAGACTCGGTGAAGCTACTGCTTGACTACTTCTCAGATTTCTGTCTGAGGAATCCATGCAGTTTTGCAGCACAGATTCCTGTGTTGTGACATTTCAGATTATTCATTTCCAGAAAGAAAAAGGAAACTGACTGGATGTCAAATCAGGGATACTTTAAACTACCGGGTAATTCACCTGAAATTGCAACCTGTGGGTTGCACAGTTTGACACAAGAGCCAAAGAGTTGTTCTGTGATTCTTAGTTTTAAAGAAATGGTAACTTATTTACTGTCTGAAAATACTCATTTAGGGATTTTTTTTTCCCTCAGGGAAAATAAAGTAATAAAATAAAATAAAATGTTTCTTTCAGAGACAATGAGACTGAAACATTGGGATTGTGCAGCACTGCTTGTAGCCAGCTCCTTCCTGGCTTCCAAATGTGTCTTCTCCCTTTTTTTTTTTTTTT
>VXAL01017136.1:390-18313 GCA_013399475.1 Chauna torquata | reverse complement strand
TTTAAAAAGTCTTTAAAGAGCTTCTTTTGGGTGGGGTTTTTTTTTTTTTTTTTAGCTAGTTGTCTCAGACACCCTGAAGCTTGCAATTGCTTTCTCCCAGACCTAATCATGACCCTGTGTCCATTAGCAGCTTTTAAAATTACATTGTGGCCAGGCTGCCCACAGAATTCATTGTGCTTCCACTAGGTTATAATCAAAAGGAAATTTTCAGCACAGGAAAGAACCCCACTGATAACATAATTATTACCACCAGCCAGATATATGATGACTTCTTTGTTTTTTTGGACAAGGAGGATATTAGACATCTGGAGAGCTAAAGAAAGAGCCTTTCTATGGAAAAATGAGCTACATTTATGATTTGTATAATTTGAACATAATGAATACAATGAGAGTGGTAAGACATGGACTTAGCGTAATGACTCTAGTACTGAATAACACACCACCAGCCAAAATGCAGACAACTGAGGCAGTAAAATGGGATACATATATATAAATAAATATACATATTTTTTTCAGAAATCAATATGTAATACTGGAGTGTTATCAGTCAGAATATTCTTACTTATTTCTGTGCAAGAAGTGTAAGAGGTTGGAAAGTCTTCAGACTTTCCTAGCACGGGAGTGTTCTTTTGTTCATGTCATAATAAATCTGTTTATACACTGCATCCTTTAGAGATTACTTTGGAGAAAGAATTGTTCTGTAGCTATTAAAAAGTGTAGACAGGCAAAGCCAGGAGAAAGTATTAATGAGACAGAACATTGGCTGTTTTGTCTCTGATGAGAGGGGACATTTTGGAAAAGTCAAGATGTGTGTTTGCAACAGCTCCTTCTTAGTAATAGTTTCTGCTTGGCCTTGAATGTTCTCCATTGACAATGAAAGAGTCAGAAGCTGAATTTGCATTGTTATTGTGCCAGCTGACTGATTCTTCTGAAATAATGAGGTGTCACCTGCATATGGAAACTACAACATGGATTGGTAAAGCCAATCGAAATTATTATGGAAATTAATTCTCCTGCCAAATATGGAGAAATGTGCTAAATCCATAAACTCTGCTGGATGCAACTATTTGATAAATCATAAAATCCTTTTGTCTCTAGGCCAGAACTTGAAGAGCTCATTAAGAGTTTACTCAATCAGTGGGAGGTTGCTGATAGAGTCCTTTGTGTTTTAGCACACTGACTTCAGCAGGAAGCAATGCAATGCATTCTTGTTTTTGACTTTCCCTCATTCAAAGAAGGGTGATTTCGTAAAGATCCAAATGCTACCAAAAGCTAAAGCTGTATTTGTATGGTGCAAAGGCCAGGGGACTCTACATAACCTCTGGTTCATGAGGCCAAACATGAAATTACTAAAGGCTTCATATTGCAAAGGTAAAACCCTACAGAAACCAATGTATATGGAACATTGCTGAAGACCTGAGCTGAACTCAGCTAAAACCTTCTAAACAGCAATGGAAATAACAGAGAAAGTTTGCCTGAAAGAGCAGCAGTGATTAGAAGAGATGTACTATTTGCTCAGCCCATTCTGTTGATTCTGTCAGCTATCATCTGTCATCCCTTACCTATCCAAAAGAGTTTATCCCACTAAGTTTTATTCCACGGTTGGGTTGAATGTTTTCCTGGTAGATGATGTTTTCTATAAACCTCCACCTTCTCGAGTCAAATGAATACTTCATAAGTACTGTTTTTGTTAGTATCCCTTTCTCATGGGGAAAAGATGGAAAAGAAGATGCCAGCGTACCCCAAAGCAGAAATAAAACCACAAAAAGTGCAAATAAAAATAATAGTCTTTTATGTCACCTCTTAAATGTCAAAATCTTGTGATCGTTTCTTCTTATTAATGTTATATTTGGTTGTTTTACTCTGTGTGGTTGTCAATACTCTTTAGAAATGGACTTTGAAGGAAGAAGGGCTGATCAACCACAGTTACAAAAAATACTTAACAGTAGCCATATATACTTAAATGTTTATTAAACAAAGTTGCAAGGGGATGATGCTAAACTTCTTAGCTTCTGTCCTTTAAATATGAAATTAAGCTCTTTCTGCATTGAGCTCCTTACAGCTCATCATTCGCTCCACTACATTCCCGACACCCTCCTTTCCTGGGATCCCCAGCTCTCGTGCACTAAAAAGCAAGCAGGATTAAGGGTAACATCTGAAGTTCCTACATCCCATTTTTAAGGGTAAATTAAACACATCTGAGCCTAGGTTTTGTTGACTTTCAATGAAGATTAAGCTTTGAATTGCTAAGTTGCTTTGAAAACGTTACCCTAAGCAGCTTTAAGATTGACAGAATTTGCCTTAAGCTGCTCTGAGGCTGACAGGATGAAGGAATAGTGCAGTGACAGAAGCTCTTTGATTCCTTGCTCCTGGATGGTGCTAGGACATAGGATAAGCCATTCTTTCTGCTACCATGAATGAGGCTCAGAGTTTTGATGGTTTTGTCCATAATGACATTTCCTCATTCTGTCTGTGTGCGATTTCTGATTTATGCGAGGACTCTAAGAAGCAGAACTGGGACCTTGCCTTTTAATATCTCTATTTAAAATGAGCCTTGTGGCAATAAAAAGTATAAAAATAAATCTTACAGGAATATCAGTTGTTTTCTTCTCCTGTACTGGCTTAAGCATACTTTGATTTTAAGCCATTCCTCTATTCTGCAGAAGAGTGATTTACCACTAACCCCTACTTCTACTTAGCAATTAATTTTAGATGGGGGAGGTTTATCAAAAGCCATGTCCTTAAGTTTAGGCAAAGTAAACTCTCTTGAGTCAGGCTACGAAAAATCATTTTCTTTAGCATTTAAGTAATCTGAACAATTTCAAGAAGATTACACATACTTGGAGTTATGTATTGAGACCTATCTGTGGCATACATTGTATGTAACAGAAAATAACTCATAGATGCAGTTGCTTTCCTACTATTGCTCATAAGCAAATATTTTCTTTCAAATTTACTTAAAAAAAAAAAAGAATGAATGCACCTTTCAAGATGTAAGACTCAGTTTGAAACCTCATACACTACTGCCACTTTTTAAGCCTGAATCAAATAATTGTGTCATGCCAGAAGCTAGAACTTGATACACCTTAATGTTAGATTTGTGTGTGTAGGAAACACAAGACAACAATGATGAAAATCTAGTTTATGTCTCCAGCAGCTATAAATGAACAGTAACTCCCTCGCTTACTGGATATGCTGGCATCTTTCCTCTGTTTTATAAAAACATTGAAACCCTCTGAAAAAAGGTTTTACAGCTGGGAAGGTTGTACAAGTGACCAGTCTAACTTGCACATCTTTGTGTGGCATGTTCATCATGGCTGATCCAAAAATGTCCTCATTTTATGGTGCTGATCACCTCTGTGAGATACTTTGGGGGAGGAAAATCCTTTGTAAGAAAAACAAACCTTGTCATTAAGGAAGATGCATGAGGTTAGCTCTCTTGCTTTCACAGTAAGAAGGAGGAGCAAATCCCACTCTCCTACTAGAGAAATCCATAGGAAGTATGACAAGAACTTTTCTGAAACTGCAGTCCCTGGCATAACAGGTCCTGTGGTACTAGGGCTCTGGACCATGCTCACATTCACCCTACTCAGAGGTCAGTTCATCACTGGTGGAGCTGCTCCAAACATGTCACAGACGGCAGTCTCACTAGGACGGTGGTAAGCATTAGTGTAGGTGGTGCAAAGAGGTTGTGCAATCCTGGGAGGTATTCAAAACTCAGCTGGATAAGGCTCTGAACAACTTAATGTCATTTTGAAGTTGACTCTGCTTTGAGAGTGGGGGTTGGACATATGACCTCAGGATGGTCTCCTCCAAGCTAGATTACCTGTGACTGTATCTATTTAGAAACATCAAGATATGAAATACGCTGAGACACAGGAGTTTATCTCAGATCATATTTATCATTTTAGGCATATCAAGAATTTTAATTTTTAATATATATTCTGTAGAAAATGACAGTCAGACTTCAGTGTCTGAGAGACAGCATTTTCTGCAGTGGTAAAATAATTTTCTTTCTTTGATGTTCCTGTTCCGCCAAAAAGGACTGTGGTGGTTTTACCCAGCTAAACAGGCGACCTCCACCACAACCGCTCGCTCACTCCCCCTCCTCAAAGAAACGGGGAGAAAATATGATGGTCAAGGGCTGAAGGGTTGAGATAAGGATGAGCAAGTTACTCACTAATTATCGTCACGGGCAAAATAGACTCAACATAGGGAGATTAGTATAATTTATTACTATAACTAGCGAACTAGAGCAGTGAGAAACTAAAAGCAAACTAAAAACACCTTCCCCCCATCCACCCTCTTCTACCTCCTCCCCCTGAGCGGCGCAGGGGAACGGGGAATGGGGGTTGCGGTCAGCCCATATCGCTTCGTCTCCACCGCTCCTTCATGGTCGCTCTCTGTTCCCCTGCTCCAACGTGGGGTCCCTCCCACGGGATGCCGTCCTTCCCGAACGGGTCCTGCGTGGGCTTCCCACAGGCTGCAGCTCTTCAAGAGCTGCTCCAATATGGGTCCGTACCACGGGGTCCATCCTTCAGGAGCAAACTGCTCCAGCATGGGTCCCCCACGGGTGGCAGCTCCCACCGGATCACCTGCTCCTGCGTGGGCTCCTCTCCACGGGCTACAGGTCCGGCCCGGAGCCTGCTCCTGCGGGGGCTCTCCATGGGCTGCAGCCTCCTTCAGGCCACATCCACCTGCTCCACCGTGGGCTCCTCCACGGGCTGCAGCGTGGAGATCTGCTCCACCGTGGTACACCATGGGCTGCAGGGGGACAGCCTGCTCCACCATGGTCCTCACCACAGGCCGCAGAGGAACTTCTGCTCCGGCGCCTGGAGCACCTCCTCCCCCTCCTTCTTCACTGACCTTGGTGTCTGCAGGACTGTTCCTCACTCCTCTCACTCCCAGCTGCTGTTGCGCAGCAGTTTTTTCCCCTTCTTAAATATGTTCTCACAGAGGTGCAAACAACATTGCTCATTGGTTCAGGTCTGGCCAGCAGTGCGTCCCTTTTGGAGCCGGCTAGAGCTGGCTTTGATCTGACATGGGGTAGCTTCTGGAATCTTCTCAAAGAAGCCACCCCTGTGGCCCCCCTGCTACCAAACCTTTACCACTTAAACCCAATACAGTTCCTGATCTATGCAACTGAAGATGGTACAGAAATGCTCAAGCTATGTACAAGTCCAGGTGATGACCTCCACCATACACTGGTACTAACCCAACCTTGAAAGCACTATAGCCATGTTAAAGCTATACCATGGCTGGTACGGCTGTATTGGAGTGATTTGGGACTACAGTGTGCCCAGTTGCTCAGCCATCTTCAGGCAATGTAGGCACCCCTGATGTGACTTTGGGCTCATAGTGTTCTTATTTTGGGAAAGCAAATGAGGTACAATGCAGAGAGTGAGCGTTAGAGGAATCTAAATTCCCCACACTGCAAAGGATACAACTGGGTACCTATGGAAAGAGGAAGAGTTCAGAGCATTTAAGTTAAATAAGAAAATTAGGCTGATACAGGTGGTGCGAGCATTTCTCTAATTCGATGTCCTGTTTCCCTACTTGTAAAATAATCACACTTAAGGAGAGTATTGTAAAGTGCTCAAAGAGTATGGTAAAGTGGCCATATCAATGCCTGTGATGGGTAAATTAAACATAAAGGGTGAAATCTCTGTGATTTCAATAGAAGTAAGCATCTATTGAAGCTACACATTTGCCAGAAAATCCTGCAGTGTAAATTACACTGTCATTTAGCATTTGCTTATACAAAAACCATGCCATTAAAATTATATGAGTCCTACAGAATAACAGAATAGAGACCTAAAAACAAGTTCTTTTTTTTTTTGATTCTGATATCCCAGGGAGTCATGGAAAAACAAACAAGCAAGACAGTGAACAATCAAATGTCTCTGACTAAAGACATGTATTTCTTTCACTTCAGGTGGACACAGTTAATTGAAACATTCATCAAGATTTTTTTGTCTGGACAAATTATTTCATAACCTCATGTGCAAACTGTAGGAAATTTGTGTTTGTTCTCTTGCAACATGAAAAGAGCAATGCAATTTTGTAAATGATTTAAGGGCTGAGGAAGGATGCCCTCTTGGGAGAAAGCTGCGCTGTACAGCAGGGAGAGGATCAGACCATATGTGCCCTGTTCCTGTATGTTCCCTAAACATCTGCTACTAATGACTGATAAGGAGAGGGCACTTGGCCGGATGGACCTTTCTTCTGAGCCAGGATAACTGCAAAACCAAATTGGTGTCACTTTTGTAGAGGAAAATAGATATAGAATGTGGGAAATTGAAAGTGCCTGCACAACTTGCATTGGCGCTTGCATTGACAGGAGAAAGGGCATGGAAAGTTTTCAGTGTTTAAAAAATGAACAAAGCAATCTGGATGGAAAAAGAAATCAAACACCTGAAATATATACAGGTGATAAATTATGAGAACTTCTGGCTTAGGAGAATCAGGTCAAACTCTTCAGTTTGCAGACAGTTTGCGCTGAGTGTAGGTGAACTGATGGATCTCACTCATCAGTCTTTGGGAAGAGCAATTCCCAGCACCTGGGATGCCACACAGGCAGCCCACAGACTGCTAGACATCTCAAGGAGCTGCAAGAGTTACTGTTGAGCTACTGTCTACAGATGTGTCAATCCCACAATTTTGACAATTTTTGACCAGGGCTACCCTGTGTCTCCTTATGAGGGCTAT
Organism: Chauna torquata; assembly: GCA_013399475.1. NCBI lineage: Eukaryota > Metazoa > Chordata > Aves > Anseriformes > Anhimidae > Chauna > Chauna torquata. The sequence goes on along the minus strand of VXAL01017136.1, from coordinate 11,605 downwards.
GTTTCATGTTTAGGAATATTTCAGCAACCTGAAACCTGCTATGGAGTAAAAAGTGCTATGTTGTATTAAATAGGAATTTAAAACCATCTTTGCATGTCTGCCTTATGTTTGTAGACTGACCATAGCAACCAACCACTGCATCTGGTTCTCAGATGTGCTGTCTATAAGTCATTCTATTACATCTATATCCAAACATTTCTCTTAGGTTCAGCTATATTATTCCTGTCTCTGGTCTTACAGGATCAACTTTTAACACAACTTGTGACTGTCAGTGCAAGTGCCATCTTTTTTGCAGTTTTCCTTCTGCCTCTGTTCTCATTAACTCAGTTTCCCATCAAACAACAGCTGAAGAAATATCTGTTTCTGTAGCAAAGTCAGAAATGTTTCCATTCCATAGCTATATTTTATCACTGCAGTTCTGTCATTAAGCTCTGAAAAGCAAACCAACTTAATGAGCTTGTATTGCAAAGAGCAACTTTCAGTTTTTCTATGTAAACAAGTCAATACAGCATACAATACGATGAAAGAAATATAAATGGAATAACTTAAAAAATAAACTATATAAAATTAAACTTAGTTTCAAAGTTTCCTTTATCTTTATGATCTTAAAGCCTATCTTAAAACCTTTATTTGAATTTAAGAGCAAGAACCTCTTTTCCTTTAAATAAGATATAAGCACTATCTCCTTTACCAGAAAGTCATTTATTCAGCAAATATTTGTTGCAGAATGCAGCTGCTTCTGATGATTAACTTCAAAAAATCTTCCCAAATGTCCCAAATAGGAGAGCCAAGCCTGAAAATCTTTGTATCTCCTGCAGCTGCAGCAATAATTTACTGCCACTAATTTATCAGTCTCATTGCATTACGGGTCTTTGGTAAGGTGGGTAGAGATTTTCCATTTTCTTGATTTGTTTTATTAGTTTATATTAATGTCCCTCCCTTTATGCAAAGCTGAGGGATCTTCTGCGTGCAGCAGCGGAGATGTCTGTGGTTTCAGCTGATCTCTGGTGTGAGCCTATGCCCAGCTGCAGACTCATCCACCCTGTTCAGAGACAAGCAGATGTTTGGGGCAGGCATGGCTCTGCATTGCCTGACTGCGTGGGGACACTGGGGAGAAAAGGATGCACCCCCTCAAATTCTTTCAGAACCAAGGCTGCAAAACGCGAGGAAGAAAGGCTGTCCTAGCCTTAAGACATTATTTTCAGTGCTGTGAAAGAGAGACTTTTCTGTCTCTTCTTTTGTGCTTGTTGGCAGTTCCTGTAAGATCAGCCTCAAGGAACTGTGGTACCCCACTCTAGATAGAGAAGCTCCTTCAGGGAGACCCTTCTAGCTCTGAATCACAGAGACCAAGAGGACTCAGAGCTTCAGACATATCTCTGTTGTCTTAGCCTTTCCAGGTGGCTACTGTAGGCATCCCAACCCTCAATGTACTTGCTGCCATGAACCCAAACCTTGGCACCTAATTCTTCTCTCCCCTCCAAGTCAATGCCTTTCAGACACTGAGATCATCCCTTGAGATTTCTGGGCTCAAAGCTGGAGCTGCAAATTGGAGGATCTGCAAACCTGTGTGTTTCATTACTCAGCACCCTTCACCAAAGACCTGTTTCTTGGCCCCACCCTCTGCATCTATAAAGCAGGGGTGGATGACATTTCCCTGCCTCAAAGGAGAACAGTGAGGATAACTACTGTGAGGATTGTGCAGCATTCTGATACTACATACCAATTACACAGGCCATTGGGGTGTAATAAGAAAGCTCAGGAAAGAAAAGGCCATAGTAATAAACCTAAATGAATTATTTACAATCAGCTCCAGGATACGTTTAAGGATGAACCCACAGAAGAGCCTTTCAGACCTGTCAAATCAATGGAGCTGTCTGCACTTGATGTGTCAGTAGACAAAGTTTAATAACAAATCAATAAAGTGAATAGCAATAAATTACTAGGACCAGATGAATGACTCAAACATGAGGAAATGTAAAATGCAAAGCCAGTTTTTTTAAAGGGATACTACAAATAGATCAAGTCTGAGTAGAGTAGCACGTAGATCTACTTAACCTCGTCAGAGGATCAGTAAACTCAAGGATTAGGAGTTCCCAGCTGATATAGTAAACCTGGATTTCCATAAAGCTTATAACTAACTTCCTCACCAAAAACCATACAGCATATAAAATGTAATGGTCTAGGAGTGAAGGATTAGTGAATATTTAAAGGATAGGAAACAAGATTAAAAAACAGGGCTCTTTTTTCTCAACAGAGAAGTTCCCATTAGTAACCTAGAAAAGGTAGCAAAAAATGAAGCAATAATAATTACTGAAAACACAGAATTATCAAGGGTAGCAAACACAAAAACTGACTGAGAAGACTTACAAAAGGATGTCAAAATATCAAGTGACTGGATGATAAAATACTTCATGAAATTCAATGTCAAGAAATTCAAAATGAGGCACGGGGAATACTCATGGTCCTTGGTACATACTGATGTGCACTAGCTAAACAATTACTCCCCAGGGAAGAAATGTTGGAGACTTCATATATTGTTCTAGGAAAACATGAATTCAATGCTTGACAGCCATGAAAAAGGCAAATTTGTTCCTGGAGTTCAAAGAAATGAATAAAGAACCAAACAGAAATCATTGCTATTACACCACAATACACGGACACCCACACTCTTGTACTGATCCCCTCAGTCCCAAAGAGGATCGGCAAAAGGCAGAAAGGGAGCAGGGAGGCCCATAAGGACAATCTTCTCACAGGAATAAATTACACAGATGAGGCCTTCCCAACTTTAAAAAAGGTGAAAATAGTATGATAAAAGCTAAAGAAATTATGAATTTTGGGGAAGAGAAGAATATTATTGTTCACTGTTCTCACAATACAAGAAATGGAGGTAATCAGTTTAACCACTAAGAGATATACAAGATTTAATTAACCAGTGGATGTTGTAGAGGCTGAAAAATTAAATGGACGTAAAAAAATTCTTCCAAAGAAGAAAAAAATCTATCAAGGGCTATATTTATAGTCTCAGAGGATCGGCTATCAGATACTATTAGACGCAGCATAACAGGTTGGAAGGACCTTAAGTCCAACCAAGATTGATGATCATATTCACCTTCACATGTTCACTCTGTGCCAATGGGGCTTGGGCTTGATTGGTATAACCTGAAAGAATAGTCATTTAGCTTGTGACAACCTGCTTGAAAGACAACTTTTATGTTTATGTCCTGCCCTAGCTGTGGAAACCAACTAAGGAATTCAAGCTGAAACTCCATTTGCACATTTGTACATACACAACGCAGCTGCCCATAAATACTGCATTAGAGTTGGACCAAGAACAAAGCCGGCACCCACTCCTAAGGCCAACATTTTCTTCATATGCAAGTCACTGTCCTGTGACTTGCATATCTCTTGAATATCTCTGTTTCTTCACTTAGTCCTTCCATCAGAGAAAGCTTTGAGCTATGAAAAGAGCTAAATAAGAGAGAGACATGACTATTTTTATGTTCTTATCTAAACATTTCTTTCAGACAAAACTTTTCCCTTTTCTTTCTTCTGATAGCTATGTACAAAGGGATGGTGCACTTACTTCAGATCTGAAAATCTTGGCACAGTTATTAAGGTTTATAAATCAAAATAGTTTAAGTCAATTTGTAGAACATTATTTTGGGGAATCATTTGGTTTTCCAATATTGAGTACCAGTCCACAATTACACTGAATACAAGGATTGAAAACCCATTGAAGATTTAAGGGCACTGAATAATGTTCCCAAAACACAATTCTTTTGACTGATTCATAGTTATCATGAAAATCTATGAATTTATTTTTATAGCATTTCACTGGTACAAGACTTCCAGCACACAAAAATTTAAAACGTATCCATATATGTTCAGGTTTGCAAGACAGTGAGTGCATGCACATCTTTGTAACCTAGCATAGTAATATCAATATTTTAACCATATTATTGAATACATGTAATGTCCTCATATAGCACCATATTTCTTTACGCAGTTAATCCAAATATTCCTCAGTTTTAATGAGAATCTCCCACTACAAATCCAGGTCCTTTTGCCTTTGGGGAAAAACATGAGTAGAAGGGTAATTTCCTGGAAACTCTTTCTCAAACCTCATTAGTCAAAACATTTTAAGGGAAAATAAACTATTAAATTGGATGTTAAATAAATGCTGAAGCAACAACAACTAAAGGAATGTTTTAAGAAATATTTTTCTGTGTTTATACCTCATAATAATCTAAATAAGAGAAATATCATCACAATGTTCATTCAAAAGATGCCTAGGATAAAAAAGATGTCACTGTTCTTGTCTCTTGCTAAATGATTGACAGATTAAAAATGAAGTGATTAACTTCTAGCTGACAGAAAACAGTAACTTGGGTCTGTAATGACAGCACCTGCGAGTGGCATAGTGTCCTACTTATCTGCATTTTAAAGCAACAGCTGGGTCTTTTGCAACGTCTGCAGAATTTTAAAGAGAAGCAAGATTAGAAACAACAGTACATCTTTACTACAAACACTGTGAAACTGGTCCTCTCAAAACAGAGATGGAACAGAAAGCATTGGGCATATGTTCAATAATTGTATAGGTAGGGGGAAGCTCTTACAGCTCTTGACATCTATGTAAAATTTACCCTGATATTTCTGAATCAGCATAACCCAGATGTATGCTTTCACTGTCTATCCATTATTCTCTAGACTGAGACATTTGTCTTGAAGATCTTTTTGAATCTGAATGCTTTTCCTAATGGAAGTTAATTATAAAAATGCTCATGCCTTAATATTACGCTGTATTTCTGCAGTTAGACGTAGCTGCACCAGATAGTGTTCTATACTGCCAGCTGGTTTGCAGCCTCACTGTTCAAGGCCAATCCCCTCTAGCACATACCGTCCAATCTGCTTAGCACTGGGCTCAGGTCTGCTTTCAGCCCATGTCACACCCTATGGCCCTTAGAGATTATTATTTTATGAATGTGGTATTCTTCCTGTTCAAAGTGGCTGAAGTAGTATGAATGGTATGCCATAGTGTCACAGACCATGTTTTGTAGCATGACACCAGAATAGCATTGCATGTCCTGAACATGGAGGGCATGAGGGCATATGGGGATCTCTGAAATTGCAAACCTCCTGTGATAGGGTTGCAAGACTGTGGCATGCAAAGGGAACCAAACCCAGGGATGTCTTATCCATATTGCCCAGAGAAATCTCTGGAGTGAACTGTCCTAAAAGTAACATATCTATATTTGGTCTTGGAGGGAACTAGTTACTTTGCTCCAAAAGAGAGCTTGGGAATAAACTAGCAGTACAGTGTGAGCAATCAAGGCTCTGAGTGCAAACTGGGCTGCTAGACTACCTGGATTACACAGTCATAACCAGAGAATTGTGCCACAGTAACATATTTTAAGAAATCATATCATTTTGTTGGTGAGATAAAGCCATATCCAACTTAACACATTGCAGCAGCTGGAACTCCCATTTTGGAGTGAAATGAATTCATTAAAATGAATGTAGCTTGCAAATCAACCACGATATTTTCTTTCCTAATCATTGATATTGTCTTTAAAATGGCCTGTTAGTTTAACAGTTTCTTTGGGAGAAAATGGCAGCTCTGAGACTATACAGCTCCATGAAATTCCAGGCTGGCATGTGATTTGTTTTAGATATAGCTATGGCTGTGATTGTAATTGCCTCGGAGTTTCTTGATGATCACTATTCAGAAAGCTTCAGATGATCCTGAAAATCAGAGCCATTTCTGATCTTACCTCTTAGATAGTTGCTTCAAGTACAGCAGGGTAAAAGGGTGTTGAATACAGCCGATGACAAAACTTTCTGGACACAGTTGGCTAGTCAAAGCTGAGAGTAAGATTCAGACCGACTATTTTTGATGCCTAAAATAGATTTAGATGGACTTTAAGCACCAAGGTCTTACTGCAAAAATCAGAGCTCCTACTCCTTCAGTAGACCCAGTATTTTATACTACATTTGCTCTCACATATTTATGAGAAGCTGGATGTCTCTCTCTCATTTAAACATTTGTGGAATTCACATTTAAGGCAGAGAAATATCCAAACTGCGTTTAATCCCTAAAGGGCTCAATCTTATTATGCTTAGAGTATGCCTAACAAGCATATACAAAATTGAATGCAGAGAAGCACAATAGCCAAGGCTATTCCCATTCAAAAATGCGGCTGTGATATTTACCTTTTCCTAGTGGTTAGAGACTCACTTGGGTATGGGAGATTGAAGGTTTTCCCCACACCATTGACTGAGGAGACGTAAATTCAGTTCCCTCAGCAGACTGAATGGATTCAAAGGCAGAACTCTCTCATCTTCATAAAGTGCCCTGATCACCAGGTTGTCATTTGTGGAAAGGTCATTCTTCACCCCTTCCCTTGAAAGGGCAATGTGACCAAGGGGTAAGGAATGTTAAAGTTTGGAGGAAGAAGTTAGTGGGAACCTTTCAACTACAGGCTCAAGAACTCAGCTGCCAATGTGTTATCTTGGACATTGTCAGTGATTCCAGATTGGCTTTGACTGAAACAGCTATAAAACAGAGAAAAGGGACATGCACCTGCCAGGATATTTGGCAAAATGCAAGGAACACCATCATCACCACCATCTCTTCCTCTTACATTTTACACAGAGATTGCTGCCTAGTAAGTACCTGTCCTCACTTGTACAACTTTGCTCTCAGGTTCCCAGAAGAATTGGTACCTAATACAGAAACCAAAGACATGTTTTCAGCAAGAATGAGAATTCAGACATATGCCTGCATTCAATTTTGCTTCTGAGCTAAATCCATGGCAAACTGATTCAACCTAACCCACACCTAAGGTGTTGCTGTGCTCTGTAAGGGAGCTCCATTAAGGATGTATTTGGCTAAACTCTCTGCTTAGCACAGCAAAACTAAATTCCCTACAAGGTACTTGCATTTACTGTGTGCAGAATTTACGTAACTAAGTTCAGAACCTTGGATTACCCTCTGTAAACCGCGTGTCTATTTATGAGATGCTGCAATGCCAAGGCTGTGCTCCTGTAGTTCATAATATGGCCTGAAAGTTGCATTTGTTTCCCTCATATATGCAGGTGACATTGGAGTCAGCTATTTTTGCTGCCACTGCATCCTCACTCTGCTTACTCCTACAAGCCACCTTGGAAAATGCTTTTAACAAAGTCAGTTCCAAGTTTCACTCCTCATCAATCAGCAATAATATATATTTTTTAATACAGGCTGCTAAATTTAAAAGAATCTTCTACTTTGACCAAGAAGTCTATTCTCTTTGACTGACACTGAAAACTATTCAGTATGGAGAATGGTGATTCAAGGTGTGACCCATTTTGTATTGACTTGAGGGAGAACAAGAGTGTGCCATGTTGCTGAATGGCAACATCAATTTCTTAAACACTGTGCAGTGAGATCAATGAAAATAAATCAATACATCACTTTACAAATGGTGGCATGGAAAGAAGTCTCATAGGTATTCCCTTAAGAGATAAGAGAAAGGAGGTAAGGAGCAGTATTAGCTGTGATCACAATAAACCAAATACTAGGCAAGTCCTACAAAAATACATTAACCTCCTTTACAGACTGTCAACAAATGGGATTATCTCAAAGCTCACATACTTTGCTTCCTGTCGTCAAGAGGAGCAGCTCATCCTTCCGTTTTACTAAACAAAACCTAGAGGTTTATCAAATAAAATGAGATTATCTTCTGCCTACGTAGCGCAAGGAAAAGGATGAGAACAGGATTTAAAATGAGGCAGGAGTGATGTGACAGCAATGAAAAGATTTGCATTATTACAAATGGTCTGGGAGAGCCTGAAAAAATCAGATAATTAAAATATAGAGACTGTCATGCTACCATGCCTTGCTATCATTTAAGTATTTTTTCATTTCCAGTTAACATGAATCTGAAAGGAATGCTGTTGGAAAAGCATTATATTTATGGTTGTGTTAGGTGTCGAAGCATGTTTTCAAGCAGTTAATATTATTCTATTTCCTTCATCTCACTCAATTAATTATGAGGGGTGATTTGTGTGAGGACAGATTGGAAGTAGAAGGCATTCACGATGGTTTAATTATGGCTTAACTGATGTCTTATGAAATTTGAGAAAACAGCCACATTATTGAATGGATGAGAATTTATTGTGATGATCTCATTATAGCAAGCTGAACTGTGATGGTATTCAGCTGAGAAGAATTCTTAGAACAATAAAATACATCATTGATAAAGGTGTATTTTTTCAAAGGCCGTTTTATTTGCATATTGATGCAAGGATAGCAAGACGAGAAAAACTGAATAGAAAAAGCTTCCAGAGGAGTGTAATCCCGTTCTTTCTGAAACCCAGGGAGGACTAAATTCAAATTAAGCTAGAAAAATTCATGTGAAATATACAACTGGATTTCAGGAGTGGAAATGTATACCATGGGATGGACTAAACTTTCAAAACACTGCCCTGGGGAACAAGCATTGAACAGTGGAGTCTCACTAACTTGCTTCTCACTCAACCCTCAAAAATAATAGATGTCTGTAACTATAATCACAATGAACATCCTCTAGGTTTGTGCATTACAGCCTGAGTCCTAGACATCCAAAATCCCATCCACTTCACTCTAATTTCCAGACATACACAAAAACAAGGGTTGAAGTGTTGAAAGATGTGAACTGTAATGACTGCAGCTGTGCTATAGAAGTAATGAAGAGCTGAAAACTGTGACTGATGAGCTCTTAGATAATGGATTAATGAGCAAGATGCCTGTAATTCATCAAAGGACTAATGTATATCTACACAAGGTACATGTGGTATACTATAGAGAAGGATGTGGAGACCAGGAAACATCCAAATATAGTATTTAAAGAGATGGATAGAGCAAGAACAGAACAGAGTGGTGTTAATCATTTCAGGTCATACATACATTTCATGTATGTTAAGCAATTAGTGCACAAAGAAGGCATGAAGGGAAACAAGAAAGCCATGATTTATTGTATAGAAAACAGATAAAACAAGAGTAAAATAAAGATGCAACTTGATTTTTTTTTTTTCATTTGAGCTACTAGTCAGATGCCAGTGTGATGCTTGATCACTGGCATCCCATGTTAAATGCACAAAACGCAGTATACAGGGGTGGGAGCAGGGGATGGTGCCAGCAAAGCCAAAGCTCAGCACAAGTTGAGGCTTGCCAAGGGTATCAAGGTTAACAAGAGCTTCTACACCTGTATTGGCAGTAAAAGACTGAACAAAGGAAATGTGGGACAATTGCTGAATGGGGTGAGTGATTTAGCGCAGCCGACACAGACAAGGCTGAGTAGCTCAATGCATTCCATGCTTCAGTCTTCACCAACAAGGTGTCACTGGGTGCTGTGCTTGGAAATGGGGTTCAGGAAGAAGAAAGACCAGCAGTGGCTGAGGACTAAACTCAACCCACACGCACCCATGAGACCTGATGGGCTGTATCCAAGGGGGGCTGAGAGAACTGGCCAATGTCACAGGCAGGCCTCTGTCATCTTTGAAAGGTCATGGAGATCAGGGTATGTTCCTGATGACTGGAAATGGCAAACTTTGTACCCATCTTCAAAAAAGGCAAAAAGGTTGATTTGAGAAACTACAGGCTGGTCAGCCTGCCTTTGGTGTCTAAGAAAGCCAAGGAGCAAGTCCACTCAGATCACATTTCTGAGCACATGAAGGAGAAAAAGATGACTGGGAACAGTCAGCATGAACCAAGGGTAAATCATGCCCGTGCAACCTGATGGCTTTCTAGGATAAAATGACTGCATTTGCTGATGAAAGAGAGCAGTGGTTGTCATTTACCTTGACCTTAGCAAGACTTTTGTTTCTTATTTCCCAAAATATTATTGTATCCAAGCTAGGACATTATCATCTGGATGGGTGGACAACTAGATAGGTAAAGGATTGGCTGGATATCAGCCTCAGAGTGTTGTGCTTAATCAATTGTACTCTACCTGAGGGACAGTATGAAGTGGGGTACCACAGGGGTTTATCCTGGGACTTGTCCTGTGTAACATTATCAATGACCTGGAGGAGGTGAGAAGTGCACTTTCATCAAGTGAGCAGATGGCACTATATTGGGTCCAGCTGATTTGCTTGAGAGCAGGGTGGCCATCCAGGGTGACATAGACAGGCTGGTGGATGGGGCCAGTAGGAACTTCATGAAATTCAAGGACAAGTCCTAAGTCCTGCACTGGGACAGACTAACCCCCTTAATGGTATGGGTTGAGAACAGACAACCTGGGGAGCAGATCTGCAGGTCACGAGGATCCTGGCAGATGGCAAGCCAGGCATGAGCCAGATGTGTGCCCTTGAGCAAAGTTGCAGGAGGGCTATTGCGGTTATTGCTTGTGTCTGATCCGATTGAAATGTCCCAGGGCATCACAGGAATTGCCTGGTAGTGCAGGAAAACAAACTCCAACTTTCTAAATCTAAGACCATTGATTTAACTGTAGGACTGTTAAGATTGTATGATCTAACTGCAATGTCCTTCAGTCTGCTGTCCCAGTGGAGGTACTGGATGGAGAGCCATGCAACAGCAAACACCAAGGGATATAGTTGGATTAGAAATCACAGAAGTGCCTGAGAATGGTCACGTAGGAATTAGGGCTTCTCCACTCAAAAAGGTGACAGGATCACTAGCTTGACTGAAGTGCATCTACACCAATGCATGCAGCATGGGCAACAAACAGGAGAAGCTGGAAGCCATTGTGCAGCAGGAAAGCTGTGACATAGCTGCCATCACAGAAACATGGTGGGATGACTCTCACAACTGGAGTGCTGCAATGGATGGCTATAAACTCTTCAGAAGGGATAGGCTAGGAAGCAGAGGCGGTGGGGTAGCCCTGTATGTTAGGGAGTGTTTTGATTGTCCTGAGCTTAATGATGGTGACAATAGGGTTGAGTGTTTACAGGTAAGAATCAAGGGGAAGGCCAATGAGGCAGATGTCATGCTGGGAGTCTGATATAGACTGCCCGTCCAGGATGAAGAGGCAAATGAAATATTCTATGAGCAGCCCGGAGAAGTCTCACAATTGCTAGCCCTTGTTTTCACTGGGGACTTCAACTTCCCAGATGTCTGCTGGAAATACAATACAGCAGAGAGGAAACAGTCTAGGTGGTTTCTGGAGTGTGTGGAAGATAACTTCCTAACTCAGCTGGTGAGTGAGCCAACTAGGGACGGTGCCCTGCTGGATCT
>VXAL01017135.1:139752-160775 GCA_013399475.1 Chauna torquata | reverse complement strand
TATGCCACTCCATGTTCCCTGCTGTGTTGGCAGAAAGGAAAAGAAAAGAAAAAACAAAAGGAAGGGGAAAAAAAAAAGAAATGACGAGAAAAGAAAAAAAACAAAAAAGAGAGAAAAGAAAAGAAAGGAGAAGAGAAAAGAAAAGAAACAAGACTGCTTTGAGGTGATTAATTTTTGCATTTTCACCAAACAGCTGTTTCTAAGTTCAAAAGGCCATAGTTGTAGCCGGTATTTTCAAAAGTAACCTGGATTTGGGAATGTACTTTTTTCTTTTTTTTTTCCTTATTCATAATACAAGGCACCTGAAATCACTGTATTTAAAAAAGTCAGTAACCACAGAGCACAACTTATGCTAACCATTTGTGCTCTTTCTCACTACACACAATTGTGACGTAGAGTCTGATTGTGTGTGAACTTTGCTATCTAGCTGATGGGATCCGTTTCACACTATTAGTAGAAAAACAGACTGAACAGAATTTGTTCTTTTCAAACTTCTAAAAATACTTGGGCTTTTCTCACCAGTTAGGAATTTTTATATGTTTACTGTTCTTCACTATAACCAATTCCAGCAACTGCACTGTTACAGTAAAAAAAAAAAAAAAAGGAGCATGCTAAAACATGAGCTGAAATATCTCTAATAGCAAACATTTCAAAATATAAATATGACTTAAGGCTAGTGTCAATTTTTTCCCCTTTTCAGAATTTCTTAGACATACTCTGCCTAAGCAGATGATCAAAATTTATTTTCAGTAAAATATGTAAGTAATATGAAATTAAATTACTTACTTTACTAAACTTGTGTTTTTGGTTCTTGCTTAAACCTTAAATGAATGTGGAAATCTGAATGAGATGAGATTAAAGGGTTTAAATAGCTTTAAAATTATATTTACATTAGTGCAATCTGTCAGTTTTAATACTAATCTGCTTTTTTAGTTGAGATTGTATTGTAAAAAAAACACCCAGAGTGGGCTAAAGTAGCCCACAATATTTGCATGATGAAGCTTGTTTGTTTCGTTTTTAATCAGTCAGAGTTCTCAAGGAAAAGTTCAGTTCAGTGTTTCGATATTAGCTGTACTTCTTAGAAATGACCTTGTGGGGTAGAGAAGCATGGCACAGTGGCACTTTCCAGCTGTACACATGGTATCCGTCGGGGTACAATCATGCTCAGTCCCAGCACCGCAGGCTTGGACATATGTTGAGTTTTATTTCTTTCTTCTGACATTAATCCTATTCACCAGCTGTTCTGCCAGCTGCCATTCTTCAGCTTGGAGATTACATTTTGGGGTATACCAACAATCGCCTAGTTGACCAGTGTTCTCCCCACTTAGTTTAAAAATGATTGGAGTTCTGGGTTAGCATTACTCAGTCTTTTTTTACTGCCTATGTCCTTAACTGTCTTTGAATTCTAGGGTTGATTTATGATCACTTTGAATACACTGCAGCAAAACCCTCAAAAGGGCTCTGATTTCTACCATACTGGTAAATCTGTGTGCACAGAAAAAAATAAAAAGGTTTGCAGTTAACGTTCTGAAAGCTGTAATTAATGTTACATGCACTATTATGTAAACAGCATTAATTAGTGCCAAATTCTTCCGATAAAAATCATATTTTAGTCAAAAGAATATCTTAATTTTTCATTTTTACAAGTGCCTATTTTAAGAAGTTGCATTTTTGTAAGAAACTGTTTCACTAATCTGGTTTGAGCAGACTATTAAATGTCTGTTACACTCATAACATATACTAATAAGTCGTATAGATTTCTCAGTTCATATTCCAGATGATCTGTCCATAAGCAGGATGTTAAACATCTGTAGTTTAAGCCTTCTGGGACTAACAAATGCATTAATGCTGGAAAGAAATGTGGCCTGAACAATAAGGTTACAGACCATGTGGTAAAGAAACAGCCCCGATATCATCAGCTCAGCACATACGGTGCACTATGCCTGAGTTGTAATACAGCAATAAAAGAACAATGAGAGTCTTAAACTGTATTTGTAGCATATATTTATCACATTCATATCAGTAAAGACCAAGAATCCCATATTCAATGTAATTATTTCATGTGGCAATTTAAAGATCTCTGTTGCACATGCTTCACAATTGAGCAAAATTGGCTATTAGCTGGATAAGGTTAAACTAAACTATAATGGTAAATATTTATTACGGGAATATTCAATTAATAATGCATATTCTGCATTTCTTTGCACAGCCAGTGATTACATTCAGATCATGTAAAGCAGACGTTGGAATCATCCAACTCGGATCACACTTTAATGAAACAGTAGCTACGTTAATAAAAACCACCCACCTTGAGTCCTTTTCCCTGTTCTCTTTTGCAGAGTTAAGACAATGTTCCTTTAATATAGTTAGAGAATTAAAGCATCAATACTTAACACAAAATATTTTTCAAATAGGAGTTACTCTTGACTTCCATCATAGTCAAGAAAAGTTTTTTGGGGGGGGTGGGGGGTAGGGAGGGGGAATCCTAAGAAATATTCCTGATGAGATGATGTTCCAGGCTTACCAGTAGTGAACCCCCTTTACTAAATATGGCCATTCTATTTATAGAAATATTCATATTTTCATTGGTGGCCAAAGCACTGCTTATAGGAAAACCTACAGGTGACTAATAGGAGTTGCTCACTAAGTGGAATAATGAATAGTATTAGGTGTCAATTAAATCAAGCTTCCCCGAGGTGCAGGTGCTCCACAATGTACTGACACATTTCAAGTAGCAGCGCCACTTCACCCATGCATATGAACAAGCACATTTGCATATTAAAAAGCTGAAAATTATTTAACTGAAGCAAAAGTCTTTTAGAGATGATGGAGGTTATTAAAACTGTTGACAAGAAAGAAGGTAATTGCCTGAAAATGAGAGATGACATTCTGCTATACACAGGGAACGTTGTTTTTGTTGTATTGTGCAGCAGTGCCTGGGTGTATAACCTATTACATTGAGATTGCTCCTATGCAATTAGACCCTTTTTGTCCTCACTTCAATAAGGCTATGATTATGAAGGATTGAAGAACACTTGGCATATTGAATGTCTGTTGTTTTTATAACTTCGTCAGAAATGACAAAACACGTTTTGTGTCCTGTTTTTTCTTTGTAGGCTTATTGATTCTGTGATTATAATATTCATAAAAGACAATGTGTTCATGGTTGAACACTCTGTCATTTATACAGGTTTTATTTTTGAGCATAGTACTTGTTTGAATGCCAAGGTGTTAGTCAGAAAGATGGGCATATAGAAAGTAAAAGATGAATAGGTGAGAAATATAGCACTCTGATAATGCCAAATATTTCTATTAAAACTGAAATAAAAAGCCCATGTATTTCAGAAGTATTTGCTCAGCAATACTCACCAATACTTAGTGAATTTACTTTTTCTCTCTCAGCAGCGATTGTTTTCCTGTGTGTGTTCTTTGTCCTGTCTTTCCTGGTGGTACTCTAAAGAAACCATTTGAACTGCACCTTGCAAGTGGCATGAAAAATTGCTTCTCTGTAAGCCACGACTGAGACACTTCATTTAGCTCACATACTATTCTACAAGGAAGAAAACAATGGAGCTTCGTTTTATGTAACTCCCTAAGATAAAGGTGCCTGGCAGGCAATACCATTTAATGCTTACCACCTAAATGGTCATTTGTGGTGGGATTTGCAAAACTGCCTAAGAGATTTAGATGCCCAGTTCCCATTAAAGTTAATGAGAATTGGCGGCATCCAAATTCCCTTTGCAGCTTTGAAAATGTCAACCAGCCTTTCAGTGTTTGTGATCATGCTGTATGTTAAGAGAATGTTTCCTACAAGCTCTGTTTTTGTTAGGTTTTCTATTATGTTCCAGGAGTTGGCTGAGAATCCAAAGAGAAGCAGTGATTGCAGTGACTTGCTTTGAGTTTGGGCAGAGATGTTAACCTTTCTGCTTCAGATTCCTTGTCTGTAAATTGGAGACACCAATGCTTACTTGAATTTGCAGTATGCTTTGATATCTTTTGAATGAATTCATTTATATGAAAAGCTATAAATACTTGTTAATAAGAAGTTTTTTTGCACTTCCAGGGTCCTGGTCTGTTGAGGTGTGTAAGACATGTAAGACCCTCATCAGTCTAAAACAGTTTTAAATAGATTAAACCACAGAACATTGTAATGATATAAATTATTTATGATATAATTGATGTACTCAAATACGTAATGAGTCATGAGGATAGATGATCCAAACTCAAGTAAAAGTATGTCATCTATTAGTATTAAGTATCTTTTCAAGAATGCATGATTTCTTTCAAGTTGTGGCTTTTTCATATGTGATTGCATTTTAATCTTTTGTCAGCCACTGCATGCCGTGTACTTTCAGCTGACCCTTTCATGAAACCATTTGTTTACTTTGATCTCTGAGACACTGAAATTATCTGCTTGCTTAAAATCACATTGGTCGCAATTTGAAATAGTAAAGTTTAAAATTTATGGGATCAGTCCTGTAGTTCTTGCTTAGATAATATACTGTTTCATTTATTAAAATTCTCAGTGCTGAGAATGGTAGGAACATTTCAGAGAAATTGTTCTCTCAAAATCCTCTGAGTGCTTGAAAGAGAGTTGAGCTTTCTGGAAAATCTAACTACTTGTTTCTTGGTAAATGCATGAGAAGGACGGAAGCTCAGCAGTTGTCACACAGTTCTGTTCTAGTGTTGTGCTTGGTGGGATACACAGTATATATGCGTATATCTCAGTGGTTATATATTGAGTATTTGATATTTCTTTGCCTTAGAATCTAGTATTCTTTTCAAAGAAAAAAAAACCTGATCTATTTGTTCCAAGGGAGTGCACCACTTACTAGCTGTAGAGAACATCATCTTTGGCCGGATAAAATAAACTGTAACTTCAAACACAGTAGCTTGCATATTCATCTATAATATACTGTGAGAAGGTTTGTTAGCCAGGAGAAAGGATAGATGGCTGTTATGGGCCAAGAAATATCATTTGATAGGTCTTGTGCAGAAACCATTATGGAAGTCTTTTTAAACTAAAAGTAATCTCATAGATTTTAGTAGAAGATAAATCAGTTTGCATTCTATTGAAAATTAATGTTTCTGAAATAAATCTTGTTTTAACCAGCAAACATTTGGCTTCAACCAAAACACAATCAGAGAACGTTCTTTATACCATTAGTGAGGCAGAGCATATGTTTCTGCTTTATCGGTTGCTGACATTAAGCATACTGATTTACTGGTTTGCAACTCGTAGTTGGGCCACTAGGATCCGTTTAATTTGTGTTAAGAATTCAGCTTAAATTTTCTGCTGCGCTTTTAAATTTTAGAAAGTAGTGTCATTTTTTCGTATTATAAATATATTTTCTATTCTTATGTAGAATCTTTCTCTGAGAAAGCCAGGCAGTCTCCTGTGCTTTGAGGCATGGAAAAGCTGAGAGTGGTAGCTGTTCTTTTGAAGGACTGTCAGTGGGCAAGTAGGGAAAGAAAAATGATTTTAAGCCCAAGTCTGCAGAACCTCTGCTCCATAACCGTTCTGAAATCAGAACCATGTTCATTTTGGAGTGAGTAGCTGCCTGGAGCTTGTTGAACTTTGCAGACTTGCTGCTGATTGTTATACCCTAACCTGCATTTACCAAGGACAGGACTCATGGGTTCAAGAGATCCCTGCTTGACAGGGACTCCTAATGTATGAGGTGGCCGCTGACATTTCTGACATCTCCTTACAAGCTTTTGTTGTGTCCCAGACTTCCAAGAAAGGAGGTACCACATAGGCTTTGTGAGATGTGCCAGTAGCAGGACCTTTGAAGGGGCTGTCTGCAGTATGATGAGGAAGGGCTAAGGTCCCCAAAAGAAATAGCTCTGAATTCTGAAAACACATTTGCAGCTGGTGGCTCCTGTACTGCTTTGTCTGAAAGGTATTATATAACAGCATGTTTCTTCTGATGGAAGTGATATTTAGCTCATAGTGTCTTGACTCTGTAGTTGTGTATACCATGAACATACTTTCCAGTGACCCAAATGATGAGTTGTGGTTACCGACATTGGATGCTTAACTTAAAACATGCTGGGACTGATTTTTCAGATATGTTCAGCACTTATAACTTCAACTTTCAAAACTGCCGGGCCCAGCAGCTCTGAAAATGAGATGTAATTTGATTTAAGCACTGTACCTAAGTTTTCTGGCTGTTTTTTAAATGCTGCAGTTGTGTATGTATCTGTATCTAGCTGTAAGCACACAGATGTATAAATAAGTTTCGTAAGCATTCAATGTACATAAAACACATGAGTTCTATGTATTATTCCAATTCATCTGGGCAGTAAAACCCAGCTGTCATTAAACAACACTTTCCCTCTTTCAAATGGCAGTTATGAAATGGCAGACTAGTCATTCTTTCAAAGACCCAGACCTCGTTTATTGAGATGCTCAGAAGCATCTGTTGATTTTGCTGTGCCTCTATTATGCCAGGCTGAAGGTGCTGTTGATAAAGCCTTCTGAACAACCTTCCGTTTTAACGAGGATCAAATTCTCTTTATTAGCATGAAAAAAGAAAAATATTTATCATTTGAACTGGATGAAAGCTTCTCCAGTTCTTACTAAATGTTTCTGGAGTCAGTGGTCAATAAACTCTTCCTTTCTTTTCTCGTATTTGGAGATGCTATCTTGTCTGCTAACAGCAAATCTGATAAATAAAAATCTGTATGTATTTCAGTGAAAAAATACACTTACTTCTGCCTATATTTATGTAGGCAGGATTTTTTTTCCTTTTATTTAGTTTTGTCTTTAATCTAGTTTGAGAATGAAATAGTTGAGAGCTTTTTAAATGTTTTATAGGGATAATGTTGTGAGTTTCATTAACAGAAAAGCTTACATCTCAGAGGAATAAAGACACCCAAACTATTTTTTAGCTATCTAACTCCCAGTTAAACAAAAGGCAATTAGATGCTTAAATCATATTTAGATATCTGAATAACTTCGAGGATTTGAGCTAATAGATCTTTGTCTGACACATTTCTTACGTGGAAAGGAGAATTAGGGAGGGGAGAATGAAAGCAATAGTACAATGCATGATGAATTGATTCCTAGGTGATTTGCCTGGCTGACTCTGGACAGCATTTCTAAGCATCTCAATTAAATGTTTAAGAATTTAGCTTCTGTCCTACTTATCAAATTTTGAAATGTCAGACATCCACCTGATACAGTTGATTTTTCCAAAAGATAAGTTGAAAAGAGATGAAACTATTTCGTGAAGGCCAGATTCTGATTTAGTGTGAATCGGGAAAGATTTTAAACGTGGTTTCTTTTGTACTTTGTTTCACTGTTTGATCCAAAACAATATGATTTTTTGCGTGACATCTGTGGACAAATCTGACCTCTCCTGAATAAACCCCATTTAGAAACATATTTCTGGATAAGTCTTTGAAAAATGTCAAGGTCTGGATTCTGTGGTTTGTTGTTGTGCACTCCCCCCCCTTTTTTTTCTCTAAGTGTGCATTGCACAAAAGATAAGAAGGGACTTGGTGCGCAAGGTCTGTCTCTTGGCCACTTTTGGGTAATGGTAATAACTAAAAGGAAATTCTGAGACCCACTTGGAATAATTAATTATTATATTTTCCAGGCATGAGTATTTGGGGCAGCTCTTTTCTGTCACATGTAATCATTTAATACTCATTATGAAATTATAGTCAGGATGAGCTTAATATCTTTGCATTGTTGTGTTTTCATTTCAGTTATCTCTATTACACAATGTTATTTTTCAAGTCCAGTTTTTTTTTTAAATTGCAGTTTGCCAAATTTTCCTGTTTATGAACTATTCAGAGATAATTGAAATTGCCTGTTTCTCACATGTATCCTATTCATGCCATCTGCTACCTGAAATTTAGTTTGGATACTTGCCATGCAGTTGTAAAGTGCTTTTCAGTTTTATTTATTTCTTGTTGACCATATGTTGTGCTTATATTTGTGTGCATTTAGTGTCATTCATATATATATATATATACAAAAGAGAAAGCATTCATTTATCTTGATTTACCTAGTTTACAGCAGATTACTTATTATCACCTGATGATGTCTCAAGCCCAAAATTAATTTCATTCAGATTTAGTGAAATTTGGTCTTCATTCATGCCAGAAATTGAGAGGTTCTTTGTCAAGTAAACTTTACAATTATGAAAAAGTTAGGATAGTGTAATTGGAGAAAAAAAATACTGTTGTGTTTAAATCTGTTTGTATTGCAAGTTTTCAAAAGAATTAAATCCTTCAATAGCCGTGTGAGATAAAACTTCTTTCTATCTGAGAAACTGAGGCATGAAGGGATTGAGGCATTGATTTTTTCACCACCGATGTTTTGAAAACCAGCCTGTTTTGCAGGAGTGTGGTGATAAACTCTGCTGTTCCTATATCCCAGCTTCATTCTAATGCTGTGGGCCAGTCCCAGTGGCCATCCAGGAGTAAGCAGAGCAGTTACTGCAGCTTCTGCATGCTTGCGTGGTAGTTTTACAGTACTCTGAGACTTCTTTCTGATGTAGTCCAAGAGTTGTTAGATTTTCCTTAACACTAGTCTGAACAAGACCAAGGCATAAATATAGGTCTGTGGCACAACTGACAGTCGATTTGTTATAAAATTTATCTTTCCTTTGTAGTGAGATGGTATAATTTACTCCTGGCTGTATCACTGAGGAATAATGCTTTCTGTATTTGCTCTTGAAAATAAATTTTTTAGCAGGTCAGCCATCATTTTTTTCAGATTGTTTCAGAAATGTATGTTTGTGTAAGTCTATTTAATACACATTTTGCCTGTATCAAGGGCTAATGAAAATGCCCGATAGCAGTGTGGAGTGCAGAAAGCCTGTACCAGCGCAGTCATTACATCCGGGTGTGCGCACTGACCACTCCTGCTCCTTCAAAGTTCCTGGAAGCAAATTATTGGAAGGGGGTCAGAGAGGAGTCGTGGCTTCACCTCTGTAGCTAAACACATGTAAAGATCCAGATGGAGAAAGAGGAGCCTTAGGCTCCATCCACAGCCTCACCTGCTGGAGCAGAGGTGCTCTGAAAGTGTTGCTGGGTTCATGTGGCTGCGTTGCCGCCTCGAAAGGCAATGGCATGCATTTCACTCGATATTTCTGAACACTGAGCTGTCATACTTTGCCAGAGAGAGAATGGAAAAGAGTTAGCGGAAACAGAGAGGTAAAGCTCTGGTTCACCCTCCAAAATATTTGAGACTCTTGCATGCATATACTCTGGAAAGAAACCTCTGAAGCCCTATGTAAAGAAGTATTTCATTCCTTGAAAGCTGTTTAATTCTGCACAAAAGTCCTTAACGCAGCTTTTGAGAGGAGATGTCTGCTTTGGACTCATTGGCCCAAGCCTTTTATTCCTGTTGCCCTTAGGTTCACCAAATCTAGGCTGGCTCTAGGCAGCTACCCGTGGGAGCAGAATGCATCTTTTAAGAGACACGGGAGAAAAGAGGAAAAAGAGAAAAGAATGTGTGTTAACATAAAGAATAGATGATTCTAGGCAAAGAAGAAAGGAAAAAAAAAAAAAAGAAGCCAAAAAAAGAGAATAGAAACATTAAGGGAGAAGGAGAAATTTTTGCTAATCAAGTCTAGACTGCATGAAGTGGGCACCTGCAGCAAGGGGACAAAGATTTACCTTCGCAGATGGTTTCGCTATTGGAGGCCGCTCTGTTGTCAGCACAGGACCCAGCTTTCTTCTTTTGGATACAAAGAGCCCTCCTCCCTAAAACTCACGCTTATGGGGTTTAAAACTATTTCATATTTACTTCCTGGCATTTAACCTGTGGTCACCTGACAAGTGTGGCATTTTTAGGGTAAGTGCTATTATTTTTCCAGTCTCAGGGTTTACTGTCGTCGTTCGATTTGGAAAATATGGACTGGATGAATGGGCTCGTTCCTTTTGTAGGGGATTACAATAACACACGGAAGCCTGTGAGTGCTTCTGACAGATGTGTTGGCGGCCTGCCACCGCATGAAGGGTGCGGCCCTGACTGACAACTTGCAATTATATGATGATGAATGGTTCTGATGTGTGTTCAAGAGAAAACCACTTTCTAGAAAGTGAAAGTTCTGCATACGGTTCCTATAAAGTAAGTCTTAAGAAAGGCCCTAACTTCTATTTTTCGTTGGGATAACCAATTTGGATCCTCTTTTCTGTCAAGCTTTGTCTGGTTTTGATAAATAAGGGCCAAACCGAAGTTTATGTGGGGAAAGTTAGCTTTGGCCCATTTTGGCTTAAGAAATGCTTTGTCTGCATTTTTAGTCAAACTGACATCATCACTATAGAGATACACATGCATACGCACAGAGGAATACTTAAATATATACACATGACTGTGCAGTAGCCAACAAGTTCATCAAAGCAAATCCATCGAGCAAAAAACCACTTTTCTGTCAGGGGTATAATTCACCCATCAGTAGGCCTGCGTAGCTCTTGTTAGTGTTAATGGGAGTTTCAGCCACACACTGAAGACAGAATGTACCCACAGATGACTTGTAAATGATCTCTTTCTCTACTAGATTTAATCCAGATTTTGCAACATGGTACTGTCAGAGATGCAGCCTCTGAGCGGCAAGACATAGAGAAGGTCCAGTGTGGGGCACCTGGCATCTTGGCCCTGGCAGTTATTGCAGAAGGCAGTTGATGCTGGCTGACACAGTGTTGTTTGCCAATGTAGGGACTGTATCTAGTAGCTGATATGAGTTGTGCGGTCTGGGGGAGCTGTTAGGGCTAACTTTGCCGGTTAGAGCTGTGATACTGTGAGTTGAAACCAGAACACCTGCAAAACGAGAGAAATTAAGCTTTTAGACTAGGATGTGGCATCTAAGCAAGGAACAGGATGTTGTAAAAGTAGTGTTTCAAAAAAATCTAAAGTTTGCTTGATTTGAACAAACATAAGAGCATATATATCTGCCAACATAGAAAACATATGTGTTTGGATGCAGAATTAATGTCTTACAAGTTGTTTTTGTGCTGCTTTCCGTTTGGTCAACTCTATTGACCCTTTTTGTGGAACGCTGGTCCTTGTCTCTGTTATAAAGAGAGGGAATTTTCTTCAAAGAAAAAAAGTATTTTTGCTCAAAAGCATAGTCTTGAGTATAGGTGGAACATGCTTATGGTATTCAAATTTGTAATCTAAGCTTTGCTAAATTTACCTCTGTTAGAGAGGAATTGTTTAGCAGCCTGATCCGACATGGGGATTCCTGCATGACTTTGCAGTGAACAACTCTTGTGGTTTTCCTGTATGTTTGTTAGCAATATTTGTTCTTATTCTCTGATCAGCTACTTAATATAGTAGAAAATTAAATGTTAGGGCCTGGATCTCTGTCATCATCCATCTTGTGAAATTATTTCACCAGTCCAAAAAAAAGAATAATAATAAAAAAATGCAATCAAAAAGAATGTGCAGTTTTATAGTTATTTTGTAAATATCTGTACAAAGTAATGGACTATTGCAATTTAAATTCTTTAACCTATGTTCTGTGACTAATTGCCTTCAGTCTTAGGTGCTGAGTAGGCCGAATTAAGTTTGCAGAAGAGAGATGCTATTGTCTTTGTATCAAAGGTCGCATTTACACCGCTGTTTAAAAGATAATGAACTCATTATGGAGTTGTGTTTTGCTGAAGAAATGAATACATGATTTCCTGTCAGCTGACAAGCGTTTGGACAATACCAGATCATACCTGGATGTGGGATAGTTCACTTAAAGGAATTGTTGTTACTAAATCCAAATTGTTCTCCAAATAGTTCTTACTTGCCTAAAATTGAAACTTCTCTGAACCTGAGAAATATGAGCAATCTTGTTGCAGAATAAAAAAAAAATCCAGGTGACTTCAGTGTTCCTGGGGCATGCCGGCAGCTCTGGGACCTGCAGCTTGCAGTTTGCCTGTGCACACTGCCTTCCTCCCTTTGCACAGGCACATTTGTGGTGCCCAGTGACCACTGGCTTGGGCTGAGCACTAGCACTTGTTCCAGCTGAGACAGTAAGTTAGATGACAGGTATAGCTGGGGAAGGAAAAAGCAACAAAAATAAAGTAATTCAGTAAGCTTAGGCCATTGAGTTCTGAAGGGTCTGCAAGTTTCAATAGAAGTAATTAACATGATTCCTTATCGTTTTTTCCAGGGGCCTCCGTCAGGGAGTATGGTAGGTGCTGTGCATGTACCAGTAGTAAATGCAGTCCTTGTCACAGACAGCTCTCAGTCAAGTCTTATGATGAGAGAGAACAGGTGAAAATATGATTGGTAGGGAAAAGTGGGCACCACTGACAATGATGTTAGTGTATTTGATATAAGGAGCAGCAGTCCCAGTGAACCACCTGCCCAGGCATACATAAGGTGGTGTAAATTACACCTTGCCCGTAAATAAGTGTTTAAAAAAAGCTTAAGGAACCAGAGACGTGTAACTTGCAATGTTTGAGACTCTGCCTTCCTATGCCTGAAGTGCTCATGATTATATAAATAGTGTGAGAGTGCCAGTATGGGAGTAGGGCTTAGGCAGGTTTGCAGCCTCAAGTTTAGAAAACAGATTAGTTGACAAAAAAGGTTGCACGGCTGTCTAAACACAATGAGTTCTGTGGGTAATGTTAAAAAAAAATCCCAGCAAGGTAATTCTCATGTGGAGTAAAGACAATGAAAATGCAACCAAAGGGTAAGAGATTCATCTCAACTTTAATGTATGTAAACACAAACTAGATGGACAGAGTCATGAGCGCGTGGAGAACCTGGCAGCAGCTGAAACTTCTGCCTTTGGTTTGATAGAAAGAAACTTTTGCATTGCATGTTCAATTCACTGCGGCCATGCTACTTTTTCCTGTATGAGGTCCATACATACAACCTTTTATACGGAGGACCTAGCCTTAGAGATCATGCAGTGGTCTTACTAGGGATGCTCTAACAGACAGGAAGTATAGCCTGTTACAGAATAAAGAAATCCTGCTGTGGATTCTGTTATTCCTGAAGTACAAGTGCAATAGATTGTAATCTACTGAATGCAGTAGGAATAAAATCTTCACCTGCTACTTACGCACTGAATTTGGTAATATATTTAAGTGAGTAAAGCATATTTTAGTTTTCCAATATACTAAGCCATTTAGCATTATAACAAAGATATTTTCCACTATGTCCTGTTCTTTGGAGCTCATAAATCAGAACTTGTAATTGAGCATTCTTTTGCATAGGGGTTGTTCTGATAACATGAAATTTTCTACTGGCCCTAAATATGAGAAAAATCCTTCTAAACAATTGAGTCTTTGTTAGATTGTTTTGCATTTGTTTTAAGAGTATATCATAAAATAGCATTAATCTCTACAATTTCAAAGTAGCTGTTGCAGAACTTCAGCCACGTTTAAATTTTCTTGGGAGTTATGCACCTAAAATTCAGCTCATTAATTTAAACTGTTGTAATGATAGAGTCTGGACTAAATCAACAGGAGCAAGGAAACTAAATGTTTAAGACACAAATCCTGTAAATTTTCTTTGTTGCATGCAATAGAACTTTTAGTGAGGGTTGTGGCATAATTCGCAAGCTTCATTGCCTATTTCTTGCTTGTTAGTGAGGAAGCTTCTGGAAAAGAAAGGCCATTTATCTACAGAATAGGAAATACAGAATAGCTCAAAACAGGCAGCATGTGCTTACCGTGGTTACCTTTCTCTGCAGCTGAAGGTTTAATTACAATGAATATGTATTTACCTTCTGGGTAGCAGATTTTGGTTGAAAGCTCCCCAAGTATTATTAAATCTGCTCTCAGATGTTGCTAAATGACACCCCATTTTCTTAGCTCAGAAATTCATTGTATTGCTGTGCTACATATTTGGGAGAGATGTATGTAGTGATGAATTTGTGCGTCAGCTTTGGGGGCAAAGATTATTTTCTGTGCAGAGAGACTTGATGAGTTAGCAGGTCATGTAGTGCATCACGCTGTGACGTCCCTAGCTCTGAGCAGGCAGGGGAAGCTGTACAGGTCTGTCAGCCTGTACATTGGGGGTGGCACGACATGCTCTGCCAGGAGAGCAAGAGGGACTGGGTTGGTTTTACCACGTTGGGACAGGGTGCAACATGTATTCTTTTAGTTAGTGAAGCCTGGTGTGGAGAAACTGGAGTTCAGTTCCTGTTCACCCTCTCTTTAATTTGAGGTGATCAGCAGTCATCAAATTGACATTGTTTCTAAATTTGGCTACTAAATCTAACTGCTGAAAGTCTTATAAGCACAGGTTTAATAGTGTTCTGATTTTGCAGAATGTCTTCATGACTGGTGAAAACTTTCTTCAGTTATTTAACAGAACTTAAAATGTTTTTGAATGAAAACAGTTTTTGTTTCTATGTAGATAAGTATGATTTTTCTTACACAATTAAAGAATATTTTTCCTCAAAAAGAATTCTGATTCATCCAGTTCACTAACAGGATGATCCTCAGTGAATGTGAAATTATCCAGTTGCTTGTTATATCCTTACTGGTCCATCTGAAGCCTTAGTGTCTATTCATTACTTATTATTCAAGCTGTGCTCTGAAGACATGATTATTACACAATAGTTTTTTTCCCCAACATATTCTGTAAATGTGCTGCAAACATAAATTATCTTCTCAAAGTCTTTGTGACTGGAAAAGAAGGGTAGTCAGTATACCAGCTTCACAGGTATGCGACTAAGAGTGCAACTTCAAAAACATCACTTGTTTATTGGCTGTTTAGTGTGAGGTGCTCAGGTCCTGATTCTTTTCCAGAGGACTTTGTGTAGCAGTTTATATATAGCTATATGTATTATAGCCTCCATCTTTACACTGACTTTACATTGACACAGCTGCAGCTGTGAATGTTCAGCAATTCCTCAAATACAACCCCAAGTTTTTTTAAATCGAGCTCCCAGAAAATGAAGTGCCATAACTGCGACCCATCATTTCTCCTTTTGCAGTTCCCTCCCTCATTCATTTCATTTCTTCAAACTTCTGCAATGAAACATAGCCAATGAGCACGAGGACAACAGCCTCATTTGCTCTACAGTTCCAGTTTATGCCTTTGTGATTATCCCATGTGCTGAATGTAGCAAGAATCCTGTAAAAAATTGCGTACAATTTTTCATTTAATTGCATGTATTTTTTTAGTTTAAAGAATGTATCGTAATGCTTATGCACACAGGGGATGAGTTAGGATTTCCTGGAACACTTTATTTCTAGCATTCCCATATCTTTACAGTACTGGACTTTACAAAATTAATAATGGTCTTTTACAAAGAAAAAAAATGGTGGCTAATTATCAGCTGTATATGTATAGGGAAATGAATACTTTAAGATATTATTCTTGAAGATATTAGTGTATTCTTTTCTTAAGTCTTTTCACAGATTTATAGTAAACCAGCTGTTATTGCTGAAATATGTGTCCATGGCAAGTAGCTTGGTGCTTGTGAGATTTGTAAACCTTCTAAGGCTCTGCTTGCTGGGATTCGCTCAGGAAGGTCTTGCTTGTTCTGTATTTATATTTATATGAAATGTGATAGTTTGTCAAAATTTTATTAGTATAAAGGAGGCTATAGGATTGATTTTATCAGTGTATTTTAGTGTCCTAGAAAAGACTACATTATCTGCCATAGAGACCTTCAGGAATGGTAAATAGAGAGGAGATCCTAGCTATTGTTTTCATTCCTTTGCATCCTTTTTGAAGTCTTTTCAAATCAAGAGCATATTATTTTGCTTTCTTTGTATTATACTTTTACATACAAAAACGCTTAAGGATTTCTCATGAAAAATTCTTTTTGTTATACAATTGTTTTAATTTCAGAATATTTTATGTAAGAGCTGAGTTCAGATTTTTATACACAGTATTAAGAAGCCTTCAAGTCATTAAACAGATGTTTATTACTGCATTATTAGGGTAATGAGTGGAACATGATTTGGGGGAACAAAATAGAGGTCTTTTGAATCATCCATTTTTTGTTCATAAATCATCTGGTGTCACGAATTTTCTGAGGAACATTAATCAGTTTAATAGAAACCTTCTTTTCTTGCTTTTTAGGAAGTCCCCTCCACTTCCCCCCAACCAGAAACTAAGCTGATGTGAAGGATCACACACTTTTATTTTTGTGTTGCCTTTTGTTTAAGATATTTTTACTCCCCAAAACTTTTACTAACATTTTCATAGTCATTTCACAGAATTTCTACTTTGTTAGAAGATATAATAGTTAATTGGCATTGCACTTGATAGAAGTCATTTCAAAGTAGTGGCAAAAATGCCTATTTGTGCTACCAAATCATTTGTGAGTTGAGATAGGATCCTGTGCTTACTTCAGCTTCGTGTGAGAATCTGGGATAACTGTGCAGCGTTAAAAGAAAAGAAAATCTGACCCCGTGTCTGTCATAAGATGAGTCCAGTGACTGGCTTTACTACTGAACGTTAGCTGACGTGTGGTCTGCAACTTCTTGAGATACTAGGGAAATCCATTTGTAGAGCTACACGTCCAGAGGCCATATGATACGTGGTTTCTTCCAGAGCGGTTAAACACAGAAAGATTTGAAGATTAAATTCTCTATAGTTTGAGTAATAGTGAGAAGAATGTCACTTCAACTTACGAGTGTTTGAAAAGAGTGGATACCAAAGATGAAAGTGAATTGTTTAGGGTTATAAAAGGACTATAACAAGGAGTGGAGGTATGAGATTAAGAGAAAGAATAGTTAGACTGAATATTGGGAGAAATTTCAAATCTATTTAAGACGAAGTAGACTTTGGTGGAGCTATGCTGATGAGTTCTAGATAAGTTATTGGCTCAGTCTGTTCTTTTCCACTCTGAGGAAAAAGGTCAATACAGAAAGATATGAAGACGTGGAAGCAAAGAAAATAATGAAGGTTTTGAGATCTACTTCCACCAGCAAAACTTTCTCCTTCTGCAAAATAACAAATATTGCAAATCCTATTGATTTTGTTGCTTTGCTAATAAATACATAGTAAGAGACAGCAATATAAGTGCATCGTTCTCCTCTGATATATCAGTTTGTAATCTTTTGCCGTTCTCCTCTGATATATCAGTTTATGTAATCTTTTGCCCAGCAAATTGCACTCCCCTTTTCCTGACTATCCCTGATTGCTGTGTGGAAATCTTGAGACTATCTCTTGCTAATATTATATGTTCACTTGGGAAATAAATAGAGGTGCACATACTTAAGGAATAGGTGATTACATATAATGTACAGTATACTATCATTGTAATGCAAATAAGGCAACGATGTATACTTCAATGAATGCAGCCTATCTAACAGTAAAGTATAGCTTATAATAGAAGAGAAACTTAAAGTGGAGGAATGAAATGTACATGTAATTTTGACAGACTTAAAAGATATTTCTTTTCTACTAATATGCCAAAACACTGCATCCAAGCAATCACACTGACATTTCAGAAAGCACCCTTTGACGTACACAGAGTATCGTCTAGTGCAGCGTTCATGAAATTAACATTTTCCTGGAGTAATCATATACAATTAAGTGATGCAGAATATCTGAGGCAATACAGATTTCTGGATTTTCTGGATTTCACAGGAACTAAATATATTTCTTCACACGGATCCTGCATGTTTTAGTTGAGCAGTCATTAGCATGTTTATAATGGTTCTAATTTAGCACAACATTTTCTGAATTTTATCCTTGAGTCATTTACAAATTGTTCATATTGAGTAAACAAAGGAAACAGATTGCATTTTATACTTAGTAATTTATCTGAAAGAAGAGGGGAGGGTTAATTGTCTGAAAGTTTTGCTCTGTTTGGGGAAGTGATTCTAGTCTTGCATTGCTTGGCACACAATGCCTTTTTCCCTGTGTTCTGGGAAAAAGAAAAAAAAAAAGAAAAAAGAATGGAGGAGTGAGTAAAATGAAAAATTAGGAGCAGGACAAGATTGGCCACTCCCAAAGGGGAGTGTGGAGCAGAATTGGAGCTGGCACGAGATTATCTAAAACAGTTGGTGCATTCCTTAATGATCAAGTGCTTGAGAAGTCCAGCTCTGTTTCACAGAGCATCTGTGTTGATGTTTATATCAGTGCCCTGCTGTATGGGAAAAGCATGCTTTCTCTTGTTGCTTTTCTAAAAATAGTGTGGCATATAGCATTGTATGAGTTATTTTAAGAGAACAAAAACATTTGCAAGGTTAAAGGTTCTGCTTTTTAATAAATAAATAAAAATAAAGGTCAGAACAGTATCTTGGGTTATTCTTTACATGAAATTCAAACTTCTTTTTATCTAGAGTTTTGCATGGAGCAGAATGCTCCGTGCAAATGCTCTTTGCACTGGAGAATTCCTGTTGAAACAAGCCATCTTAGGTAGAATTGGTACAAGCTTCAGACTCTTCAGCTTTTCACGCTAGCCACATCATAGAACGCAGGTCTGGAAATCACCCCCAGTTAAATTCCAGTGTTTCTGTTTAGAATGTCTGTTGTTTCATGCAAGATCTAGACCATTCAAGTAGTGCAAATGAATTCAGAGGAAAACCAGAACATTTTAATGCCTAATTATATTTAGTGAGCTTGGAGAGTTTTAATTAAAAGTTAAGAGAGCTCTCCAAGCTCTTACAGTTCTAATTTTATCATATTGTGGAAATCTTGTCACTGTAAAAAAAAATGTTCAGCAGTTGGCAGATTTATTTGGTTCCCTGTCCTAAACAAAACTTTAATGCTAGGTAGTCAGATCACAATCGCATTTCCATTATTGCTTTTGCAAGAAAACATCTACTGTGGGCTGATCTCTTTTGCCTATAGTTATATCTAGGAAGACTTCTTTGCACTACACACCCTTTCTGGTTTTGTTTTTCTTAGGATGGGGGGATACAGTACTGCCTACAGGTTGCGCTGAGATTCAGGACCAAGTTGTGATTCATGATCAGAAATGTGCTGGGTGTTCAACAAAACCATTGTGGGATAAGCAATCTGTGCCAGAGACGTTACAGCGTAAATAGCCAAGGCGGACGAAGAGGTGGATAGAAACGAGTCAATACAAGAGAAGGGAATAAGCAATTGGCCATGATTACTTAGCTCCTTAATGGCAGGAACAAGGTATGGAATTTAGGAGTTAAATCCTTTGTAACTTACGATAAATGTAGCAAAAAGGATTAGCAGGTTTTCTTGTTCTAAATGTCATGTTGCTTATTTTTGTGTTGTGATTGTATTTCTGTTTTTCAAAATAGAAAAGAACCAAAACCACCCCCGCAAAACAAAACAAAACAAAGCAAAAACAATGATCACCAACAAACTGTTGGCCAAAGAAATCAGTTTACTAGCTAATGGCATGTCTGAAATGCCTTGTATTTTAATTTTCTGTTAGACCACAACAATTAATTACTTTAGGAGAACAGTATGGAAATTGAGAAGGATGAGATGAGATTCCCCTGACCTGCCTTTCCACTGACAGCAAGATTGAAGCCAAGCTGCTTATGAACAAGAGACAGTGCCAGTACATTACAACTACGGATGTTGAGCCTTCAGGCTGATTTTTGATTAGTTTTGTATTGTTGCTGTCTCTTTTTCTTTTATTTAAAGTTTATTGAAACAGAAAAGGATAATTTGTATTTGAAAGAAGAAGAAAAAGTAACTATGGCAACAAAGAATCTATTTTAGTAACATTACATGAACTTTACATCCTTGGATGAAAAAAGAATAGATAGTACGATCCTGCAGTTAAGTTTCTGATAGTCATGGCAAAATTGTATTTCTTAAATCAAGAATGTAAATATAAAGTCCTTAATTTCATTTTGAGTTGCTAGAAGATTATAAAATCTTGTTCTTTCAAAGGGAATTAAATGAACCTTTTGATTTTCCCTTTAATATCAGAATGTTACAGTTCGCATATAATTTTAAAATACACAATATGAAGAGCGAAAATTAGGAAATGTTTTTATGACATAGATCTATGCTAGGTGCTTTCGATCTATGCTCAAAAATATCTGGCAGGCAGTGCGTTCACAAAAGACATGCAGTCAAGCTGTTGTCATGCACTTGGAGATGGATCAGTTAGTCAAAGGTCCCAACCAATCTGTGCAGGTATATAAAAACTCATCATCAGATTTGAAAAAATTCTCTTCATTTGCTGAATAACCCACATTTTTTATGAATAAGTCTAATAATAACACCAGTGGACCTATTGTTCTAGTTTACTTGTAAGCGACAAACACCAGCTAGGGTAAATCTAAAGTATGCTTGACTTTTATTCAGGAATATTCATAGAGTACTGATTTTGTTTAAAATTTTCTACTCTGAACTAGATTTAGTATTCTCTGAACAGTGAAACAAACCTTTCATTCAGATGCACGATGGGTTGTACTGTGGTTATTATTTTAGATATCAGGTCTTTAGCTTCATGCACTTGAGAAATGCACAATTTTATTTGAGGCATGGGGAAAGGTGTGCAAAGGTAGAAAGGGAGTAGGGCAACAACATGCTAGCCACTGTAATGTTTGTTTGAAACTTATTTGGTTTGGGGGGAAAAAACATCAGCTCTTCAGCAATAGGAATCCGCTGAGGTAGGCCTTGTAAGCACAGAGATGCCTGTACCTAGGTGTTCATAATCTCATTTAACATTCTTTCAAAGAAAAAAACGGCACCTTTTCTCTAACAAATACTTCATAGATGCTGACAGGGTAATTCCACTTGTGCTGTTTTTCTCATGATTTAGACTTGAATGAGGCATTTGAACTCGTTTGACAAAGGCTGATCCAAAGGACACGTTTTCTCCTGTGGAGCTGAAGGCAAATACATGTAATGAGAGAATATAAATGTAATGGTTAGAGAATATAGTACATTAGAGAGGGAGGAACTTGCATACTGTTATTTAGTCCCAAAGCTTACAAAAAAACATTTTTCTTATGTTGAGAAATATCTACTAAATTGTAATGGATTATAACTGTAGACTGTAAGTTCTGAAGTAGAGACAAAGATGCCACTAATTCTCAGTATTGTTCTTCTAAAATGCAGATGTGAAGCTTCTCCTCCGCCTACTAAGGATCATGTTTTAGAACCGCTTCTCTCATAGGATGTCTGATTTCTAATTCCTCTACCT
>VXAL01017135.1:123898-139661 GCA_013399475.1 Chauna torquata | reverse complement strand
AATTATATTTCTGTATTGTTTATGAACTTGCTATGCATTTGCAATCATTATTAATAAATCAATGGGCTTTTGTCTTCTGTCACAAAGTAATGTATATATTCAGAAAGAATTGTATGCAAAACAAGACATGTTTTAGAACTCGTATCATTAATAATTATCTGTTTGCAGTATTGTTACAACGTGTTTTGAGGGAAGCTTGTTATAAAAGAAATAACAAGGCAGTGCACAGTAGCAAGAATACGACAGTTCAGTTGATCACTGGTATGGGTGTTATAAATATGCCAGTCTGTACTATAGTGTTTTATTAAGTCTCAAAAAGTCAAAGCTGATTTGAAATAATAATGTCTGACAGTGCTTTGAAGTTTTGCTGCTGCACTCTCACATTTAGGCTTTCTTTTATGTATGACTTTACCATAAAAAACAAAAACACACACACGGTATGAGTGCTTTTTTTTTTTTCTTATCTGTATTTCAAAGAAAGTAATAAGAGGCTACTTCAGTGAATTAGAAAGGAAAAAAAAAAGGAACAACCCTCCAAAATCGATGAGGATAGGTGCAGGCCACTGTAAGGTCATACAGTATTCATGTAATATATCGCTGAGGTTGCTAACTTGTTGAAATTAAAAAAAAAAGAAAAAAAAAGGCAGCCGGGGGGGCTGGGGGGTGGGAATAAGGCAGAGACAAGAGGCAAAAGCTATCCTTGATAGGAACAAGATGACTTTCATTTGGTTGGAAGAACTTGAGAGCTTGGCTGTGATAGCTAACACACTCGTTCTTCATCACCGGTCTTGCAACAAAGAGCTGGATTCCATCCATTCCATGACTGATTGATTACCCAATGGACAAATGTTAATTCTTTTCATCGATGTTTTGTCATTGTGGAGAGATCCTTTTCATCTAACACCTATGCTTTTTTTTTTCCTGCTTATTTATCTTTAACGTCCTCTTCTCATTCACCTTTGCAAAACTCTCTTGTGTAGCAAGATCCTCACAGTACTTTAAACTTTACAATTGAAATTGCTAACAAAGTATGTAATAAACTGTGATATTAAATAATACCCAATGTTTCATTTAGTCATCTCAGTCTAATTATACTTAACCTGTTTGCTGTCCTTGAAAGAAGTTTTTTCCTAGTTTGCAACACAAGAATATAAAGATGAGAATCTGTGTGTTCCTAATACAATAAACTGCTCCAGTGCAACTGCATGAGTTTGATCCTACATGTGTCAGTACAAAATACGCTACTTTGCAGCATAAACCCAACTGTGGTTTATGAAGTCAGTGAGAAGAGCTAAAAATGTGTAAATGCTAATTTCTTTCTTTGCTTCTTTTATAATTGTCTTTAACAAGAATACCCCTGAATTTTGCAAATACCAGGATCCACGAGGTTTCATAATGGTTCTGAAGCAGAGCCTCAGTGCAGGGAGAGTGATGCACTGCAGATGTGAATTTGGGCTTCATCAATGTTCAGTGCTGGATTCTGAGTCGATGTTTTGTTTCTGTAATGAATCAAATCAGAAAATGAATCAATATAGATGAAGACATTTCACTGATGTCGTAAGATATCTTTGTAGATTTTGTATGTGTGTAAAAATTAATTTTCAGTACAGAAAGAAGAAAAAAATCCCCCTTCTTATTCACAAACCTTTTCAAAATGTGTGTTTGTGAACACAGAATACAGAACTTGAAGGGAAACATGCCTTTCAAGTATCAGCCTTTCTATTTAGGCTTGTGTCTAATGTGAGGGACCTCCAGAGAGCTTTAATACATACCATGATTTTAAATTCTAAAAATTATGCAGATTAACCCTGCTAATTGAAAATTTACAGGAATTTCACAAGAACTATTTTTACAGTGTTATTAAAAGGCTCATTGTGTATTCTTATAATGTTTCCAATAACAAAATACAGTAGCTATAAATTATGTGGTCAGATGTATAATGTAGAATTTGAGTGGCATAGGGGTGTTTAAATAAATTCTTAAGGATTTTTTCAGTCATTTATAGAGAGAAAAATTTTAACTAGCAATGTGATAATATCAAGAAGAAGGCATGCAGATTAGCCTTTTTTCCATTTCAGTTCTTTCTCCATTTGTCTTTAGAAATACTCTTTGCCCTTATGCAACGTAATAACACTACAGATAAACATGCATATTCTTAAGAAAAGTAAGAGAAGAAATAAAACAAGTGCTTTCAAGGAAAGTATTTTACCAACTCTTGCGATATTCTGTAATTGTCTCTTTTTTAAATTCTAATGTTTTTCCATCTCTGTATGAATTGAGGAAAAGCAGTGGGATATATAACCTATGGCAAACATCAGAATAAAATTCGAAAGCTCCTTTTTTTTTCCAGGGATGAGGGGTCTGAAATTTTGGCAGGGGAGAAACACAGAAACATCTTTTTAAACTAATGATGGTACCACAAAAAAAGGAGAAATTATACTGTTCTATTGATAATTGATGGTTATTTCTTGATTCTTCTATTATCAGGCCAGAACTCATAAAAGTAATAAGTGCCTGTTATTGTTAAAAGTTAATTGTTATTATATAACAAGTATTTTAACGCTGCCTATTGCAACTTAGAGCTCCTTAATTTTGTCTCTTTCATAGAAAGATATAATTAGTAAATAAATTAGCTTTTCTACTGAAATATTACTTCAAAAACATTTACGAGCTATGTTGTCTTTCCACGGAGGCTTGCACGGTGTTGCAATTAAAACCTGATCTTTGATCTTCTGGTAGTTACAGTTTGGTATGCTTTCAACTGGTTTTGCTTTTTTTTGTTTGTTTGTTTTTGTATTTTGTTTGCTTGTTTTCATTTTTTTTTTTTCAAATGAGTGATCCTAATGTGAATTTTTTTCAGCTGTAACTGTTTGAATCCTAAAATGTGGCTGTATGACCTTTTCCTTCCTTGAACTTCTCCCTGAATCTTTAACTCCTCCTTTTATGAACTCTTTGAATGCTTCTCCTCTCTCTGAATTGTTTTAGACTCCTCTGAGGTGGAACGCACTGTTTTGCGTTGTATTGGTGCTATCTCTGTTGCCATTCTTCATTTGGGCTTTTTGCTTTTGTTGTTACTTGTGTGAGTGCTTCTAATGGGACTGCTGACGTAAGAATCTGAGCCACAATTTGGTCTTAATCTGCCAGTAACTGAGCAGAAGTTATGTTAGGCTGAATTCTGCCTTCTCGTACACCCAAGTGTCAATTCTTAAATGACTGGAGTGGTACCAGTGCAAATGTTGTTAAAATTTGGAAGTTGTTAGTTGTTTGGAAATCTTTTTGTAAATTGATCTCCTTTTAATGCAGATGGCAGGGTTTCTAACAAGCTGAAGTGTGTGGCTGTTCCCAGTGTACTCAAGTAAGAACCAAGGTGCTCAGCATCCCCAGGGTGATATGTGGTCTTATAATGAAGGCTTTTTGCAAAGATTCATTTTAGGAATGAAGTTGCATGTAAACAATATTTTTGATATCTTGCTAAACTGGGCTTAAGAAATTCCAAGGATTTTAGCATAGGCTTTGTTGATGAGTCTGTCTACCAATGAAAATAAATGTGTGATGTTTAATGGAGATTCTATTATTACTAGCTGGAAAGGGAAAATAAATGTTCAGTTGTGTGTAAAGTTTTCTCACTGACTGTTAATAAACCTGATCTGAGGTTCTTAGAGTCATAAAATTCTGAATCATGACATCAACCATAAGAATTACCATCTTAAAAATCAACTTTTGCAATTTATCTGGAAAGTTATGTATAATTTAGACTTCAGAGTCAATTAGTTTAATTTAGGAACTGAAAAAGCCTTTAGATTTTATTGAAGAGTCTGCTATGCTCAATATCAGATTTTCTAGTGGAATCGGGGTCTGATCGTATGAAACTTACTACAGCCAATCTTCTACTTTTGCCTAAGTATAATGACTTCAGTGACAGTTTTGCCTAGAGAAGGCCTCCCGGACTGGGACAAAGATTTGACATGTATTCTGAACTTCAAATTATGAAAGCAGATCTTCTAATCATTGCAAGTAGTTTATAGTGTACCGAGAAAATTTTTGATACTGTGAACGTTCAATATGTAGAGTGCTTTTATGAGTACCATGGAGACATTATATGAATAACTTTTGCATTGACATGGGTATAAAAATGGGTTTCAGATGTCAGTGTGCCAAATTTTCAGAAAAAGCTTCTAAATCTTCATGTATAATTTCGAGTGTACAATCATTCTCAAATGAAAAAGACAGAATTTGTCTGTCTTTGGCAATTGGCAATCTATGCATGTAAATTGGCAGTTAGCATGCATAAATCCTGAACAAAGTTTTTCTTTGAATTAGACCCTTGTTAAATCCATAGTAACTCCATTAACCTCAGTGGAATTACTTTGGATTTAAAATGCTGTTAAATGAGAACTCTGTTTGACTACGAGTTCATTTCCCTTTGAAACTATGGTCCAACTAGAACAAGGAGAAAAGTTTTAAAATGAAGGTGGCACCTCTTTTCCTGATGAGTAAGAATATATTTGATCTTTCTTCCTTTTTTATTTTTTGAATAGATTCATCCTGCATGGAAAAGCTACTTTCTAAAGACTGGAAGGAGAAGATGGAAAAATTAAACACAAGTGATCTCCTTGGAGAAATTAAAGGTATCTCACCAGATCAAACTTTAAATGTTTACACATTTTAAAATTTTTTTTAAGTACAGAAAAATAATAGAAATAACAATCATAACTAGATGGTGCTTTCCTCTTTCCAGCCAACTCACTCTGTTTTTTAATGTTTATCTTGGAGTTGACAGATATGTTTGCCAAATTAACAAATTAGAGTAAGTCACAGTCAGTTATGGGCAGTATCATGAATATTATCACCAGGTTAGTTACATTAGTTCAATGACATTAGCTATGTATCTCTGTGACCAGAGGAAGAGGAAGAAACATCTTGAAAACATGGAGTTACTAGTACTTGGTACTGTTTCTTCCCAGTTGCGTAAAGTATATGTAGAAATTGCTTTCAGGTTATAAAAGGGGGGTCATACTATAATTACTGTTCTGAATTTTTTATTCAAAATTGGGAAAAAAATGCAATGTATTTTTCATATTCATGCTATTCCTGAGGAGAAAAAAGCCCTGGAGGAAATTCTGGACTCACTGAAATCAGTGGGAGTTTTATTGCTTATACAGACAGGACATTCCAGTATTTCCAAGATTTGTTGGACCAGCAGCCTAGTAAAAGTGAAAATTAAAGACTGTGTAGAAAACTTTAAAGTGTTTTTTCACCGCCCATCAATTCTTCCATGGATTTTCTTTTTGAAAAGAAATTCAGTGTTATTGACTAAGCAACAAATTAAAGAGGAGGGGGGTTTTGTACTCTGAGAAGGGCTCATAAGGCATTTTTGAAGAGTACACAAGGTACCTAAGATTTATTTCTCTTCATTTGTTTAATTTTATTTAATAGCAACTACAAATACGTGGAAATAAAGAATCACGTGCATTGTATTAATAAATCTTTACTAATGGGAAAAAAAAAAAGAGAAAGATCCTCTTTTATGAAAATGGAAGCTTAGGATTTTAAATTTCCTCTAGGGAGACTTAAGATAGTTCAATTTTTTTATTATGCAAACAGATAAAAGACTAGCCCTTTTTAGTAAGTAAATTATAATTTGTTCCTACAACTGATTCAAGACCAAGCTCTGTTGGATTCGCCTCTTGGATGTCACATGTAGAATTATAACAATGTGAATATGTTAGACAGGTAAGAAATCCTACAGTAGTGTCAACAGCAGAAGTATAGTATGCAGTTGTACATAAACATGTTAAAATTGATGGTGATAAACAAAAGGCAACAAAATTATGTCTTGAAATGACATTCTATTTAAAGCCGTATTGTCTCTTAATAGTGTGGAAGAAATTGAATGCTAGTTGGTCCATTAATTGCACAATATAGCTACTTAGTCCCTAAATAGAAACTACTTGAATGCTATTAGTGAATCAAAATTAAAAGAGGTGGAATCTCTAACAATGTAGGATAATATTCTTGTTTCTTTTGGATGGCACAAAAAGCTTTTTCATGAGCTTTCATTTATTAAAAAAAAAGATGTTCTTTTTTTCCTGGGTTTATGTTATTCCTCCTGTTTTCTTAGTATATATATTCACTGCAGAGTGATCTGTCAGAGTTCTTGCTCCTGTTTTCTCATCTACCTAAAAAGCTTTCTCACTCACACTTGGAAGGATTTTCAACTCATTCAACTACCTTGTCTGAGGATATAGCCTGTTAGCTGTATTAAAAAGAATCACCTGATCTGGCTCACCAGAGCTGCATGTTGACAGTCATTCGGTTAGTTTCCACAGCTAACTTCCTGTCTCTAATCCCTAGAAACCTTGCCTTAAGTGGGTTTCATGTCTGCTGTATCCCTCTCCATTACTAGATCACTTCCAGCAAGACACAGTACTGAATCTTTGCTAATGTACCTGCATTTTTCATCAACAGCCAAAAATACAAAAAAGCAGACACAAATGTGGAAGATGAATAATGATGGCTGTTTTGTCGTGCTTTACACTTACACTATTCAAACCTCTGTACAAAGACATTAGAGTCATTTTATAGAAGAAGCAAAGAAGGTGCAGAGCTAGATAGTGGGGCAGTCGCAGGTCTGAAGGGGGACTCCTCTTCTCTTGGCTCCTGAGCCAGTAGCCTGGCCACTGTCTCCAGGCTGGTTAGCTCCTAGCTGCTAACATCACTATCAACCAAATAACCTCATATTAACTCATAGTAACATTTGCGTACCTTAAATGGTTTCAGTAAGAAAAAAAAAAAAAATCCAGCCATCTAGGCAGCAGCAACACAAAAAACAGATTACAAAAAGGAGATAAAGCAAAGCAGAGGAACCAGAGAGATGTTTTACTCTACCAAAGAAACATACTTTAAAAAAAAAAAGAAAAAAAATCTTTACAGTGTTCAAGGTGGTTGATTTCCAAAGTCGTGAAGTTAATTTTCGTAGTACTGAATGAATTTCCAGTTAGATAATTGGCATGCTGAGGTCTGAAAGAACTATTTCTGAAAATGTGTCTTCTTTGGGATGTCAAATATGTTGGTCCTTAATTTCCATTAGATTCTAAATCAATTTATTTAGCTGGCTGATGTTTTTGGCTTTTGTGCAGAATTTCTGTTCATATTACTGAGAGCCTAACTTAAAGGCATGAAGCGATGCAGTAAAAATAAATAAATGAGGTCATTAGGGAAAAAGTCGTGATTATAGGGAAGTGAGGTGTGGTCCTGTGAGGAGCTGCTCTTTGCACTGACTGTTACTGGGAGTTGTTTATTTTAGAGAGAAGGCGTTGTTCTCACTAAGGATAACCTGAGCCACATACCCTTCCTCTGTGTCTGCACAGTTACAGCCCTGCCCCCCCAGTGAAAGGCTAGCATCTTGGCTGTGGGAAGGCAGTTCGCTAAGAATCAGTGCCAGAAAAAAAGGATGAAAGCAGGAAAAAAAATGTTCCACTGACACAAACTGCTTCTATTCATGTTTGGGAAGCACACAGATGAGAAGAAAAGATAATTGGCTGAGAGAAACAAATAAAAATGGTATTTTCTTGCTTTACCTTCTATATTTAGAACACAATAGTGTTAATCAAGATATAATTATAAGCTATATCTATTAATACAAACAATAGAAGCCAATACAAAAGTAACAAACAGCGAATCATTTATTTTTTCTCTAAGTGGGATTGTTCCTGTTCACAATTACTCTTCCATAGTATGCTACACTTGTAAAACTGCTTTTTTTCTGAGTCTCTTCATTAGGATTTCAGTTATTGATAATGGTCCAGATTCTTCCTTGAATTCCAGCCAAACAAGCCATTGACTTCAGGGAGGTTGCATGAAACTCAGAGGAGCATTTGGCAGAATGTTTTGTACCCAAATTCCAGTGGTTAAATAAGTCTGCTTGTTCATTTGGTATGTTTATAAATGAAACACATAGGTCAAATTTTCAAAGGTCTGTGAAGCTGTTGTGCTGAGTTAAATGACCTGCTCACCTGGAGGAAAAAAAAAAAAAAACCGACAGCTGCCCATGCAAATTATTTGATTGTATGCAACTACATTTGTTTAAGGTATACAAGCAATTTGTTAGGCTTATGTCCGGCTTTTGCAGTGTTGTTCTTTCAAAGAACGATTAGCATCAGGAAATACTTTTCATTCTAATTTTTGTTACCATGAATTTGAATAAACAAAGTGGTTCAGGGCTCTTTGCTAAATTTCCAGATATTTGGGTGCACAGAGTTCTGTGCACAGAACACTCCCCCGCCCTTGCTGCATGCATTTCTGTTGCTTAGATATCTAGTTTTTCTTCAGCAGCCATAGCTAGGCAGAGTAGCATCATTTATCACTATACAGAGTCTGTTTTAAGTTTTCTGTTTCTGTTCCAAATATAAATCTCTGGAATAGCATAGTCTTGCATGCATCAGGCAGTTGTCCCACTGAAATAGCCCGCAATGGTCTTTCTCAGCATGCAGGGTCTTTGAAGATCAAATAGGAAAGGTCAGTCTTAAAGTAACTTAAGCAATGATGTTATCGTGAAAGGGTCAGAATTGGTCTAGCAGTCTTACAGAAGAGTGACTGTGGGTCACCAGCTACTGTGTTACAGGTTAGTTCTCCGGCTTCCATTGGTGGTGTTTACAACTGGAACTATCTATATTTATACGCATTGTGACTTGAATGTCACATGCTGTCTTTGTACAGTATACTCTATTTTTGGAAGGATAGTGAGTGATGTCTGTATCTTTATCCAATATATCCAATACAAAGGGTTGGCTTGTGTTATGTTTCCCTTGCTTATTGCTTCCCCTTTCACATTTGTTACTTTATTAAAAGGAGCATAAAACTTCTATTTCATGTGATGCGTACACATTTAATGGCCTCAAAATGTTTGGATACGTGGGAGGCAGCGTGCCTGTTTCCTAAGAAAATGTTGAATTGAGTGTAAATGGACCAACTTCACTCACTTGATGGTCTCATTGTAAGGTCTGCTGTAAACATGATTGAAAATGATACTTGTCCCTGGTATTAGAGCACAAGAGAGATGGAAGGAGGTGTTTTTCTAGGAGCATTTTGTGTGTGTGCACTAATGACTGCAAGAGAACAGTGAGGCACAACTGTTTGAATTTGGTAATTTAACACTATCCATTTCTGGGGTAGTCTTGGAGAGGGTTCTGCATGAGTGAATCCTCAAGAAAGCTATGGTTGCTGCGATTTTACAGTGAATTAAATTTTTTCTTAAAATATGCAAGATTTACAAAACATTTTAAATGCTATTTTTGCTTCCATTTTATAAAATTTGTCTTCACAGATAAGCTTTTGGGTGTTTCTTGGTGCACTATATCAAACGTGAAGACTGTTTTGAGGAAAATAAATTTGATGTTTTCTTGTAGCCCTGACCAACAGTGCAGTCTGGATTTGTAGTAATTATTTCTCAGTATAATTGCTGAAATTTCTTCTTCATGAATTCTAAGGGTATATAACAGTCTGCTTTATAAATATGTATAAATAAATATATATGTCATATCACAGAGGCACTCAGAGGTTTTTAATTATGTCACTTTGTATGGTTATAGACATTTCAAAGCTGTCCTTTGTGCTCTCTGTTATAAACATATTTTATTTCTTTTGAAGTCTGTGTGATATACATACTAGCAATTAAAAACCCAGCTCAGGCTTTGAGACACAAGGTCTTCTTAATTAAAACTCAAACAAAAGCTACAAGCAAAAGCCCCACTATATGATTAAGGTCTGAAGTGTTATGATACATTAGAATCATTGTTAACTGCTAGGATTTAAAAAATCAATACACAGGAAAAAGGATCAACTGGTTCCAATTAGTGAAACCAATGAAAGCATTCAACAAAATGTAACAAAACAACACAACCCAGAGTGCCTACAATCAAATCCTTAAGAAATTGGTGCAGATTAGAAATATACCACAGTTTTCTGATAATGTATTTATTACCATGATCCAATGAAGTAATATGTTTAGCTTTAAGTTCTAGCTGTCTAAATCAGACAGGTATTTTTGTTTTGTCATTTCTCAGGTCATTAGCGTTTTGTGTAATGTGTTACAAAAGTTACATTTCTAGGTCTAACGTGACCTTCTAAATTAAGTGGTACCTTGATATTTGAATGACTGAATGGTTCATAAGCACTTTCAACAGTTAATATTTGCATACTCTTTAGTCTGATTTGCTTGAAGAAGGTAATTGATTTGTGTGTGTGTGTGTGTATATATATATATATTTTGGTTAAACTCACTATGCCCCTTTGTATCTATTTCTTATGATTAAGATACTGATATAATTAGTTAGGCCAGATGTGTGAACTAGCTTAAGCTATATGGTCCTACATCATCTTGACTCTTCCTGCTATGAAATACTTTTTTTCCAGATTCTGGATTTAAGTAGACTTAGCCTGAGTTTTACTCAGAGGGTAGTTCTGTGGAAATGAATGGGACTGCTCAATCTACATAGTGCTATTATTTAAATTATGTACATGTAAGTCTTGGCAGGATTGAAGCTGTACTTAGGAAAAAAAAAGGTAAACATTTTTATTGCTGTGGTCTTTTGGTCACAGAGTCATATTTCAGTGGCACCTATCACAATCAAGCCTGCTTCTAGTGTTAAGAATTATTGACTATTACCGTTTCTAGTTCTTAAAACTCCACAACTATAAATTACATTGTAATCAACCTTTCATATAAATCAAGTTATTCATATTGCTGAATACATTTTATAAATAATACCAAGGAGGATGCATGCAGTATATTTCCAGGCACACAAGGAATTTGTTACTGCAATCATACGTGTGTGTATATATATATATGTATATGTATATATATATGTTATTGAGGTATGTTTATAAGACTAATTCACAACTCAATGTATGAACTATATTGCACTGTATTGAGATCAGTGGGACAGCTCATTTATATGCTGTGTTCTGTGGAACTGTGGCTCAAATATCATACTAAGAAATAGTATCAACTGTTCATGAGAGAAGGGGATAAGAAAGAAAATGAGCTAATAATAAGGAGCTGGAAACAGCAAAACATTTACTGGTCACATTAGGAAGACTGCCTT
Organism: Chauna torquata; assembly: GCA_013399475.1. Taxonomy (NCBI): domain Eukaryota; kingdom Metazoa; phylum Chordata; class Aves; order Anseriformes; family Anhimidae; genus Chauna; species Chauna torquata. The sequence continues at coordinate 128,556 of VXAL01017135.1, read as the reverse complement.
CTAGAATTTGATCCATTCTTCAGTTGTACAAAGAGTGACAGGAAAATGTACGATATTAAAATGTGTTTATTTTCAAATGCCATTTAATTTTTTTTTTAACAGAAAAAGGAATGAATATAAACTAAAAATTACAAGGTTTTTTTCACCTTTTTCTTAAAAAAATTGTCATTTTCTTTTATCTATTTTTTTTTAGTAATGTAGATTTTCATTTTTAATTTTCATTATATCAGTAATTGTTTTCTTTAATGAGTACAGCATCTGTCACTGTAGTTGAAAGTCTCTGTGTTGAAGAACCATATCACCACTTGGAACTGAAGGCCTCCTCTTCTGACCCAGGATGTCAGTGGCAAATTTCCTTCAGACTCAAGTCCCAGCTTAGTTGCCAATGAAGATACGTACCTTTAGCAATATAAAACTCCAACTGAAGACAAATAAGCTCCTTCATATGAAAAAAAAAAGTGCATATGTAGGAGTTTGCAAGGTTAAAACAGGAGTGGAACCTCCATTTCTTGTTTTTTATAGTGTTTCAGTGCTTTTGGCTTTTTGTTGCTGTAGACCTATCAGGTCAAATTCTAACAAATTAATGAATGTAAGCATTTATCTAGAAAGATGCACACAGGCACCATACTAAAAGGACTGAACTTTTCTGATCCGTTTTGATTCTGCTGAAACCCATAGGTGTACTTTATCAATCTTTTGTTAGAGGAGTTTAATATGAAGGAAATCTGTGATTTAAGTGTCAGATACAAAACAGCATAATATGTTACACTGGTATGTTGTCTCTATAGATACTGAGCAATGTGGGGAAGGGTGTAAGGAAAGGGCAAGCACAGAGTAACATTTCCTCAATGTACCCTGCCATTTTCCCATGATCTATGATTAATGGGCTTCCTGATTCAGAGGTGGTACATTTGGGTTTAATGGCCCTTGATAAAATTATCGTCTATGATATGTCCAATCACTTTTAAACCTTTTAATTGACAGCTGGAATGTCTGTGGGGATAAGTTCAGCAGTTAGCAATATGCTGTATAAAGCAATATCTCCTTCTTCGTATTTGAACCTTGTAGGTGTCCCCTGGATCTTGTATTATAATGGACAGGGAATTGCTGTTCCCTGCTCATCTTCTCTGTTATATTCCATTCAGTTGTCTCTTGTCCAAGTTAGAAAGTGAAAAATATATTTATTTATCTGTCACCTTATGTGACAGCTGTTCTGCACTTTGATCACTCTCACCACTCTTCTTTGCTCAAAATATCCCTATTCTGAGCAACATCAACCTTTGGCACTGGTTAATAAGAACCTTTGCAGCAATCCTTTTCACCTCAGTTGGTTTTAAATTCCCTTTCTGAACAGGGAGTTGGTCTTGAAGTAGGGTCTTGATGTATGGGTGTTGTGTGATAATGAGAGCATCCTGATGGAATCAAAGAATACCAGATTTTTTTTTCTTGAGAGATATAAAAATACCTTACTGGGAACTTCACAAACTGTGGACCCAGAGGAGGCTCAGAAATGTCATCTGTAAAACTTATGGTACATAGTGTTAGTACTAAATAAAAATAAAGTACGAACACAATTGGAAATCTCACACGCAACTGAGAATAGAAGAATGTAAAGTGCAACCTGACACAGCCACTGCCTCAACCGCCTAAGCTCAATGAGGAATAGAAGAAGAAATAAATACAAAAAGNCACCTCACTTCTGATCTGGCCGATGACATATGACAGTTTTCTGCCAGAGGGCAGATGTAGCCAAACTGGGCTCGTTTTCCTTGTTTTCACCTCCTCCTGCCGGAATTACAGTGAGTCCAGTCTAATCAGCACCCCCTTGCTCCGATCATGATACCACCCCGCTACTTAACTATTGAGACCAGTTCACTCTCTCTCTTTTCTCTCCCCCCCATTATTTATTTTAGATTAAAGTAAATAATTCCTCTCTTTTCACCTTCCTGCAACTTTTTGCAGTTGTGGCATGATTTGCTAAGAGAGTAATTTTCAAAAATACTACAAAGATGAATCCTCTTCAATTAATATGAATATGGAAATTATAAAGCAAATTAAGAGAACTGTATTGAAACAGTTTCCATAGGAAATTTGTCTGTGCAGAGGGAAGAGGGACTGAAATCTATTAAGGACATAGTCTGTCCTGATTCCTGTGAATTCCTGACTGTGAGTTTGTCATAGGTATTACTCTCTGTGTTAACAAAATCAGTAGATTAATACTCAGGGAGCTTGGTCAGAAATGTTTTTTTGTCATTAGCTCTCATGCTGAAATCTTGTTATTATATATGGTTTTTTTGTACCCTTTTTTCTTTAAATTACGGGTAGTTTCACCCATATATTCCTAGTATTTACCTCGGTTGGTATCGATATGAATTAAAGTTTAATATTAGTCAGTTTGTCGTAACTGTTCTTTAACAGTTATACAAGATTAAGTTGAGACCTGTTCAAGAGCTGTTTAAAATCTGTTGCCCTGTAGATAGCAGTAAATGAGAGGCTAACACAGTCATGTCTGGAATGAATCCTCATGTCTATTAAGATTGTTTGAATAGGTTTCCATCACAACAGGTGCACAGTTATTTTATGAGTAAAATATTATCAGCCTTCCAAATTAGCCAGGGCAAAATGCAAGTTGTCTGATTAAATAATCAAACCCAATACTTAAAATGCACTTGATTTCCACAGGAATTTTAAGATGCTAAGTCCCAGTCTATCAGTGAAACTGTGATTGTTTGCAGCATGCAAGTAGCAGCTTGTAGAGTAACCTGTTTGGTATGTTTTACATAATTCATCCTACATTATACAAGACAAAACTGCTAAAAAAACATGTAATAATAGGTTTTGCTTCTAGTGAAACAATTTTAATCTACCAATGAAGGTATTATACTGCGCATTAAATCAGAAAAAAGTGGGCCTCTAATAGAAAATAGTTTGAAAGTGTTCTGCTTTCAATTAGGAGGCACATCAGTTTAGAAATACAAAACCCTGTGTTGTTTTTTAAGTAATTTGGTTTATGAAGAGGGAGGGAAAAAAGGAAAATCCTCTGAATCTGAAGTGCAGCTTGCAGTGTGGATATCACATATGTCACTAGTTATTGAATAGCTCAGTTAAATACAGCAACTCAGAGACCCAACAAATGGGTAAAATCTGAAACAGTAGGTTCACCATGAATGGGAAACTTAGTAGTGCAGCTGTCAGACACAAATTATACACAGGTAACAGTTTGTTTTCATATCTGAATCTGTTTTTCTATCAAGGAATGCTATGAATCAGGAGATGGGATCTCAAATACAAAACCACAAAGTTAGAGACAGCATCTGGAGGAGCTCCAAGCCACAAAAATTAGGGAAGAAGCACAGAGGGAACAAAAACTGTAAATGCCTGCATGGATTCTGCCTCTATATACATTGAATTTAAATAATTGTGTTGATACATCAGTAATAATAATTGCTGATAAAAATTATAGTCCTTATTTTGGGCAGCAATATGTTTTACTAAATGTGAAATTAAATGCAATTTATATTAATTAGAGATAATATGAAAGTATGTAAGTGGTTGACATTTCCGACATTTTTGAACATACTACTATGTGTGAAGATACATCTTTTGCACTTGTTTTGACTTGGAAATGCTGTAGATTGATATATGGCCCCAACGTGTTCTGTTGAAATAAGATCACAGTTCTAACCTCTAAGATCAGAAAATTATTTCAAGACAAGTTTCACCATACTTTGAAATTTAGTTATGAGATTTGATCTTTGGTGTACCTGTTTACAAGGCAATTATAGTTCTATCTAGAATACAGTCTTATCACAGGTACTAAAACAAAATCCACTGTTAAAATGCAGGTGTTGTACTCAAGCTGCAGAGTTTCAGAAGGCAGCATAGTAGTGTATACAGACATTTTACACAGGCTTGCACAACTTAAGTTTTTCTAAATGCGGGAAAGCTTGCAGAGACTTCAAGTTTTGATGGGTAACATCAAAGGAATACAAACAGGTTTACTAAGGAAGGTAAAGAAAATGAAATGGGCATAACTGTTATGTGGTTTGTTTTTTAAGATCCATTAAGAATCATAGAGTTCCTTTTAACTTGTAACTGAAAGAACTTCTTTTTTCCTTCACTGCTTTACTGTGGTGCCAGAATCCGTTTGCCTACATATTGTCAAGATGCAGCAACAGTCATGGGATGGCTGTGGGTTTTCTTTTAGGGGCTCTAGTAAATTGACAGTTACTACCTCAGGATGCATTTGTAAGTTAATTAACCCTGTTCTCTATTTTGTTGCTGTTTTCCTCATCTCCCAAGGGTTTTACAGTGTAATTTTGGGTCTCTCAGACTTCAGCCACAGAAGAGGGTGCCCAGTTTTGAAATTTAAGGATTTTTCTAAAAAGAATCAGGTTGCATTCTGCCACTTTTCAAGATAATAGTGATTGACAGAAGCACTTTGGGTCTCTCTATATGCTCTCAGATAACATACCCCACCATCAGACAAATACGAAAACTCAGTGCTAAGAACTGGCTGTGGTTGGGCCATAATGAGACTTCTGAGTTTGCTGACCTGGGAGAACTGCAGTCAGTCTCTATACATAGCTACAGTTTAGTTGACTTCATAGATAGGTAAGTCTCTTCTCTCACATTGCCTCTACCTGTTTCCTTCAATG
>VXAL01017135.1:96376-119864 GCA_013399475.1 Chauna torquata | reverse complement strand
TTAAAATATATAAATCTTGCAGTACTAATACTCCTTGTATTTATATTTAGACATTTCTGAGTGGTGTAGCTAATAACTACTAACTAAAAACTCATGGAAGTAACTTATTTAACAAGATATAAAAAGTAACTGCAACATCATAAGTCAGAATACATTTCACAGGGGCACATCTTGTCTTTCGTGTATATTGTGCATTCTGGATGCAGTAGAAGATATGTGTTTGGGTTATAATATTGTGTATAGGAAGAGAGGCAAGATTACTAGAGTGTTTTGGAGTGGGATCCTAGGTAAATCTATTAGCCTTTTTATAAAAAAGCTGCAGTGGCACCTATGGAAAGGGTCTTGTCCCTTCTTGCGCCCACAGAGAAAAGGATTAATTCCTGTCCTTGTTCTCATGGACCTTCCTATGACACAGATGTTCAGGTTCTATATAAGGCACCACATCATCCTTCTTAAAACTAGATTAGCACCATGAGAACATACAGTGATGACGTTTTTTTTTTCACCTGATTTGCACATGTTCAGTTGCAGGAGTACATGTAAAAGCTGAATGGACTTCAAATGTCACCTTTTGTTACCATCACCCCATGAATGCATTCACAGACATTACAGTGCAAAATGTTCCTCACTTTTTAAAGAGAAGAATCATGATAGTTCTGCAAATACTGTGAAAAAAGCAGAAAAATGCTATAAAGAACTTTTTTCAATAGCTTGCTGATTAAAATGGGAAACATAATTAAAACATATGATTCTTTTTCATCTTCATTATTAATCTGTAGTTGAGACAATGTAAGAAGACTGAACAAACAACCAAAAGCTTCTTTTACATCATGAACATTTTTTATGAAGGACAAATAGCAGCTAAAGAATTCACAAGTAACTGTAAGTCCTGTTATGTGGGAAAATTAATGTCATCTAATTCATATGAGCTAAACTTATCAGATGAGATATTAAACTAACTTCCTCTAAACTCAGCTTCCTTTCAGACATTTTTATGAGTGTACATATACAATTCTCTTTCCAGAGTAAGATTACTAGAACAGATACTCAGTTCATCCGTGTGATTGAAGATGCAACTTTTAATTGGAGAGCTCTTCCTTCCAAACAAGTGCTTTTTTGCACTTGCACTGCAACAGGAGGAAATACTAGTTTAAAAAGAATGAGAAATTGTATAGATCACTTGGAATTGTATCATGTTTACATAATAAAAAAGCAAGACTCAGTTTGAAGAGTACCGTGGTACCCAGAAATCACTTGTTAAAGTTAAAATTGAATATGGAAACAAAATGATTTTTATCCAGCTGTGCTCTGTTATGAAAGAACAATCAATGAAATGGAGCAATTTCAAAATCAGTCCTGAATTCCCCATTTACATTTTTTTTTCTTCAGCAGACTTCTAATCTTTGCGTGTTCGTTGATAAGATCCTACTTATTCCAGACTGTCATCAGTTGTGACTCTCAACATTGTAATTCCAAAGGAGACACTATCTGTGATTATATATAAGCAAAACATAGTATCTTCATTTTGCATCTAACAGGAAGGTACGAAAAAGTATCTTTCATACACCTTTTACAGCAATGTTTAATGTGAATATTAGAGATGGCTTAGCATTCATGTCAGACCACCCATCCCTCCTTATCAAGGCAAAGGTGTAAATATTCAACTGGAACTAAAATAGTTTTCTTATTTTCTGGAAATGAAGGCTAGGGATTTTCCATTGATTTCAAACATCTAAAATGTTACCTAACTAAATTAAGATACAGTGCCACTACTAGCGCAGTAGAACTCTGTTCAGTAAATTTTGTGAGTCAGAAGAGCTAAAAAACCCACCGCCCTCATTGTGAAGAATTTCTTCCTTATATCTAACCTAAACCTGCCCTCTTTTAGTATAAAACTGTTACCCCTTGTCCTATCATTACACTCTGTGATAAAGTGCATTTTTTCTATAGAAGATGAAATGTTATACAATTACATGACTGGGTTTTCTGTTTATTAATACTTTTCACTTCCAATATCTCCTTTATCTTTTGGATATATATGTTCTCTTAATATCCTATTTATTTCCTTCTGTTACATGGCCCACAAATACAGTTTGGAATCCTCACTGTTCCTATCCTCAGAGTAGCCCCCCTTCCCAATCTAAGGAAGTGCTGTCAACTGTAATTAAATGGGAAAAACTGAAAGTGAAGGTCAGGAAATTTTTTCAGCTCCCAAGTCCTGAGTGAGTACCTTAAATGGATAGACCGTCTTTCTTCCTCTCTTGTTTATAAATGTTTTTCTTTAAAAAGCATTGGAACTGAGAGTTAGAGTCAGCAATAATAATAATAATAATACAAATTTTGCTCTCTGTATAACACCTCCATGTTCATTTTATTTTGGAGTGCTATGCTCTGGGCTACAGTCTTCTCAGTTAACAAAATAAAACTACTCATTTTTCTTTTCTTTCTTTTCTTTTGGTGTTTGTATCAGTGTACAGATTACTCACAGCCTGTGGCCTCTGCTGTATCATTATATTCTATTTCAGCAAGAACAGGTTGGCTTCGAGTTTTAAGTTGGAATGTATAATATGTATTTCCCTGTTTATATCCAGTATTATCACATTTTTCCCCACATAGAGCCTTAACAGGTCTGATTGAGTATATATGAAGCATTTCTAAAACCACTCAAACACTAACACATTCGTAACTGAATCTCTACTTGCTGCTGAAAAACACTAGGAATAATTGATTAAAAAAATCATCTTTCATATGCACATGCATGAATTAACACTTAATACATACTTCTGGTGTTATTTAGAATATAAGGTGACAAATTGTGGAATTTGAGATTCACCTCAAGAAACTGGCAAAAGTTTTTTTTTTTTTCTTATTTGTGCAAACAATTTTAAAATAGAACTGTATATAGGGATAGTACCAAAATCTCTAAACATAGTTAAAGTCCTCTGATGCTTATGTCAGACACAGTTTTTTTCATGTGTGTGGAAGAAAGAGCAAGAAGTCCAATCGATTTGTTGGAATTCTGCTTTTTCCTTGGGAGCCGTTTTGGAGGAGGGGGAGGTTGAAGCTCTGGCTAACATCACATTCTTTCATACATTCCTGAAGTGGATTACATTTTAGGACTCAACTGTGGATTTAGCACACCCCTAAAAATGGGGCAAGGCATCATTACGCTGCTCCATGAACTGACCTGAAACTATTCAATCCAGTCCGATACCTAGCAGAGGTTACTTTGACAGTTTTGGAGCTGTTTGGTAATAACTTATGAATAGTTTATGTTGATCTGGTCACTGCAATGTTTTCTCTTGAATGTAGTGATTTAGTTTGATTAGAGCTGTTGTGAAAAACAGTCAAGCAAGAGAATCTGTTAGTATAAGGTATTCCTCAGGAAACACCTGAGAAGTGCTACAAAAAGGTTAATTAATTAAAGACCTAGAAAGAAACATTGTCTCAGGAGAAGACCTTAGCAAAGCTAAGGTACATGCATTTCCTGGGAAATGCTAAAGCAGGCGAGCCTGCCTCCATTGCCATTAGGTGATAGCAAATCTTTAGGGGAAATATTCAGCTGGATTACTATGTATATTCCTGTGAGTTACTTGTTCTTAAAGCAGAATAAACAGTTCTGCGATTTGTAACGTCTGAAGAAGGGATAAATCCTTCAAATCCTTTTCAGAAGGGAAAAACAAGTGAGTGGGACACTTTAGATGGTTGAATAGAATAGAGTAGAGCATGAACGCTCCGAGGTGCAATGATGAAGTGGGGACCTGTGAGGGCACTTAAACCCAGGGACGCAGCTCGTCTCCTATCTCTATCGCATCTCAATGTCAGGGAGAGATCTGGACACACATTGCTCTTCTGCATGTGCGCTGTCTCCCACGGTTAGGCGAAGACGGATATGTGGGCTGGATGAGTGCCTTGGTGCCGCCCAAACTAAATGGCGGTGGGTGCAGGACCCTGCCGCTGGCTGGGAGACGTGCCTGCCGCTCAGTTTGTGTGGAGCCAGAGGTGCCGTGGTGACGGAGGTCATGGCCCCTGCACTCTCCCGCACCCCTGTGTCGGCACATTCGTGTGGGAAAACGAAGGCTTATCCCCACCTCACTGAGGCGGCTTCTTTTTCACTCTGCTGCCTGCTATTTTATAGCTCATCTAGGAAAGGCAGACTGGCCTGTGCTAGGTTGGGGATTATATTAAAACTCTCGTGTTCTGCAAACCATATTTAGTTTCAAATAGTTTCAGATCACTTCTAAGAAATGGCTAAAGCATCTGATGTTTTGTGGATTTGAAACTAGGAAGAATCCTGCAGATCATCTGTTAAGCATATTCATCCTTGTCATAAGCATGGGATGCTTCGTCATCACTCAAGCCATTTTTTGTTTTTATGAATCTGAGAAAACAGATTTTACTCTGTAGAACATTTTCAGTAGTTCCTAATGTTAATTCCCGTTATTGTTTATGGACATAGGGTGTTAGTTTTTCCTTGCTAAAAGCTTAAAACACAGAATCATTTTGCAACATAAGGGAGGGGGGAATCTCGTACCTCCGCAAGAGAAGCTATCCGGTGTGGTTTGCATGCTGGACATGTTTGCTGTGCTGCCTTCTGCGCTGGGATGCTACAAAGCACAATGGAAGCATTTATAGAACTTTTTATTGACTAAAGACTGGACAGTAGCATATGGGAACATCAACAATTGCTAACTGATCGTGAAATAAAGAAATTCCAGTATTCTAGTGTTATAAAAAGAAGGAGAAAAAAAAGTCATTCAGAACTTAGTCATATTGGTTCAGCTGTTGTAACCAAAGACTGATAAGATAATAGAGGTCTTTGTGGCTGTTTTGTACTGAAATGCTTTATCTTTATGATGCACTTGGGGCCCTTTAGAGTGGAAAGCTTTTTAAGCTGCTGTTGGAGTTAGAACTCAAATTAGATGCTATTGCAATGGCAAGGGGGCTCCTTAGTCAGGCAGCCCTCACAAAGTGACTTTTATCTCCGAAGCCCTTCCATTAGATTGTTACTTTCTTCTGTTTTCCCTGTTTATTTTTGTTGACTTTCGCTGCCCTATTTTGTGGCATTTAAAAGGTGACCCAATCAAAAAAGGGTAAATGCTAAATGCTGGACAGAGCCTGTGAAGTGGAGACATCACAGCCTATCTGATGTGTGCTGCAGACTGCCGTGTTAGACAGAATGGTTTAACCAGGTTATCTCTGGGCAGCTAAGATCAAATACACTTTCTTTTAAGTCTAGCATTGTGTTTTTGCTTTCTTCTCAAACAATGTCCATAAAAAAAAAAAAAAAAAGAATTGATTCATAAAGGCTTTTTTTTTTTTAAATGCTGAAATTGCTTAACTTGATTCAAAATCATTTTTGATTGTTGGTTGAATTACTTTGGTTGATGATACTTTCAAACTGCAGTTATGTGATTTAAAGCCCTTCTTAGCTCTGGCAAAATCCACGCTTCTTGTATTACTGTCTTTTGATTTCATAAAAGTCACACTATGTGTTCATTCTAAAAAGATAACAAGAGTAATCATTTGTGATTTATTAATTCATATTTCCTGTAGGTATACGGGACCAAAGTTAGTTCAGACGCAGCACGTAAACAAGGATGATGTTTTTGATGCTTTACACTCATCACGGAATTTGAGAGAACCGATAATACTTTGCAGCTGTGTAGAGATCCTATGCAAAGATCCCAAAGCCCTTCAGAAACATCAACTAACAGGGCATAAAAACCTCTGACTAGTAATGTTTTACTTTGGGTACATGTTGGGAAACTAAGGCAAGCACATTCAGGAACCCACAGTAATTTAGTGTTACAGCTAATAATCCGACTTCAGCGAGCTTTGGATCACGCCTATAAAATTTTGGCTTATTTACAACTCCATTATTTTGTATTTTATTCACTTGATAGAATATGTGGTTTTATCTTGTTTTCTTTTGCTGAGTGTCAAAGAGATAAGTTTAAATTATACTATATAAGTCTAGAAGTCTATTTATTGTTATTCCTGTTTATTTTTTTCCCCCTTACCAGCAGTTATTGCTCTGCTTCTATCTCATGACAACTTGCCACAAGGACAGTTCCAAATTTTACACTGAAAAGCCTCCTGTGTTTGTTGACATGCATATACATTGGTGTATCTGAATATAGTCTGAATATGCAGTAAGAGGCAATAGGAGTGTTGTAAGGTGGTAAGGTGGTAAACTAGGGATTAATTTAGGAACTATAGTTATATTCTGTGTCTATAGTTACAGGATACTAGATTTTAAATCTTCTTTGAAAAGCTTAAAGAAGTCTAGGTAGATAAAATGCAAAGTGATGCTTCTGACTGTTTATTAAATGCATTTTATTGTAAGATGTATGATGATTTTCCTGTTCCTTTGTGTACCAGAAATCATGTGATATTGTGATCAATTTCAAAAGTTATGTCTTTGCCACAGAAAGAATTCTTTCTAAATGTAATTTTACACCACAGGTTGAACTCTTCTTTCTTTTTCAGTAGATTTATAGCTACTTTTTATTTTCTCAGTCCTGGTTAGATTGACCTATGACCAGAATTTCTCAAAAGTTCTCTTTGATGCTTTAGTTCTGTTCAATCTGACCATTTTATCTCAGTTTGTGCTCCAATCTGTTCAAAAATAAAGGGTAAAACAATAAGCACACAACGAAAAATTAAAATATTACTACAATCAAATTATTTTTGAGCTTATGATAATAAAAACAAAGTCAAGGGTATATATCCAAAGGACTATCACAAATAAAAACAATTTTTATGAACTTTTTAATGAGAATAATTGTTAAATTTTCCTTTAAAAAAAAAAAAAGTCCTTAAACACTATCGACTTCCCACAGCACTCAAAATTTTAAATACTGCTGGTAAAGGGAGTCAATGGATCAAATTCAGTATATCTGAAGTCACTGAAATAAAGGCCCCTAAGAAAAATGTGTCAATTTTAAAGGTCTTTCCTAACTGAAGACCATTTTGTGATAGAGCCAAAGGTTAATAAAATCAGTAGTGAATGTAGCAATTTTACAGATAAGCTATTCACAACAAGTGTAGTTACTTGAATAAAAAGCTAATTCAGTTCTAAAATGCCACATGCAGTAGCAGTGAATAGCTGCTTTTAGGTGCTTTCTGGAGGAGGATAAAATACAGAATCACAGCACTCTTCTTTTCCAGCATCCCTGGCTGCCTGTAAATTGCTGTGAATGGGACTGTAGGCTGACAGGCTCTATTAAGACAAACTGCCTTTCTCATCGGAGAGATAAAATAAATCAGGTGTTTAGTCAAATTAAAATACTTCAGATGGAGCAGGCCCTGGGGAGCACTGATCCACCTGACAAATCTGAGAGAAACTCAAGACAGATGTGTTTTGGGGATAAGGAAGACCCCATGGAAAAAAAATGCACTGCTGTCTTTGGAGTAGGAGAACAGGATTAGAACAGAGAAAGAGAGCTGTGATATATAATATTTTATGGATGCTGGCATATTTACTGTGTATTTTCTACTAAGCTTTTTGTTTTATCTGTTTTTATGGCAAATACATTTTACAGAGAGCTATATTTTTATTTTATTTATAGATTTTTTTTTAGTCAGCAGAAGAAGTTTATTTACTGGTAATGAGTTTAGGAATCTCATTGCTTGCTGCAGTAAATGGATGCAGAACAGATGATGATGGCACACAGCTACTGATGACCTCTTTTGGCCCAGCCAGATCAGCTCAATCTGGTCTGCATTCTGAACAAGTTGTTTTTTATTGGTATTTTAACTGTAAAATAATGGTTGGGATTTTCCACTCTAAAATTAAATTATACCTCCCCCCACACTCTTCGTACAACAACTTTCTGCATTCTATGCTTTTTCTTGTCTTTAGCAGTGTTCGGTTAGGTGTCTTGCAGCTTCGTGGAGGTCTCGTTATTTTCCAGGAGCACAGTGTACATTTTGTGGTCATCAGTTCTATCCTGTTGTTGGATTACATAGAACAGTACAAATTAAAGAGTAGAGTATTTTAAATGAGGTCATTCATTTTAGATATGTGTCTCTGGGGGGAAAAAGAAAGAAAAACAATTACTATGACTTCCTGAATAAGAACAGTTATTTCTGCCTGCTATTCTGTAAAATAAAAAATTTAAAAAAAAAAGGGAAAAAAGAAAAGAAAAAGAAATGACCTTATAAATTTGCTGCAACTATACCAAACAGTTCTAACTAATCAAATCAAAACAATAAAATTTCATAGCCTTAGCAGGCACTCTGTGGTAGCTTTCTACTCATATTATGAAGCAAGTACAGAGTATACAGAATAATATGGAAACAGAGCAGGAGATTAATATCTGCTTTGGGTGTGTAAAATATTTTATGACTGTAAGATCAGGGGTCTGCATTACAATGCCAAAGCTGCTTGACAGATGTGGAAGTCTCGAGCTGTGGTTTCCCAGGTGGCAATGAATGGCAATAAGTATCATTTGAGGCAGCGGGTTGCTTCCTATTGGCTTTCTAAAATAGGTGGAGTGATTGATCTCTTCCCGTCATGATGGGCAAGTGGGTTTTCTTTGGCAGAACAGTCTTTTTTCTGTAAAAATAAATTTCAGTATACAATAACCTATTCCAAAGCACCTAAATAACCTTTGATCCATGGTACAAAATATTCAAGACTGAGTTACATTGGAGTTGAAGAGGGTTAACGTAAGTCTATACAGAAGTCGCAGATAATTGAACTGATGTCAACAGTGTGGAGCTCAGTACAAGCTAATGGATCCTGGCAAGGCAGTACCTTCAGTGCAGACGTTTTCCTGGCCACATACCTGCCTAAGCTTACTTTCAAAATATTTTTTAAATTTTGTTTTGAAATGGCCTTTTGCAGAGAACTCTTTTATTGTTTCAGTTGTGCCTATCACACTAAGGTTTCGCAATAAGTGTGAATAGCAGAGTGTCCTTCAGATTTAATTTCATGCATCCATTGTACTTCTAGGCACTAAGAAAAGTGCTAACCATTTCTAAAACTTTTACTGCAACATGAAAAGTTATTTGTGTTTCCTTGTCAGAGGCCTGTGTCACATGCATACCGAGATAAGATTTGGCATTACAGGATACTGAAACATTGCAAAACTAGGATAGCTAATAGTGTCTAAGAGATTGAATATTTTCAGTATTTTATGTTGTAAAATGCAATTAATAAGTGTACAGAAAAACAGGTACATTTTGTACCTGGGAGTTTGCTTTGTTTAGAGTGAATGACTTAAGCCATGCAGTCTCTCTTTTGATAGAAAGCAAACGTAGACAGAGGTTTTCTTGTATGACACTTGTGCAAATGAAAGTCTGTTTAGAGTAATACCAGTCCTATCACAGCACGATATAAGTGGTAGAGCATCTTGGGTTTGTGATCTGGCGAGAGTCTGTTTTTTTTTCCCTCTCCTTATGAAACCTGTCAACCTCTTTCTTCTCTTCCCTAGAAGATACCCATCTTACTCCTGGGAAGAAGGTGGAGTCATAATTTTGGTGACAGTTTCTCCATTCCCTCTCAGGTCCTGTTCCTCACACATTTTCTTCCTCTTCAGAAAGCCCTGTGACTTCCTTGTCGCAGTCCTTGGTTGTGAATGGAGGAAAGGAAGGATGCTAATACCCTTTCTTATGCCACTTCTCATGTCATTGTGGCAGATAGCAGACTTGACTGCTTCTTGATTTGGTCAGCTTCGTCTCTAACTCTCAGTTCTCCTGCACAACATACAATTGGTTCATTTATCCCATTTCCAACTGTAAACCTCTTTCAGATGCTCCTCCCGTAGTCCTGAACTGCTACCTCACCATAATTATACTGCCTCTTACAGTGCTGCAGTGTACAGCTCAAATATGGGAGCTGACGTTGCTGTTTGTGACAGAGTAACGTGTTCATATGTAAGATGGGATATTTTTGCATTGATTTGCAAAAGGACCCTGTACTCTTTACTTAGGAGACCCATGCAATTTACCCATAAACAGACCATTAAGCATCATTAGTGCAAAGAATAAATGTACCGTAGTTTCATATTAATTAAGTGCTCTCTATAGAGTAAACTTTGAAAGTTAAATGAAAATTTTTAAGCTGTTTTCTCAGGTTAGCTATTTCTCTTAGGGACAAGAAGAGCTCATTTTTAATATATATTCCATAACCAAAGCTTACATTTACACAAATGACCCACCAGATATATGGGCATTTTAGAGAAATGATCGATAAGCTATTAAACTGCTTCTTCCACAGAACAGCATCTTTTACAGCTTTTTTTAGCATTTTTGCATACTTTGAAAAAAAAACAACAAAATATATAAAGTGAAGGAAAATTATGTCTAATAAACTGTGAATGTATTTATCACACTGGGCAGATTTAGATGGAAATGATGTAGGGATTTGTACACAGTGCATCTTTAATTACTCCTGTCAAAAAAAAAAAAAAAAAAAAAAACAAGAAAAAAGAAATACTCTATATCTTTTCTGCTTCAATTTTTGTTGTATCCTCCACTGCTTAGAGCACAGCAAAGCTATGTGCTAGATTCTTTTGGGATTTGTTAGTAAAATATATATTCACACTGCTACTTGAAGTAAGCATGTTGGTGATTCAGCCAGTTTTTTTTTTTTTTTTTTTTGGTGAATATTGCATGGTAACTATTGTCTATCTCATATTTACAGTACATCTTTCCTGCACATTTAGGTACACCAGAAAGCCTGGCAGAAAAAGAGCGACAGCTCTCTACCATGATCACTCAGCTGATCAGCTTACGGGAGCAGCTCCTGGCTGCCCATGATGAACAGAAAAAGCTGGCAGCCTCACAAATTGAAAAACAACGGCAGCAAATGGACCTTGCTCGCCAACAGCAAGAACAGGTGAGGCTCCAGGAAAGAAACCTGTGTAAATGTTTCATGCAGAATGCTCATCATAAACATTGCTCTGCTCAGTGTTTCCTTTTTTTTTTTTTTAAAAAAAAGAGCTTAAATATCTTCAGAAATTGCTACTTTTTCCAAAAAAAAGAAAAATATTACAGGACTCTGAGAGAAAAGTGGGTGTGGAAATTCAAATAATTTCTTTCCTAGAATGAATTGCATTTGATAGATTTTGCAGTTCTTGCCTTTTGCACTGAGATGTGATTTGGGAGTTACCAATAAGCCAGACTGTAAGCTTTATTTCATTCTTCATCTTTTTGACAAGAAAATAATTGGACAGAAAAACTTAACCTCAAACCTTCAAATATATTTTACAAGTAAGGTCTGATTTGTCTGTGTGTATGGTTTTTTCATTTGTTTGTTTTGTTTTGTTTTTGTTTTTAAGATGCAGTTGTCCAAAGAGCTGTCCTTTTCTCATTGTACAAGAGTGTAACAATAGTGATCCCATACACTAGTTCCCTAGGCATTAGATCAGACAGATCCAAATTAATGTGTGGTTTTTAGGAATCTGACATTATTACTAGAATTATCTTTTCAGTTAAATGTATTTTATAGGATATATACAGCAATATATGCTCTGTTGATTTTAATGAGTTGTGACGTCTGGCATTTTATGTGCTTGAGTATTTGCCCACATGTAGGAATATGGACTCGTCCCCTAATGGAAAATAACATAAAGGAACACTGTAAAAAATCAGAAGTTAGAATGTCATTTAGCCATCCAGAGATGACACAGTAATTAACTATTGACACTTGTGAATAAGCTAGCACAAATTAATCTTGACACATTTGCAGACGAGTGATATCTTACAGTGAACACTTTGTAATTATATTTCAAAATGAAAATTAAATGACACTTAAAACTAGGTTGTCATGCTCAATGAAGCGAGCATGTAGCTCAACCGATAGGCAAATAAAATTCAGAATTTGAGCCACATGGTGCTTGTGTACCCTACTTTACTATGTCAAGTCTATACATCAAGACTGCGCTATGGTAATTGTGTTGCGGGGTATTGGATACATTTTCTATCACAGTACCATTCTATCTAAGAGGAACCTTTGACATTAGATGCTTTGTGGTATATTTCTGGGTTTCTTCAGGACATGCCTATTCAAATAGTATTACATTGTACATGTAGCTACACAAAGCTGTTCATAAGCAGTTGGAACTGCAACAGGCTAGTGCCTTTGTGCATGTATGCATGTTGCCTTGGGTATAGCTTAATACATGAAGTAGCAGACAGGTCACCAGCAGCTCCAAACAAGTCTTGACATTGGATGCTGTGGATCTGTGTAAAAAGATACATCAGTCAGAAAGAACAACTCATGATGCAGCTCCATTAAGCGTCTGTTTTCAATATGAAATTACAAGAAATTCCTTTCTGAAGCTTAATATTATGATAATCTTTCTCTTACCTTCACTGAGATTTCAGCAGCATGGACAATGCAGACAGAAGCCCAGCAGAACTTATCTTTAGTAATGAGCTCTGTAGTCCTAAGGTGGAATAGCATAATTGGTGTGTTACTAATTAAAAATACTAACTGAAGTGCTCATATATGTTTGTTAAATATACATAAATATATGTAGCACAGTTACCATTAGAGTTGTTTTTCAAAGCACAGACACCACTGCTGACCACTGTTCTGGTAATACGTGACGTGAGGTTCTAGGAGCTGCCCCTGGGCACACAGGCACCTCTGAGCTACCTTTTTCACTAGCAGACTAGCGCCTGATTCTTCAGTCTTCATTCACCATATTTTTATTGAATTTACTGGGAGATTCATTCAGAAATATTTGACCACCAGGCTCATAAAGGGAGTTTGATCCCTGTTACAAGCATCAGTGTGCTGGGCTGTGATAGTTGCTTGATTCCTTTTCTTGTGTGGCCCTTTGCTTTGATCCAGCCACAGAATCACAGACCAGATTGTCTCTTTGAGGCTATAGGTAAGACCTAGAACACGTATGGATTTTCTGTTGGTCCCCCATACAAAAGTGAATTTTAACTGTAGCAGTGAAAAAAAAATGACAGAGCTATTTCCAGGTGAGAAAGTGAGAGATGAAGGAAACGACAGACTTGGTCTCTGTGTGCAGTTATAAGCTGCTAATATGTACCTGCAGGTTCCTTATGAGTTAATCTGAACAGTTTGCACTAAGACTAGGTAATTGTTTATTTCTAAACAAACCTTGCTACCTTTACTTTTTTTAATCTTAAAAAAATTTTGTTTAGCTTTCTGTTTATGGCAGAGAGAGAGAATGTGCTTGGAAGGTGGGGGGGGGGGAGAATACCAGGAGGGTTTTTGCCAAAACTGAAACAGTGGACTCGACTGATTAAACTACTTTTGTCACCAACTTTGTGCTGTTTTATATAGCTCCTCTGCTCTAGATAAATATTTATAGGAGGGGAAATAATACTTGAGAAATGAAGGTAGCAGAAGTGCTGAGGCCAGAGTTTCTAGGAAACACAAATCTCATCCTCATTTCAGTCTGCTGCGCAGTTCCCCTCCTAAGGCAGCTGTCCAGTTGTTCCCCCTGCCCCTGCGGCTTCTCCCCCATAGCTACAGTCTGCGTTACCCATGGCAGGGAGCAGCTATGTGGTCTGAGGGCAGGATCCCATTTCCCTTTTGCTCTCACATGCTGGTTTCGGAGGGTGCGTGGGAATGGGAAGGGCCTGTGGCAGGTTCTCTCGCATGAGTCTCTCTCTGTTCTCCCTGCACGCTTACGTCTCTGCTTCTGTGCTAGAGGAGAGATATATTGAAAGTTTACTCTCTAGATCACTTACTGAATCTACAAAATGAAAGGAAGAATATCTACATGTTTCACAGTGTTGTGTTGAAGATGAGTTACTAAGCATCAAGCACTGCTTTTACACTAAATAAGACCCTATTTCTTGAGTATTTCCAAGGAAGACTGAGATTTACAAGAAAAGCAATGTGCTGCTCATTGTGAATGAAGTTAGAGAAGCTTGCCCTAGGAGCTTGTGCTGAGTAGTGAAACATCTATAAATACTAGCTAAGGCTCCAGTTCAGCAAAGCAGGAAAATGTGTGTTTAACCTTAAGCACCTGAGTAATCCCATCCCCATTCAGCAAAGCACTTAATTTTAAGCATGTGTTTCATTCCCATTGTAACTAACAGTAATGCATCATAGTCAAAGTTCACCACAGGCTTAAATGCTTTATTGAATAGTGATGAGATTATTCACATGCACACGGCTAAGCCTATGCTTTTATGATTTGCTGAGTTGAAGCCTAAATGTTTAAAATACATATTTCTTAACTGGATAACTATATTTTCATGTTGCATTTAAGTTTAAAATGTTTATATTACATGCACAGATACCTCTAAAATATCATTGTCTTTTTTTAAAATAAGTGATGCTCAATAAAAATATAGTAAAGACTAACTAAAAAGAAGTTTTTCACTCAATAATATTGAAATTTCAATATTACTGCTTTAATTTAATGGAAACTTTATTTCTAATAGATTGCAAGACAACAGCAGCAACTTCTGCAACAGCAGCACAAAATCAATCTACTGCAGCAGCAAATTCAGGTCAGTGTGTTTTATTGCTCTCTTCTGATTATACTTAAATTCCATTTATGAAGTGGGAAGGATCTAAAATAAAGCAGCCACGTGCTTTACTAACAAGCCTCAGTAAAGATGCTCTTTAGGAAGGGTCTTTGTGTCTTTAAAAATTATTGTCAAATGCATTTTTGGTGGAAGAAAGTTTTTCTTTAATAAGCAGAGGTGTTTTTTTTTTTTCCTGAAAGTTATGAGTTATTTCTTAAATCTTGTAATTTAACTCTGAAATCTGCAATCAGTTTGACATATGGTGTGAAGTAAAAGCAGAGTTTCAATCATTGCTTATGGATTTCCGTATCCTACAAAGGCTAAATTGAGTTTGTAAGGAGGTTAGAAGAATGTTTTCAATTTTATTAACTAAAGCAAACACCTATCAAATAGGGAAATAGACACTGAGACAGCACTAAGTCCCTGGAACCAGTCTGTTCATGTATAAAGACCCACAGGTATATATATCCCATGTACCATTGGAGTAACTTGTACCTTGATGGATCTGGGAGTGTTCTGCAGGTGTTCAAATATCTGTACCTGTACTCAGAACCTGGTTTAATTTTGTGCAAATAGACACACTCTCAAGTATATACACAAGTAGGGAGTGACATGTAGGTAAAAGACGTTGTTGATGTGTGATTGTCACCTTCTCTGCCTCCTGCTTTGTTTGAAAGCATTTCCATGGGCCTGTTCTTTGATTGAAATATTTCATTTTGGTCTAACAGATGATTGTGCTGCCAGTCATTTCCTGTAAGTTTGGACTATTGGTTTGGACTTTTAGCTGATTGCTATTAGATGCTAAATCTGAAGATTTTTCTTCCCTCATCCCAGAGGAATGCATATAAATACTTTTGTAAATATTATAATGCAGTTTCAGTTGGACTTTAATGAGTTTAATTAACATTTAAATGTGTTGATACCTGGGCTGAGAGATACAATTGAATTTTAAAGCATTGTTATTGACCATTGGAAGACTGCATGTTCATATTAGGTGTACATAAAGGATGGAAGAGATATAAGAATTGTGAAAGGAAAAAGGACACCGTCTTGTTCTCTAAGTGTTATGTGCAAGTCTGGCTTCAGAAAACACAAAATCATAAAAAAAATAAATCTTTGCTGGACAGAAAAGCTAACATTGAAACACAGCTGAGTATACTAAACAGAAGAAGAGTTATTTGCATGAGGAATCTATAATATTTAAATTCCTTTAAAAATGAGGACACAGAAAGATGAATCATACCGCGTCATTTTTGTTCCTATTTGGAGAATGTGAGTATGTGTTATTGGGAAGTGTCCTGCTCTCTAGTAAGAAATTTAAAGGCATTTTATGTTTCAGTTCACTTGTTGCTTTCCAGTAGCTTTACCCTTCCACTGACTCCAGGGAAATGCTGTCTTAGAACAGCTGGCAGGTTCATTCTCTTGTTCACTCCCAAGTTTCCTGAACCCTTCACAAGTTTTCTTTTGTGTCCTTTCCTAGACGTATATGTGAAGAAGTGTTTTAATGATTGTGCTGTTCATATGAGTTAAATTATTTCTCAGTGATCCTTCCCCATGTTTGTTTTAAAACTCTTGCCAATATAAGCTACTCTTATTCCATAGTTCCTCAGCAGTTTGGGTTCTTTATTTATCCTTATATTTGCACGGAACAAATGTTACTGATGTGGGTCAGGTGAATCTAATCAGTGTATTTGAGGCAGAGAGGACCATTTTCTCTCCCAGTTTGTTAGCTAGACTGGTAGTGAGCTTCTCATTGCCCCAGGAACATTGACTTCAGTATGAAGCACTAGGTATATTGGGCAGATGCCATTTCAAGCATACATTGGTCTTACAGGGAGATTACTATGAAAAGCTTGTTAGGAGATTGTTTCCTAGGCTAAACACCAGTTTACATACCCATTTGCTTGTAAGCTAAGTGGTTCCTCTTTGTTTATTGGTTCTTACTTAATTCTGGGGCAGGTTTGCTAGCCAGGAGTTGCTTGGGAGAGAAGTTAGTTGTTAAGTCTCCTTGGCAGTTCATAATCGGTTTTGTTGCTATTGAATTGATTATGAGTGTTGCAGTTTGTTGAGATGTGTAGCTAAACGAGGAGGCAAGTGAGAGATGTAGTGCTGGGCTGGTTCTCCCAGGTTCCCTCCCAGCACCTTCTCAGGAAACCTCAATATTGAGGCGGGTGTCTCACTACTGACTGTGAGTAGAATTCATCATATCAAAAGTAGATAACTGCAGTATAGATAGTCTCAATTAATTATCCAGATTGTTTTTATAGAGAGCAGAGAGAAGCAGAGTGAATAATTTTAGGACGTAATTCATCTTGTCCTAAAGTAGACATTTAAAATATGTCAGATGAATTGTTCCCTAAAATGGCAGTTTCTCTCCATTAACTATAAAGGATGTGGATGCTGATGCCTGTAGTGTAGAGATCTGAAGTGAGATGAGGTGAATCACGCTCTCTGTGGCTTGAGGGGAGAAACAATTTTCTAATAAACATTTACATTCTCAGCTTAATTTTTTGGGCTTGGTAGAATTTGGAACTGTGCCCATGTGCCCATGATAACCTACTTGATTTTACTCAGAAAGTGTATTTTTTTTAAAATACTCTTGAGCAACCCTTTTCAGGAAACAGCAATTATGTACATAAAAAGGTGTGGATTTTTATCTATACTTTGCATGCTGGGAAAAACAATAATAGTCTTCCCTGCCACTCGCCTTTAGAAATGACCAGGTGCCAGTTCCATCTGGGCATGGCCCTATTCATGGCACAGCTACTTGAAATAAGTACAGTGTGTTCTCCAGTGCGCAGGAGCAGGGCATTGCTGATGTAGTGTTATCATCACATGAGACACCATGTACCACTGTCATCTTCTGAGGTACACTGCTAATTCTTAAACAATAGTTTCCATAAGTAAGTGCATCCAGTTTATTTAACCCTTTAAACAATTAGAAATAACTTTAGATGGGACTTACAAGATTTCTGTCAACAATATATAAAAGTGGAAATAATCCATATTGAATAAAACAGATCTTTCCTTGGATACTTACTGGATTAATGTACTGAGCATTCTAATTATTTAGTAATTATTATCTGCATTGTTTTGTACTATTTGTTTACTTAACCATTTTAACCCCTTACTTAGTTTTTTTGTTTTGTCTTGTTTTTAAGACCATTTACTGGAGCACCTTACTCCAGACCTGTTACACATCCAAAACCTTGTCAGCAATCCATGGGCAAAGAGGACATTAGCCTGGCCTAGCACATGAAAACAACATAGGTATTTCAAGAGTACTGAGGTCACTAAATGTTCTTCATAATTGCCTCATGTTTTCTAAGTTAAGCTAATGTTACTTTTAGGGTGTGTACATTGGGGAGAGGAGTTTTGCCTGTTGGCTAAAGGGATTGGGGATGTTGAGTGGTTCTCAGTTCTGTCTCTGATTATCTGAAATTTGCCAAATTGTTTCCTGTTCCTCAATTTAAGCATAATATTTTGAGAACTTAAATGAAAAATTTCATATAAGCACAGTGTATTATTACTTTTCAACCCAAATGTTGAAATTTCTCTTAGGGAAGAGGATAAACACTCTTTTACAGAGGAGTCTGTAGAGATGGACTGAAATCTAGTATGTCAAATTAAGATCTTCATTCTGCAAAGCTGTGCTGAGAAATCATTGCTTTTAGTGGAGATGAAGCTGAGAAAATACAGCAAGTCAGAGCTCTCAGATCAGTCTCCAGGTTGATTCAGATTCTTTAAAGAACTTTCTTTTTTGCTTAAAAAGTATTCTTAAAGTAGTAGGGACAATGTGAGGCTATTTCAAGGACATCTCTTAGTGTGTGCTGTAAAAGGGAAAAGCTAGGGATAAGGGAAAAAGCAGTTTAAAGGAGGAATTTGGCAGTACATCATAAAGAGAAGACTGCACTGAAAGAATGGAAGGCTTGCATCTGTATAATGTTTCCAACCTTGTGAACAGCTTGAGGCCCTGAAATCCCCATTAATTCAGTGCTCCATTACCAGAATTCAGCTCTTCCAGCACAAGGCTTAAGGACTGCCTGTGACCCACCATGTCCAGCTGAGGAGGGGCTCAGATCCTACTGATGCTTGGAGCATGTTGCTCCAGGATTTCTCTACATGTGGAGAGATTTAAGGGCTGAAAGTCTGATGGCTTCCCTCCTCTGGTGGGCAGGCTTCATTAGGGCGAGTCCTAAATAGTGGCTGAAACCTTTAAAAGAGACACTGGTTGTTGAGCCTCTCTGGAGGAAAAACAAACAAACAAAAAACCTGGCAATGGGTATTAGAGTGAGAGCTGGTCCAAACTGCTTTCATCCATTTCCCTTTGCCTTATTCCTATATACTGTACTATGCTCAATGTCATTGCAGAGCATTTCTTTTTCTGTTTGAATCAGGTATGATTTCCGTTGCATCAAAAAACTGGCTGCTTCTGCTCTCATAAGTATTCTGTTTTAATTTGGCTGCTAGAAATTATTCCTAATAGTAATTTTTTTTCTGGTTTTAATCTATACATTCATGCTGTTGTAGCTTCATGTTAATGTTCTTGCATTGTCTGTGTCAGCTCAGAAGAGTGAACATGATTACTGTGATAGTAAACAAACAAAAGAATAGTGACATCAAAATTACAACTATTTAAACTGTCCTTGAATAGGAATCATTTGAATCATGCTTAAAACTTAAGAGGCTGAACCAACGAGTCTCTCTTCTTATCCATGATTAACTACTGACAATTCAGGTACCTGGTGAGCTGAATAAGGACTATCTCTTTATGTGAAGTACATGTCTAAAGATCAGGAATAATTACATTCCACATTAGCCTTCACGGCCTCCCTGACCTGGTTAATTAATTTTTTGCTGGGATAATAATAGCAGAAATAGATTTAAAGATATGCTTCATCATTAAGTATGTAACTGACCTCCAATTTTAAGAGCTGAACCTTTCATTTATTGCCTTTTGGAGACAGGTTAAAGCTCCTTGCAGTGAGCTTGCTGAAAATGCACAAGCTGGAATCTAGTTATTGTCAGTTCAGTTACTCTCTGTGAGGTTGTCTCTCTTTGTAAGCTGTATTTAGCACTGACAAGCAAAAAGCAATTGCAATGCTACTGTTCTGGCACTAGGGAATATTCTCCCCCTCCCGGTTTTTTTTTTTTCTTTTTTCTTTTCTTTCTTTCTTTATTTTGTTATTGATCAAGAAACTGATCCCCTTCCAGCAAGCTCTGAACAGGACCAAATACAGCCATTGAAAGCAATTTGATACTTCTTATTGGCAGGGTACATGGATCAGATACTCCCTTGAAAGAGAACAAGAGTTATAAACAAAGCTTAGAAGTCTAGGAATAGCCCCCAGCTTCAGCAAACCCTTAAAATATTTTGTAATTGTATCTTCAATCATGAATTAGCCAGGAAAAACAGACCTTTTTTGCCTTTATATTTCACTGCTGTATGCTGTTTTTAATTGCCCACAGGCACACTGTTGTGATCTTCTTTGGAAGTTTAAAACCAGGATAAAAATGCAAATCTAATTATTTCTTTTATCTAATCTAATTAACTTTTAAAAGTAATGATAGATGCACTGTAGCCTGCATCAAACATTTTAATAATGATGTTTCTGGACTAAAGAATAGGTAAAACTACTGTAATTTATAAGCATTCAAGATTATGGCAGTTGAAAATGTAAATTATTGTGGTGCCTTAATAAACTATAGCTGTAGCTTATTAATTTACGGTAGAAAGATACATCTCCCTTAAATGCCAGGTTCCTTGTGAATTGGTTCCCAACTGTCATTGGTATCTCATTTGTTTGTTTGTTTTTAGTGGTTCAGTGTTTAAAAAAAATCTATGTCTAGCTCCCTTCCACAATGCAGTTGTCCGCATGGAAGAGACAAATGGTGATAGGCGCCTGTAGCTTGTAGCTGGCTGCTAAAGCACTGATTCAGATTCAAGGGCTGTACTGTAGGTGCGGCATCGTGGCTTCTGTCCAGCTCATAATGTGCTTAGCGAAAATGGAAGCTGATCCAAGGAGGAAAGACAAATATGCTAAATATCAAAGTCAAATTGTTCATATTTTATTTATTGTTACATTATTTCTAAAGTCCTTATTTGATAATTACCCAAGCAAAAGCTGTGTTTCAGGCCAGCTTTTTCCACCATAAGCCATCTTCCTGGCTGGCTAGCTTGGAATTTCCTCTGTCAGCAAAGTGGGAGGAGAAGCAATGTGGGATCCTTACCCTCTCCCAGCAGCCCATGCTTCAATAAATACTCCAGCAATGCTCCCTATCCTTCATTCAGCCTCTTCCATACTAAAAATGCTGTGACATGAGAGTGCGGTGGTGGCCTAAGCAAAATGATGCATTGTGCTAAAGCTTCACCCCATCTCCTAAGATTCTGGTCTTGCACCTTGGTCCCCCATTTATAAGAATCCTGCTAGCTGCTCTGCCTCAGAGGCCCTCAGCCCCTGGAAACAAGATTTACTCTGGCAAAACAGAAAGTAGTTCTGGATTCCACTCTTAATTAACATAATCCTTAAAACTGTATGCAGTCTTGAGGTGGGAGAGATTTTATTTTTTAAATTTTACCGTTACTTTCTAAGAGTTAAAATAGCTGTCTTACAGTTTTCTAATTCACTATATTTTTTTCTTTTAAATAGCTTTATTTCGCCTACCCAAGTCTAAACAAATTGTATTTAATGCAAAAATTAAGCCTTGTGTATCTCTTTCATATGACTTCTCTAATTATAGAGCAGTAAATGGTAGAATAGCATATGTTAGCAACATGAGCAGCAGTCTATGAAATGAGCTACAAGTTAATAAAATGATCTTGTGGTGGTGTTGGCCAAATGTTAGCACACATGTTTCGGAAAGTGATATTTCAACAGACTTGAAGAATAGGACTTTGGCACACGGGTGCCGAACATGATCTGATGTGTGGAAATTAGTTAAACCAAAGTAAATGTCATTGTTCCTCAGGCTCATGTTGGTGTAGAAAATGATAGTAGCTGCCCTCCTACTTTCTTTCCCCCACGTCTGCTTTAAAATTAGAAATGAAGGCAAAGGCATCCATACTCCCCAGTTTAAGTACTGCCGCTTCTTTCCCTCTGGGCATGTTGTATTGCTATCTTGCCAGTGGCTTAAGGGTTTGTTCTCAGCCATGCCAGTGCCAAAACTGGGGCTACAATCTCTTGATTCTACTGAGCCCAAACATTCATTCTGCTACCTTTGCTTACAGAAGGGCCTCAGATTTGAGCTGTGTTAATTTAGGGGCAGATTATAACCACCTGCTGAATAACAGAGGATCAAGCAAATATTTTTTTGCTACCCACCTGTACTGTTGCCCAGGTGGTCACTCTCAGCTGGTGGTCTGCCCATTCCAACCCAGCGAAATGCTCTGGCAGCCTCAGTACACCCTGGTTTACCTCCCAAAGAGCCTGGCAGAGATTATGCCCTGCTGAACCCCTCTAGTGCTATTCCTCTGGTAGTACCGTTCAGCATCACCCCCACTGTCAGTCAGCATAATGCAACATCTGCAATATTTGGGGTAAAGCAGTTATAATGCAGTATTAGCTCCAGCACAGAAAACCAGTTTCCTTCCTAAGTGGCATGTGCACAGACTGAAATGGGTAACTGGGAGCTGAAACTGAGCCAACTGGCAGCCTACCAATGGGGCTGACCCTGTGAAGTCTTATTTGTTTGAGTAATACTTGCCTAGCTAGTATCTGATGACTTGTATCTAAGTGTTACTCATATAAGTAGGCTTTGCTGAATTGGGCACCTTATATGAAGAAGGACTTAGAGTGTGGTTTGTATATCAAAGATATAAATGAGATGGGGTTTTAGGGGGTGTAAGTTGTTTTACTAGAGAAACATATAGTTGGGAAAAAAAAACAACAAAACAGGGAACCTTTTGGGCACACCAATTCTTTTTCAGGTCTTACATCAATGTTACATTGAAACATATCCCAGGACTGACACAGAAACTGCCTAAGATATTGGCTATTCATTTCTAATTAGTTACTTTTTCAGTGATGATTTTTGTAATTGACAACCATTTGATGGCCAAGAGGGAAACATAATCAGGATTTGCGTGACTTCTTTTTTCTTCTTTTTTTTTTTTTTTAAGAACTGACACATTCATCAGGAGATGGTGAATAAAGAAAATAGTTAATAAATGTTAGTATTGAAATGACTTGATTTATGGAGATATTCAGGTATACAGCCAAGACTGGAATGTGATGATATCAGAGGTCAAAATTTCTGTCTGCCGAAGCAGGTATTTGGAGTAAAATGATGAAGTACAGCTCCACATAAAAAGGCCAAAAGCATTTAGAAAATAAATTGTAAAGTACTTTTTGAAATCTCACAGTAAAATCTTAAATTTACCAGATGGGCTAAACCCTGACCTAAAGGATCAAGATGTTTTTCAGTTGTTATACTTAACAGTGTATAAAAACCATTGTAAGACACGATGAATTTGTTGTTCAGTCTTTGAAGTAATTGTGGGAATGCTCGAGAATGCAAGTGTATTATTGAATCAGTTTGAGCATAAAAACTTATTTAAAATATATTTTATGTAACGACAGCAAGGACTAAATAAGCATATTGCCCTCTGATTTCAGGAATTATGAATTCACATAAAGAAAGTAGTAGTATGTGCAAACTAATAAATGAGCAAACCAGGTGCCGTTTAACACTTGGTATACATTTGATGGTATATGTGTAAAAGTGAAGTGAAGGAGTATTTCTAATATTCCTCTTAACCCTTATGCAACTAGTTAATCCAGATACTGGCAAAAATGTCAAAGCATAGTTCTCAAGGAAAGGTGAATGGCCTTGGCCTAGAATTTTCTATATAATTTTAAAGTCATTGTTANAATGTAGTGGGTTATGTTGCATGCAAGTCTTTTACTTGTTTGAAAGAACTAGTCTTTTATATAAATCATATATATATCATCTTCAGCAAGTTGGGCATTTGCACAGCTTGGGTAAATTATGTCTATATTGAGAAACTAAGAAG
>VXAL01017135.1:83585-96352 GCA_013399475.1 Chauna torquata | reverse complement strand
TTACACAGTGTGCATTCCATACTTGAGGGATGGGAAATAAAAATTGATATACTGTGCGACACATGATATAACACAGTGAAATATCTTTTAAATTCCAGAGGGATGCACTGACATCACGACACTTAATTCACATGCAGTAACTCCCACAAAATGTTATTAATTTTAAATTGGAATTTGTAATCATTCAATAAAAAGAAAATAAATGATGTAAACAGTTTACAATGGTGCATTATGAAATGCTGAATTCATCTTATTCACCACCCAAAATGCCAGTATATTAAGAAAGCATTAAAGTTGTAGCACCAAATAATAAAAATAATTAATAATAAAAAAGCTTATTCCATAACTTAAAGATTAGAGAGGTGGAGCAACGTATAGGTAGTTTACAGTCTAGGTCAGGAAGATAAATAAGTAGTGTGCAGGTAAGCCTTAAGTAGGTACTTGCTACAGGTAACAAAATAAAGCTGATAGTGCAATGTATACCTAATAGCCTAAGCACAGACTGGGATTCCATATTTGAAAAAGCAATTTATATAATATAAATAAAGAAAAAACTTTTCTTAGAGGAGGGGGTCTGGCACTTGTTTTTTGCTGTGGCAAGGAGTGATTTGTATGAAAGAACTCTACTATCACTGTTCTAGCTTTGCCTTTTCCATTTCATTGAATTTTATTGGTTGTATATTTTCAGGATACTCATCTCCTCTATAACTGTGTATCTGAGTGTCTCATAAGCTCAACTGTATTATCCTCACAACACTCTTTTGAGGTAGAATAAAAAGCCTATAGATATTTGGGGTATCTAATTTTAGATATCTAATTTGGATGACTGAATTAGGACTTTAGGCTCCATATATAAAGCAGTCCAGGTGCTTTGAATTACCTTCTGTTGATTAGATGGGGAGGGTACGTTCCTAATTTTGGCACGTAAGTTAAATCTCTTGAGTGACTTGATCTTATAAGAAATTTGACAGACCTGAAATCTATCTTTTCAGAATTCATAGGGTGGTTCTCTAATGTCCTGATCATCCTTTCTATCATGATTTTCTGTCAAATTAGCACTTGTCTTCATTTATTCTGATGGAGCTTTTTGCTAGAGTGAAACCACTTCAGCCAGCCAGAGAAATATTTGTTCGTTCCTTTCACCCACTCTCCTGCCTCAGACGAAAACCATTTCAGCTACCTTGACTCCCTTTGTGTCACGATGCTGACCAGAAGTATAGCCGTTGTCATACACAAAAAGGCTAGTGGAAAGACTCTCTCGCTGAAGAAGCCTGTCATTTCCCAAATCCACGTATTTTCTTTATATAGAACAACTTCTGTGGCTATGAAGCGTCCTTTGAACAGAGGTTTATTGTGGAGAGAAAATAACTTTTTGTTCAAAGAATGCCCAAATTTCTCGGTGGTCCCTCATACATTTTGCAGGGCGTTCAAAAGACTTGCTTGAAACGGCTGTTAAATAATGTTTTTTATTTAATGAAAATGACTGCTTCTAAATGGAGATCTTGCATGCCACATGTTAGGCCAGAATATATTTTTACAGCCAAGTTATAAACCTCTGAAAAAGGGGGGCTTAAAATGGAAAGGTTGACACAACATTAATTTTAGTGTTGTAAACGCAATGGTATAATTTTGGAAAAAAACCTTTATAGCTCTGCTAAGATATTAATTGCAGGAAATTACAGCATATCCTATTAAAGTATTATGTCAGTGGCATACATAGCATATAACACCTTTGCATATTCTCCCTTGTTTTCACGGCAACGTTTTGTATTTTGATCTGTAAAGAGTGGGTGGATAAAGTGGCTCAGAATTTCTGATCATTTTTGCGCAAGGGGAAAAACCAGCCTGGATAATGCTTCCTTATGACCTATTCTAGATACAAATATTCTGTTAACCAGGTAAATCCATTATGGGTAATGAGGAATGAATTCTTTTCTGCTGAAGTGAAAGTCTTACATTTGTTTTGTGACTTTTGGACCAAGGATTTGAATTTGGACCTGATCTTTACTCTCACAGATTAGCTTTAGTCAAAATTTTTCCAGAATCACAACAGCTTTTGTGACAAACTTATTTTTACTGAAAAAGGCTTACTTTTAATTACTTACAGAATCATTCCCAACTGTTACGACTCCATGGCAGACCCAGTCTCTTATCTTTCTGATT
Organism: Chauna torquata; assembly: GCA_013399475.1. NCBI lineage: Eukaryota > Metazoa > Chordata > Aves > Anseriformes > Anhimidae > Chauna > Chauna torquata. Next base: position 94,189 of record VXAL01017135.1, on the reverse strand, counting down.
TCTGTTCATTCAATTATTCAGTAATGCATTTTATGTATATATTGTGGAGGGGAAGCTGTAGATCCCTACTAAGTTGAACAAAGTGCGTTGCATTGTGCATTTTTTTTTTATTTCAAAGCAATAGGTTATTGACTGCATTTCTGCCACTGTTAGGATTGCAAGGGCACAGTATAACAGTATCATATTACAGGAACTTGTTCTTATGCAGTAATTATTTGTTAATATCTTGGTTTTAATATGTGCTGAATTGTAGCATTTGGGTACAGCCTAAGGTTGGATGTTGGTTTTACTGTCATTGTTATTTTAAACTAGGATGAACTGCTGTGACAATAGTTTCTTCTGTCAGTTCTTTCAGGACAAGGGCCACATCTTATATTTGTAAAGCACCATATTGAGGTCCTGAACTTGTCAGGGGCTTTCAATGTTACATTGACACAAATTCACAGTGAAAAACATAGCAGTAATAACAATATGATTTTTTTTTTAAATATAAATGGGACCTGGAGTTATCTCTTTTCCTCTCTGAAGACAGTGGAGCTTGCACAATGCTTTTACCCAAAACAAACAAACAAACAAATAAACAAACAAAAAACCATCAGGAGTGTTGTACAGTAGATGAATATCTTACAAGATGGGAGCAAAGACTTTCTCTAAAACTCCTCTGATACGCACGTTCGTCGGACTGTTGATGTTTCCCATTAATTGCAAGACTTTAACGTGTAACCATTGACTATATCTGGTTTTACTTATCAATTCCAGAACTGCTTTTTCTCTGCCTGCTGAGCAGGGAAAACTCCATGCTGTACCAGTTTCTTTTTACTTGGGGCTCCCAGTATCATCAGGATTAAAGCTGTCAGAACAGTCAACCCTCTTTATTTTGTGGTTTTAAATACAAAGCGGAATATTGTTGCCTGAGAAATGGCATGCTTTCAACGTGTTACTTAAAAATTGCCGAGTGGACAAAACAAAAAGGATCCTTGTTAAAAGCAGGCATTGAAATATTGCTTTCAACATTTTGGGGAAAGAAGATACAAGTCTGCACTTTAATTTGTTTTTATTCTACACCACTAACTTGTCTTCATTGGCTTAATCCTATACTCAAGTATAAGGAAAAACTCATGCTCAAGTTAGTGAGAGTTTTGCTTCATTGAATGCAGTGCAGGGTGCCATTTCCTCAGCTGGTGTTGTTCATTTTCTCTCCACTTATGTCAGTCTAATACTGGAAGTACAGAATTAGGCCCGCTTTTTAAAAACAAAAAGAGCTCACGTGGAAATGACAGCATTTCATTTTGCTTTTTTTACTTACTGTAAAATATTCCTCTGCTGTGTGTGTGCATTTATATTTGGGGATAATTGTGCCTATCCTCTCTAGAACGCTCAGAGGTAGTTGATACGTTGTATATGAATATTTTTGTCTTGCAGGTTGTTTATTTCTGTTATCACTTTGTGCTATTAATATTTTTTTAATCATCAGTCTTTTTTTTTTTTTAAATCCAGAATAGTATAGATGCATCTTTGTGATAACACTTTTGTAACAAACAAAACCAAAATGATTTCCTCATTAAATTACTTTCCTGTTTGGCTTGTTTTAGTTGAGAAAAGACTCTCTTCCTTGGCAAGGCTACACATCTGTTATTTTATTTGCCCTGTTGTTTCACTATCAGTTGAAATATGCATACATTTCAGATGTAACTTTAGGAGGAACAGAATATACTAGTAATTTATACAATAGATGCTGATGATTATTGACCATTAAAGAGTTATAAAACATTTCCTGTGTGAAATAGATGTAGCATCAAATGTCTTCATCTCTGACAGTAAATGTTTCACGTTTACTACACAGACATTAATGTTATTATATAAATGTAAAAATCTGGCTACACTCTAGCAAACATAGGTCACCTCTTATAAAATGAATGGTATCGCAAGCAAAAGAAAAAATACTTTGAAGAAAGTCCCAGGCTCATGCGTATATTAACCAGAGCAGATGAAATGATTTATTGGGTTTTATACACAATCTGTAAAGGGTAAGCATTGCTAACAGAATGAGTGGCAGCCTCAGGGAGCTGAGTAGCCCCCAGGGACCAGCCTTTGTTCCTCTGGACTTGACAGGCATGTGTCCCTGTTAAATGAGGGCTTAATTTCTCTCATATGTGCACAATTTCCAGGCTCAACAAAGGCAGCCAGGACTGGAGCTATTTAAAAGAGCCAGCTCAGGAGGAAGCATTCCTGGAGAAAGGGGATTCTAAGGGGCTAATTACTCACCATAGTTCAGTGTTTTTTTCTTCTTTTTTTTTTTGTAAGCAAGGTTTATTAACATGGAGCTGCCACTTTCATTTTACATAAACATAGATTAAAATTACAGGGTTGTTATTTATCTTTGCAAAATAGACATTTTAAAGGTCTTGCTGACCAAAAATAAAACAAGAAGTATGCTCATTTTATTTCAAGCCTGCAATGAAAGTCATCACCTCTTAAACTCAGATAAAGATTTCTTCCAAAAGGTACAGAGAAATTACTTCTCTAATGTCTTCATCTTCTTTCTTGATCTCTCCCTCTTCTGCATATAGTTGTAGGAGTTGTCCTCACTGCTTGCTGCATTCAAGTAAATGTGTTAATTAAAATTGTTCAGATAAATGGTTCAGCATATGTAAAGCTTATTAATATTTACTTAATTACTTTTTATAAGCCTCTGTCTACATATTTAAATTTCTGTTTAGACCCTGCAGACCTTTATGGTGCCTTTGAAATAGTGTAACGGCACTGCTCCATACACGAAGTGAGACTTTTTTCCCTCCTTTTCTAGTGTGTGGCTTAGGTCACCCTTCTGTTACTGGCAACTGGCATGCTCTGTGGAGAACAGGGCAGTGGTTTGACAGGGATTTTATTTTATTTTATTTTATATTTTATTTTATTTTTATTTTTATTTTATTTTATTTTTATTTTATTTTTTAAAGCATGGAAAACAAAGTTATTTTCTCTGGCCAGTGTTGCCAAGCTCTGTTGTTACCTTGAAAAAAGGACAAGCTGCTCCAGTGCAACAGGTTTGAAATGTTGTGGTCACCTTTAGCAAACCACTTTGTCAAGAAATATTACATGCTTTCAGGCTTATTTCCTATTCTGAAACAAACAGGAAACTTTCTTGTGAAATAGGCAGCACATTTTGACTATTCTCTATCAGAACATTCTGATACTCTTAAAATCAGAATCCAAACATGGGTGGACAAAATGTTGTCACACAGCTCTGTGGGGCCTGCTCCCTGGTGGGGCTGAGCAGGCCTCAAAATGGTGGCGGAGAAGGCTTTTGGACGTGAGGTGTCAAAGCTCATAGCTGTACTCAGGACATGGTGCATGTTCACTTGTGAAAACAGAGACAACAGTCACAACTATAGTGTGGCCCCAGTAGAAAAAACTTTCTTATCGAATCAAGAAGAGCCTTTCGATATGAAAGGGATAAAATTTAGAAAAAATGAAACTGGAGCTTCTAATGGAGTACTGCTTCCAGCTGAGGTAACCTAAGGAATGCTTTGTTTTTTCTTGCATGGTTTCTTTGCCACATAATTTTTTTTTATAACCTTATTTAATTTTTCACATCAAGTGGGACACCAAACATATTTCCAATATAATTATTATAATCATCAGAATTGATTTGGAAATTTCAGGCAAAGCTCATAGTCTCTCCAATCTACATTGGAAAAAAAAAAATGTAACTCAAATATTAGCAAAATACCCCCCCCCCCGCCGTTTGGTTGTTCGCATCNCCCCAGTTTCAGTTTTTCTGACCTATTATATAATCTGGGCAACATAAATAGGTATCCTGATAGAATTAACAGAGCAAGTCTTCGGGTTTTATACTCAGTGCTTCCACTGTAAATGGAGAAAGATTGTGAATGTGCAAACTACCAGCTGCAGAATGCTAAGAATGAAACTAGTTGTAAACTTTTAAATGTTTTAAATCATCCTTGAGTAGACAGTGCTCTAGCAGTATGAAGAATTAGAGGTTTCAGAGAGATTATTTTGAACAAAAAATATCCATTATTTCTTTCTGAGAAGAATGGGATGGATGATGGATTACTGGAATGGGATGTAGGACTGTTTTGGTTTATCTATTCTTTCCTTTGAAGGCTTTGTCGTCTCATGCTGAAGAAGGGAATGATAATGATATGGAGGAGTGCAAAGCTTCAATAGGATTTGTTAAGAGTGTTTTTTTTTTTAATTCATTATTTAGTCAATAAACTTATGTTTCTTTTCAATGAATAAATGAATTGTGGTTGGGTAGAAGTCACAAACCTGACTCAGATCCTACTCACCTCTGTGCAAACCAGGAGTAACTCCACAAAACAGAAACAGTATATCTGCCTTCATCCTGGAAATAGATTTACAGCTGTCAAGGCTCAGAATCACCTATTTATTTCCCTTCTCCCTAGAGATGACAAAGTGCATAACACTTGATAAACTGCAGCTTCCAGAAACATTCAGATGTTAATGCTACAAAGGCCTATATTGCAGGTTGAAATCTTGCCTGGATTAAAATTCTGCTTTGGATAAATTTAAGGAGCTACATGTATGCAGGGGCATTTGGTGCTGTTATAAGGCCAAGGGAAAATGGTTTAACTTGGATTCCATGCAGATTCTGACTAAGCCTTTCTCTAAAGATTTTTTTCCATCCTCTGGAGGAGGAGGGGTTCCTTACCAAGAGACTTGCTTTCCATCAGATTAAGAGAAAGCACCTCCTAATCAGAAAGGAAGGTCCCACACAGATTACCTTCTTGTCATGCTATGATAGGACCCAGACTTCACTGAGGCTTTTGTGAAGAGCTGTAGAGAGTATTGAAGCCATGGCTCCACACTACTTAACTTAGGGTTTTTTTTCTTTTTTCTTTTTTTTTTCCCCCTAAACAACAACAGAAAAAGTCAACACCAAACAAAAAACCTAATACAGAAAAAAAGATTAACTCATGCTCACTGTTTTCAGCTAACAATGAACTTTTATCCCTTTGCTGTATTGTTGTCTGGTTACCAGTATGAAATGTTAATCATGTAAAGGTAGCATATCAGAGTGTACTGAAGAAAGAAGGAATAATCAACACTTCTCTCTCACACTCTTGCTTCCTGACTGCTTAGACTCAGTGCTACACTTCTCCTTCCCGCTTCTTGTAAGCTCTTGTTCTGTATTTACAAACAGCCTTCTTTGTCTTGTGGGAGCTTTATTACTATATTGCAGCTTGCCTCCATCAAGTGGTAGTAATGAATGAAAATTTCAGAGTCAACTTGCCTATTTTTTCCAGTGTTTTTCATAGCATTTATTTTAAAAAAACAAACAAAACCTCACACATTCTTTTACCCTGATTTCCTAAGAAGAGGACTTTTATATAATTATGCTGCCAGTCTGCCTATCAGAGTGCAACCTGAATAGGCTTTGGATGCATTAGGTAATTTTAATCCTATATGAGATGCAGGAAGAAGTCTAAAAGCTATTGCATTCATTTACATCACATGAAAATTAGTGGCCCTAGTAAACCGTTTTAGGTTGCCCTGGAAGCAAAGGCTTGAATCTAGGCTTTCTCCATGTTAGAACTTGAAGAATGTACTTGAGAAAGAGATGTTAAAATGCCCTAAACTCAGGAAAAATTTCGATCAGAGCTTATACTTTAATAGACATCAGAAGAGCAAAACTCTGAGTTGGCATCTCATGCAAAACCATAGGAAACAAACATTCATAAATTATGTTGCTTACAAAACTGCTTGTTCTGGATATACAAACTTTTCCCTTAGAAGCAGAGCCTTGGGTATTGACCAAAATACTGTCTTCTTTCCTCCTTGCAGAGAGTCTGTACATGTCAGAGAAACCAGAATAGAAAAGATTTCATTTCTGGTGAAATGTACCATATATGTTCTCTGCAGATCTACCAGCTATAATTTTGTCTGAGTTTCGGAGACTTGCATTGAATATACTGCACAATCTGAACAAAGATCTTATGGGTCTAAAGAAACCGCTGGTCTATCACCTGCTGTAGTTCTCAGGTTCTTCCTTTTGTTATGTTTGCTCTTTCGAGGCTTACTTAAAATGTTTTCCATGTCATCCACAAGAAATTTTGTGAAAATAATTCTAAACTTCTGGTGGCAATACTATGAATTTGTTGACAAAAGGAATACCTAAATTAAATTTAGGGAGCCCACTAAAATAGTTAAGATTTAGATATATGGAGAGTTTATATTTTTTGAAATAAGTTTCGCCTCACTTATTCCTTTTCATATAGCAAGAGTTCTAACCAGCAACAGAAGTGCTTTTGTTTCATTAGGGTATCACTAAAATAAGAGGATTTGAGAGAGATCTGTAGCCTCTGCATTTAATCCATGAATTTAAAATTATATTTCAGTAATTCACAGCTAGAAACAATTAGCCCTAAAATATACCAATGTATTTCTGTCTATCTTAGGAAAGAGGTATAGCTTGTGTCTGAACAAAGTCTGCCACTGTCAAGTACTTCACTATTAATTTTTTCTCTGGTCCATAATTTCCTCCTGAAAGTTTGTACTTTTTCCCTATGTTAATTGATAGGTTTATGGTCAATCCCATTTGTAATGTAAAAGGCTTCCTAGTTGTATAACCACATCAGTTCCTTATAATGACTCATCTACATTCAGTGATCTTGCTGCTAGGGAAACTGGGTAAACTTCCTAGCCAGACGCATTAGAGGAGAAAAGTGCAGTGTAGTTGAGGAATGATAGGGGGATCTATCTGTTCTATTCTTGTGATGCTTAAAAGGACACAGTGTCATGAAAGGATCTTGCAAACTATTTTGTATTCCTTAGAGGAAGCTGCTTGCTTCTTCTCTTGAACCGTTAGTCCTCGGCTGCCTCTTGTTGGCTGAGTTTGTGCTTTCCTGTTTCAGGATGTATACTCCATCTATATCCTGACTGCAGGAAAAAGTGCCTAAATTGCAAGTGTGCCCCACAGCCTGGTGGTGGTGTTATTCCCATGGGTGTACACCATGGTCTCCATCCTACTTGGCTTCTCAGGCTTCTCTTGGAAGGAAAACCCAGATGTAAGAAGAGTGTAAGGTCTCTTTCTGATACAGGATCCAGACTTAGTTTGGATATACTCTCAATCCAGGACTGTGTAAGAAACGTGAGCATAGGTGCAGCCTTACAAAGGCACAACAGAGCATTTTAAGCCTCATGTTTAAACAAGGCTTGACTTAAAATAGTGTATTACAGTTTCACCCAGCATTTACTCATTTTTCATGTCTTACATTTGCCATGGCTCCTGGACTGATACTTCACAGGTCAGAGCCATCTTTCAATATGACAGTGAGCCCTACAATTGCTGAAATTTCTGTTCATCTCAGCAGAAAGATATCAGTAGCTATACAATTCAATTAAATTTTGATGAAGACAGTGTTTTGTTTTTCATAGACTTGATCATCCCCTCAAGCCCTTTATGCTTGAAGGTGAACACTAATGCTGCTACCACAGAGAGAATAAATTAAAAAAAAAAAAAAGTAATTACGTGCCATGGTCCCATGCATCTTACATAAGTAGATGTGAGAGTGGTGGAGTCCAGCACTTCTGGCCCGAAATAGGAGAGATGTGCCATAAACTCAACCTGTGAGCTGTCTATATGTCTGCCTCTGACATGGCAATAAGGCACTGAGCTCTGCAGCAGGAAAGATGAACAGAAAGGTATATTGGAGGTGCTTTGGCGGAGGTTCTGCTTACACTATGGTTGAACACAACAGAGGGACTATCAGAGAAATAGTCTAACATGGGATACTGGACAGAGTAGGATGGGAGTAGTGTAGAAAGATGTATTTGGGATATAAGGGATTTGTGAGTCAGCAGCCCAAAGTGGAGAGAGGCTAAAGAGGAGGAGACATGGAATCAAAAAGCATCTTTTGGAACTAATGCCAACCATATCAGTACCAACAACAGGTTGGAGTAACTAGGAAAGCCTAATGACTGCAGTTTGTTAGTGGCTAAAAATCCTTTGGACAAACTTATAATGAACATTGCAGTCACCCGGGCAGGCCTGTCCACAGGTGAGAATGCGTAGCTGAGAATTGTATTGCAGAAGATTTGTGTGAGAGCATGGGGGAAATGTAACAGATCAGCAACATCCAAAGGAGAAGTCCCCCTCTGCCATTCTCTATGCCCTCTGTAACCACACAAAAACTTCTGCCAGCTTAATGAGTAAAATATGTTGACAGAAAAGGCGGCACCAGAGCTGGTGAGGGAGTGAGTACTTGGGAGCAGGGAAGGAGGAGAAAGAAGAGGGATGGAAGAGGGAGCACTGAGGCAGGAAGACCTCCTGTTTTAAGGGGTGAGCTGTTGAATTGTCCAAGCTGCACTCTAAAGAGGAGTTTAAGATTGTAGGAGCTCTAATTCTTTTTTCTAATGAAACTTCTTGTTTCAAATGTTGTCTGTAGCACTATGGTCAGTATTGTGAAAAGGCCTTGTGGCACATAGCAACAACAACAGAACAAGATCTGCTTTCTAGAAATGTCAGTTTTGCAATTTGAATAGAAAAGGAAGATAGGCAATTTATATAGTTAGCACGATTTTCTCAGTAAATGAGCTTCTTGCAGCTCTGTGTTGTGTGCATGAAGGTGCATATGCCACTGAATTTTCAACCTGTTGGTTGATTCAGTTGAATTTTATAGAAGGATACATGTTTCAAAGAAAACTAAGTTCCTGCAGTCTTTGTGAAAGCAGGCAACTAAACTGAGGTGAGTTGTTGTTTTGTTTTTTTTTTTCAGACAGGTAGGGTTTCTTACCTCTACATGAAAAGTTGCTGAGTTACAGTTGTTGAGTATCGGAGAATCCAAAATGAGCAGAGTCCTTGCGTATAACCTAGCCATAGGAAAAGCTTCAGTTGGAGCTTTCAGCTCAGTAGACAGTGAAGTCAAAAGACTGGAAGTGACAAATCTGTTGTGGACCAGGCTGTATGTGCCCTTGAATTTATGAAACTTGTTGTGTCACTCATTATTTTAACAGTTTGTATTCCAGAAGCAAACAGGGAGTGAAGCAGAAATGTTCACTGTCATTGATTGATCTAAGAACTGTGACCTGATAGCAGCTCCAAAGAAAAAGCTGCTTCCTTTGAATAAATTTTGATGTGAAAAACAATTCAGGACTGAAGAACAAGGGAAATCTCTGTCAAATTATGATCTCAGTATGCTTCCTGTAGTGAAAGTCATGAACTGAAAGTGTCTGATCTTTTGGTTTCCATTCAGTACTTCAAAGAGGGATTATTGGAGTTTTAGAGAAGTATTTAAAATGCATATGCAAATGCACAGGGGTATAACTGAAAATATGGAGTAGCAGCAGAAAAAAAGTTTTAACACCCTTGAGTTTGGGATAGCTTCTTTAACTGAAAAATCACAAGTGGATTATACACAGATCATACCATCAAAGATACTGGGTTTGTTTTGGCAAAAAAAAAATTTTAATAAAGTGCAGAAATATTAAGCACAGTGGTGGGAAAAACTGGAAAAATGAAGAAAGTTCTAAATAATAAAAAATATAGGTCATTCCTTTCCGCTGACAGAAATTTTTACTGGGAAGTAGTTCTAGTCTTACATGGTTATAAGAATGTGAGCTGCTTCTGGCTAATTACATAATTAATAGGAGGTCAATTTTAGTTAAAAGTGTGAGAAATTTGCATGTACGATAGGCAGGTCAAAGGTGGGAAATCCTCTTTATATGCATGACAAATCTGTCTGCACTGGATTTCACTGAGAAATCGTCTTTTCTCAGACTTTTAGTCTGTTCTACCCTTTCTCCTTTGTTTTCTTCTTTCCACTCCTCTCATTTTTTACTTGCTGTTGAGAAAGGCTGCTTCTGCACACGCAACAATATCAGGCTAATATTCATAGCTGTGGTTGGGGATAAACATGGTTATTGCACAGATTGTTTAATTCGTTCATTGTTTTAAATTACTTTGAAAGTCAGAAATTTAATCAAAGATATAAGTGTTATATTGAAGGAACTGAAATCTCTATGCAGTGGAGATGTCCTGAAGAGATCCACTGTTAATGATCTTTCTTTTAAAAATAGTTTTATTACATTATACATAATTTATTGCTTGAATTGAAAAAATAGCTACAACTAATTTATAAAATCAAACTCAAATTGCAGCAGTTTAGTTCTACCAGATACCCTGGTTACCCTGGGTGGTATAACTGCACGTCTTGTCACATTCTTACTGCTTTCATACACACACACTGCATAAACTCTGCCCAGCTGCACTATATCAGACTGTGCTTTTATCGGGGATAACCGGTGACATTATAAACCATGAGAAAAAGAGATTCATGTGGTTTCTACATGTTACCAGAAAACCAAGATTAAAAATACAGTTTAACAGCGTGTGTAGTTCTGGTGTTGCTGGTTGTTTGCAGCAAGTGGGTACCAGTGAGAGGACACAGACATGAGAAGCAGAGGTTTGAGATTTTTGTTCGATGTACTTAAAAAGCTGAGCGATCAGATGGGAAAAATGGGAGATAGAGTCCAGTCCACTGCTAAAATTAGCAATTGAATTCCTTTTAAAACACATAATCCTTTTGTTTAAAGACTTAGCAAAAAGCCAGCCGTGCTTTCCT
>VXAL01017135.1:16292-83532 GCA_013399475.1 Chauna torquata | reverse complement strand
CTCCTCCTCCTTGAAATATCAGATATTAACCACAATGAATTGCAATGCACCAATAGAGTTGAACTGAGAGATTTGGGCTATTGGAATAGTATTGTAGTATAGTCCATCTTGTTCAATGTGTTGGAGGTTTTGTCATGGTATGAATGACATTAGACTCTACAATCATGATTGCTTCTGAAAAGCAAGGGATATCCCTCTCCCTGAAGAAACAAAAAATCTTGCTTGATAAGGCTCAAAAGAAGGGTTATAGAAAGGAAGTTTTATTCATCCCATTTTACAGGCAAGAAACTTAGAAACTTAAGTGACTTGCTCAGAGTCTCACAGGAAGCGTGGGTGAAGCTGGGAATTGAATACAGATAACCTGAGTCTGAGTGCTTGGCTCAGAAGACCACTTCTTTAAAATGTTTCAGAACGTGGCTTTATTCATCTATGAAGTAGGGTCCGAATGACACTGAAGATATGAGCTGGGGAACATGCTGGGTACATAATTTATCTTCAGTGTACCTATATGGTATTTTATAGGAGAGCATAAACTTGTTGGTTGCTGTTTCAAGCACAGGTTAGTAACAGTGTCTTAGTACACTGAGCATACATTGGAAAACACTAAAGAAAGGCAGTTTTCAGATTGCTAATGATTTCCTTTTAAGGAACATGTGACTAAGGGCTGAGAGAATTTGCTGCTGAAACTGCTTACTACAAGCCTTTGAAAATTCCCTGTCTAGTTATTCACGTAGGAAATATCTGGTTGCAGGCATACTTGGCTGTGCAAGCTTCCCTGAGTACCCCGTATTTATAACGTCTGTTCATTCAGGCCATTGAATGGGAGCAGTTGACAGAAAGAGAGTCGTTTTTGTGAATTCCAGTACAAAAGCCATATGCTACAGAGATAGATAAACACACAGACGAAATATCACCAGTTCATTTAACTTTGTAGTATCACTGGTTCTTTTTTTTTTTTTTTTCCTCCACTAGTGAGAGTATTTTTACTGCGTTACCTGCCTTTAAATTTTCCAGCTCATAGGCTGTCACTTCAGTATCCTTCATGAAAAACTGTACTCCTTAAGGCTGTATTCTCAGAGGCTTTTGGAAAGTGGCCTGGAAAAATTGTTTGCGTGTCTGTTTGCACTAGCAAAATCCCAAATTGTGTCCGTTAGTGAGTGTGTCTAACCCTTCAGTTCTTTTGTGTATTTTCTGTAGTGCTTGAGAAATATTTTATCACTATTATTCTTTCAACCAGTTGCTAAGAATGCTGATAATACTGAATTGTTGCTGGAATTCTTTTAATTTCACCCTTAGCAAGATTAATTTACAAGCTTTAAACTGAACTGGAATGTATCTAAAGGTCTGAAAACTGATTTTTATGTGAGGCTGGCATGATTTCTGACTACAGATCAGCTAACTGTTGCTTCACTTTGAGTAATTCAACACAAAAATAAATTTAAAAAAATGGTTGTACAAATCCTTGTGAAATGAAATCACCAAGTTTCATAGAGCTCTGCTTTTTAATTGTAATTTTTTCCACTCATGAAATAGTTGAAAATAAATTTAATGTAAGATCAACTATTATGTATTTTTCAGAAAGATATATGTTCAACTTGCCACAGACATCCACAGCAATTATTGCTTTCTAAATATTATTAAAATATGCTGAGCATCTTAGTGACATTTTAAGGTGCTGATACTTCTCAGACTGGCCTGGTTTTACTCCAACAATTTTGAAAGCACAGGTTATGGCAGGAGCAACTTATTCCAGCCATTTATTTTCAGGTGAAGGTGAAATCATTTAGACATCTAATCCCAAAGTGCACCTGCAAATGAGGTACCAAATTGTCTAGTTTAAATAATTTGTGCCTCCATTTTATTGCACCTAAAGCATCTGGATCCCAAGAATTTGTTCATTGTAAAGTAATCAGAATAAAAATGCCGTTTGTATTAAATTTAGTGAGAAAAGATATATAGATATGCACACATATATAGATACAATTTGAGATACACATTCCAAAGGAGTGAGGAGATCAAGATATTCTGTCCTTTTGCCATTTGCATCGACAATTTTGAATGTAACAGAAGTTTGGAAATTCACACATAGGCTAGTTATGTCCATGTATGTAGGCAACTGAGAGCTCTCATTTAGAGAAAATCGTATGCGAAAAATTGCCAAGATAAATCATAAAAAATTGCATAAATAGTTCACATTTCTTACTACATTTTCTCTGCCTGTCTTCATGCAGAATATTAGATGCCTTCAGAAGTTGTTGTGCTAACTCTAGAGTACAAAGAAAACTATATTGGTCTTGAGCGTTTCAGCTTAATTGTTGTCTGTATAGCTCAGAGCTAGAGAACTGCAGGCATCGAGTATAAATGGAGAGGGGAAAAAAATGTCATGAAAAGGAAGGTCTAGCACCAGAAAACTGACAGAAACATGAGCAGCTAATTGCTGTAGGCTCCATACATCTTGGAATGACCTAAGGGGATATCAACAAATCACTTTCCACTGGGGTATAGTAACAGCAATGGCATAATAGTGAAATCACTGGCAAAAACTGGGGGGAAAATTCTTTTAAAGTATTGGCATTAGTATTGGCATTAGTATGCTAGTGAGCGATTCTTTTTCCATTTTAATGGTTATTAGTGTGTGTACTAGCATTTAACATCTGCAAGCCCTCCTTTTCCACTTTTCTCCCCCCAAAACAACTGATGATGGTAACTGGACATTTTGTTTCTGCGTCTCACTCCCTTATGGACTTGTGGACCTGAGTAATTTCTTCTAATACTGACACCAAAAGTGTAAATTATTTGGCACTAGTATTTGTACCTCCCCCCAGCTGCAACTGAAGAAAGCAGATTAAAAAAAAAAAAAAGAGAGAGAGATTTTGTTTTTAAACAATTAAAAATTAAATTTATTTATTGATCACATGTTCCTGGTTGGTCATTACTAAAAAGCAGAAATGTTCAGAATTTAAATCAATTACTTTGATCATTTTGCAATCATTGGTGAAAGACAGCATGTAAAAGAATTTGGAAATATCCCTGCCAAGGGCCATTATTTTCTGTTTTTGCAGATTTCTCCAAACCCATAAGCTAAACCAATTTTTGAATGTGATGACAGATATGTTTCCCAAAAAAATCTATTTGGGCAATACTAAATGTTTAGTGGTAGATTTGACATTATTCCCATGTTTTGTTTTCTCATGGGCAGCATGAACCTCAAATATATCATCAGGATCTTTGCTAGGTAGCTTAGTTTAAAAAACAGATTTCTCTGTAAAAAAACTGTAATACTGCTCAAACCACATATAGCTTGGTATTGTGAAGTGATCCATATTGCTTTGGGAAAGCAATCCTCTCTTCTCCTCCTCCCCTCAGGTACCCACACATTTTGCCAACAGTTGTTGCCATTGTAACTGATGAGAATTTGAACCTTTTCTAGATCAAACTTCATTTGTTTGTTTGTTTCAACTGTGTTCTACCATTTTTGAACGCAGCTGCTGCTAGTAGATATAGCATCATTTTTGGACTACTATGAGTAGATTTTGTTGCAGTTGTCAATCTCAAAGTATTTATTTCTAGTGTATCTTCAGCATCATGTCTGAAACTTGTTTGCAGTGAACTTGGGCAACAACATAATTTTACAACGTAGTTCTAAAACATTCTTTGCACAAAACCCGCTGTGTGCTTTGCAAGGAAACTGTGGCTGACAGTGCTGTAGCACAGTTGTGTTTTAAGTCTTTCTTTAAAAGCATTACTCTTCCTGTCTCCCAAAGCCACGTATATTTGTGTAGAACTTCCACATTTGTATCAAAAAGTAGGGTTTTTTTGTTTTTCTTCTTCAAGGAGTCCAAATAAAAGAAAAAAAAACACTACTAAATTCAGTGACCACTCATGGTATCACATAGTTTAATCTTAACTACAAGACTGTGTTGCTATATCTCCAAATGTTTAATGTATTTGGAAAGAAAGAATACATTAGAGATGTATAAAGACTACAGGATATACATTAAGACAGTCCACATTTAATCAGCATTTGTAGGTGCAAATGGCTCACTATTACAAAACGCACTCTTGAAATGATCTTTTATTTTTAAACGATCTTGTGCCAACCGCAGGTACAGCCATACTTGTGGTTTCCCCCAGATCCTGAATGATGTTCTGTAGTGGGGTCAAGCGCTCTCGTGACATTTAACCATTGGAAACGAAAGAAAACATTTGTGGTTTGAAACAACAGCACATACTTGACCCTCCAAAGCGTATCCATTTATAAATGGATAAAAGTGACTATTTAAAAGTTGTTTTATAAGGGAACCACTGTGCCCACTGAAAACCCCTAATTTACTGTTTGAAAAAGCAAATGATGTGTGGGTACAAGAACATGCATTTTTTTAAAAACGTCTGTGGTGTTCCTTGTGATGCATTTGATCTTAGCGGTAAAACAACAAAACCGAGGGACATTAGAGGGACGTTGCTGCCATCCTATTTTTAATTCACCATTATGTGTTAAAATAACCATTAATTTCAAGTGAACAATCACAGCCTTGCTTTCATTGGTTGCTCAGGTATTTCTTTTAAACCAGTTTATAATTTTACAGTTTGTTTTTTTGTAAGGGGTGCAGCCCTAGAAGTAGATTAGGGAGCTGGTGGTGACTCAGTCACATTCCTGCTCCCTGTTTGCTGTGGGGAAGAGGATGAATGAATGACAGAAAGTGTTCTTTCACCATCTTTTCTCATCGCCTTATGTGTGTGGCGAGCAGCATCAAAAAATTAGTTGTTTGGGTCAGCCAAGACTCTCCGTTCTGCCCTCTGCCTACTTGCGGGCTCATGGGAGCTGGTGCAAGGCTGTGATTTGAGAGCGCTACAACAAGGTGCGTTCCCACCCATCGTTGTTTCCCTGCTCAAGCAAAGGCAGGCAATGACACTCATCCCCTTTTTGTTTAATTAATTTTTCCTTTTTAATACCCTTTGACTTCAAGCATAATTATGGCTTATAAATAGCTTATAAATATCAGTAAGCATCAGAATGCACTTGCCTTTATGAAGCTCTCCAAAGGTTATAAAATATGAAAACTTGATTGGACCCCAAGCAAAACAAATCAGCAGTAAAACATGCTTTTGAGGCATAAGAAATTTTCAGAATGTATTTTTAAACAATCTGGGTGTAATCAGATTAGTTGAAGACAACTTCAGTAAAGATAGCTTTCTTGAGCCATCTACAAGCATTTTGTCAAAGCAAGCTGAACTATGACTAATTTTGTGAGTGGTATGAATTATTAGGTGATGAATTTTAAAAGTGGTGTCCAGATGTAAATAGTGAAAGCATCCAAGATATTACTCAGCAGCTGCAAGAGCTATAGGAAAAGCTGACATGACAAATTTAGTCATTTCTTAATCACTTTCGTTAGGCGGTATTGTCAGTTCCAAGAGGCAAATTTTCATCTTGATTTACGCCTATAATAGCAGTGGCTGAAAACTAAAACGTTCTCAAAACTGTTTACTTATAAAACACCTTTTAGGTCGTTTTGGAAGCTTCCTATGACCTAGCAATAATGTTCTTTACACATGGGAGTTCAAAAACTACACTTTTAGACAGCTTATATCAACAAAGCAATTTTTTCCATCTATAAAAGTGAGTGACCTTAACATGTGTGCAGGTGGCAAAAACTGGCTTAAATATATTATTTACAGCTATATCAAAATGTATTAATTAGTTACCTTTGGCTTAAATAAAATTGATTGTTAAAGCAGAAAGTAGAGTATGATATGAATTCTATTCTGCAGTAGCTTTCAGATAAAAGAAGCAGTGACCCAACTCATTAGCCCTTTGATTTAATATATTGACACTTGGATACGAATAATTCCGTTTAGTGGCTTTTGCTTCCCAGGGATCAATTTAATTAGTTATAAAATGTGACTTCATGTCAGGAGCCAGAAGAAATGCTGACGTTAAATAAAGTCATACGCAATTTAAACAATAAAGCTATCGATGCCTGGTTAAAAGTTAATGATGCACAAAAAATGGCTTAATAGAGACAACCTCAGCAATGAAAGTGATGGTAGGAAAATTAAGCTAAGTGGATGAATGAGAAATGGTGATGTTGTTGGATTGTTAAAACAAATTCGTGGATGGCCTGATGGTTCATTTCATAGTACTATATGTTTCCGATTTAAATATATGTTTGGGGGTAACCCTGTGCTTTCATATTAGGCGTGACAAGAAATGGTCTGAAACTCTTCTCCTTTAGATTGTAGAAGAGGACAGACAGGTTACCTGTGAGCGTTCATCTTTGATGTAACCCGCTGGGATATCTTGGGATGACCCAGTATTAACCATAATGACCTCCTATTATAATATTGCAAGTACTAATATTTGCACAGTTGGTTGAGACCCCATTCAGGATCAGCGTCTTATTATGCTCAGTGCTGTTTATGTACTGAACAAATAAGAAGGGACGGTTTGTGCCCTGAAGTGGGGTGGAAGCTAATGTTAAGGCACCATATCCTTTCAAAATCTGTTTAATGCAGTAGACTCAGCTACTTACGTTATCTAAGCAGAGTAAGAAGGCTTAATGAAGAAAATTGCAACCCATAAAATTGTGGGAGGTAGAACTCATCCTTCATTTTCCCATCTTGTTGCTTTATATGAATACATGGATGGCACAAAGCCCTTCAAGAATTTTGTTTCCATTATTTTCACATGTCCTGGCTGACTTGAGCATGGCAAGGTAAAATCCATGCTAGGTGTAATAAACTGCAAACCCATTCTCAGATATTGGGCCAAATCCGTAGGAAATAATTCTGGTCTTTTTTTATGTGTAACACACAATATGGGTTTTTCAAGTCATGGTGGGTTGTTTCTACTTCAGTAAAACAGTGCTCAGATTTAATAGTGAATTGATGTGGTCACCTTGTTTAAAGATGTATAGACACTTAGCTGAATATACTGAATAGATGCTAGGTCAAAAGAAAATACAGAGAAATGTGATACGGTAGCTTAAAAAATGTATGTTGGTCAAATGGTCTCTGGCATAGAAACAAAGATTCAAAAATCACATGAAAAGCTTTTTACTTTATTGTAATTTATCACTGTCCAGATGAGTCTGTAGTTAGTCCACCTGTGAGAAAAAATCTAGTATCAAATGAACCGATATGCAGCTAAGCTGTGTTGCATTTTCTTTTGTGTTAATCCTTTTTGGGGCAGAGGAATTCTGATTAGGAAGACCTAAGGAAGACAAATTGTGAAAAGGGACAGTAGTAAATCGGGCAGATAATTTTTAGCAATTGTACACAATTGGGCTCGTCTATAGACTCCTAGAAAGCTTACAGCCTAGCAGCAGGCAGCAGTTAATACCTGTTAAAAGCATTAACAGTAGCTACGGTAACTTGCCGAAGGATAGAGGGGGTATGCCTTAGAATAAAACCTCTGTGTGTCAGAGGGATTTTCAGACTGTACAAGAGTTATGTTTTTTTTACTAATGTTAGGCAAACTGTTTTGTCTTTGCATTGACTTTACATTGGCCACAGCCTACACAGAGGGAACTGCTGGAAAAAAGGGGGGCATTAATACTTTTTACTGTGTGCGGGCCAGCCAGTAGTTAGAGAGGGGGCCCATGTTTTCTTAGGGCTCAGATGGCAAAGCTAAGTATTCAGCCTACGGCAGGAAAAAAGTGCCTTTTTTGTTTTCTGGCTGGAGAGTCCAAGCATTCCCAAAGGAACACAATGAATGGCCCATTTTGTCTGACACTGTTTCGTAGACATAGAATTCTTGTTTTTTCATAATTATTCTTGCCCGTCACTGGGTGTGCACATGACATTTGAGCGTGTTTTAAAGTCTTAACACACTCATGTGCCTGCAATAAAGTTACTCATAACAATCCAGGCTTTCTGCAGACAACAGAGCAGGGTCTGTTGTTTTCAGAAGTCACAGCAGCTGGGAGGCAATTGTGAAGACAACAGCTTAATCTAGCTGGAAAATACAGGAAGAAGAGAATATACACTCAATTTCCTTCCATATTATTGCAAACAATGCAGAGGGCTTTTTTTGTTGTGGTTTTTTCTTTTCTTTGCTTTGGGTGGTCTGGCTAAAAATGTGAGTGGCATAAAATGCACTATTAAATGTAGTTTGAATTTTCAACTTGTTGCATTTCTGTATTGTGCTGATGTGCCTAAATCTGTTGAAGGGTTCAAATGTTAATCTACAGGAGCACTTTAAAAATCGTATAATTACAGCCTTATTTTAACCTCATGTATACAGTGTTTAGACTGGTGTTGGTTTACAACATATGTTGCAGTTGCTTCTGAGTTACACTGGTATAAAGGAAACTGGAATCAGGAACTTGGAGAAAATTTGATTGCTGAAAACTTTTATTTGAAACAGCATTAGTTAAAAAAAAATAAAGCTGTGCAATCTTAGATGTTTGAAAATTGTATTTTAGCTTCTGTGTAAATGGACAAGGGCTCTCAGTAATTCGTTTCTTTATTACTTGCTTCTTAGTCTGTAGATTAATCATATTTGTAAATGCTTCATTTATTTCAGAAGCACATTTACAAACAAAGCATGCAATAAATTAATATGCAAACTCACTTAAAAAGCATCATAAGTAGGCAGTGATCAGATAGATTTTACCCTAGCTATATTTTCTAGTAAAGTTTTGTGAAATATTAAGGAGTAGATTTTTTTTTTCCTTGACGTAAGGGATGAAAAGTGAAGAGGAACCTTCAGTTGTTATGTCAACAGTAGAAAGAGTAAAATGCAATTTAGCATCAATTTGATTGGAGAGGTGGGGGCAGCATTAGCAGTCACTGTTAGGCGTGGTTTCAATGAGGGTAGATTTTCCCTTTAAAGAGAAGGCGATATTTATCCAATTGCAGTAAAGGTACCTTCCTTTACTGCTCTTGGGAATGCTACATACAGCAGATTTCCAGTAACCATGGCAGACAACTCAGATGGGAAGGATTTTTATTATGCGTAGCACAGAGGTTATGGCAGTGACTGGTAACAGCAAAAGCCAGTCAGACAGTAAGTATGGAAAATGAATGAGTGATTTGAACACAGTCCAGACTTCCAGGAGAGAGAATCAAGATCAGGTTGGCATATGCTGAAAAACTACAATATGAATGCTGAGATGACTTACATGTACACTCTGCTGTTAGTAAGAGAGCTGCAAATAGTACAGCACCACATGCACCAGCGAGCTCTGGGGCAGTGGTATCAGGGATTCACGTACTGTCAGAAATGCAGTGGATATTACTCTATTCAGCCACAAAATAATGCAGATAGTAATAATATCACATAGACATCTGAACTACTTAAAGTGTGGATATGAACTTCAGGGTCTAAGCATTAAATCATTTAGGCACACTACTGACCTAACAGTAATCAAAACCTCTCCTCTCTGTTTTCCTTAAAATGCACTACCACACCTCTCCCCTCCATTTGCCTTAAAATACAATAGCAATGTTGTCCCAAATAAACTTACAGAGTAGTTCGTCTGTGCATCTTGCATTAATCCTGTTCAACCCATTGACCCTCACATCTTAGAACCCCTGTATTGAAATCTGATTTTCTTATATTTTCTTTTGTCACAATTTTGGAATTAGACTTTCACAATGAAAAATAAATAAAAAATAAAAAAAGCCCTAAAAATTCTTTTGAAAAAGGCATTTAAACTGAAATGGAAAATTACATCCTGAAACCTCTCATCTACCTGAAAAGAAAGTGGAGACAAAAGCATGTGCTAACAAAACAGAGAGTTTGAGGAAGGGCATTGTTTACTATGAAGACCCTTGTGTGCACTAGGAAGGCTTTTGAAAAGCATGATTTTAATTTGTTTCGGCTGCATGTGTCTTTAAAAAAAAAATGTTTGTGGGTGTCCTCGTTTCCTTGTCACAATGCTACATTTCTGTCTAAGCTTTTCTTGTATTTGTGACAACGACCATCCAAAAGCCAAGAAAGCCTAATACACTTTTGTAATGGTCTCGTGATGGAAGCCCCTTGAGAGCTTTTGAGCAGGACTTTTTGGTATCCGTAGCCTAGAAAGGAGAACTTACTGCTAGACCTCTACCTCATATATGCACAAAATACTCTCCAAAAGAGACAAAGTGAGAGTGAGCGCTAGGAGTTCTGCAAGGAAATTGAAGGTGAGGAATGTAAAGATTAAGGGAATGAGAAAAAAAAAGATTTGATAAATAAGAGTCAGAAAGAAATTCAGCAATAATAGATGTGAGTGATAGAGTGATTTCCAAATGAGTTTTTCTGTTACTGAAGTTGTCTACTGCTATTATTAGTACAGCTGGCTTACTGACTTCTTCACTCAGAAGAGAAAAGTTAAATGTATCATGCTCCTTACAGAGACAGAGGTGGTCTTCCCAGACTAAGCATTTAAGAAAGTCAAGTTTTGTGTGTCCAATATAATCACTCAAATGATAGATATCCAGGAGTGCAGCAAGCAGGTTGTACAGCTGGATGGGTCTAAGAACACTGAAATACCAAGTGAGGGGTCTGGAAAACGAGAGGAANTGTATATATATTGTGTGTATATATGAAGAATATGTTTTTCTCTGTATGTGTACATACATATGCTTATATATTTTATAGAGAGAGGATTTTACTTTCACTTTAAGAAAATGTGTATAGGGAAGTTTCTGCTTGTTAAGGTGTGTGGCTTTAAAGCGGCATGGTGCTATACACTAACTTACATAGTGAATGCTGTTAGTACATATTTTTGTTTAAAGAATAATCTCCTCCTAACAGGCAAACAAAGTTCCACAAAGGTATCTCCAATGTACTTAGCTCTTCTACATGTGGACAATGTTTAAGGTGCTACAAAAATATATACTGAATTAGTGGGCAGTTATTTCCTATACAGTTGAACTATAAAACACAGTTTCAGAATGGAGCACAGTGGCTTTCAAATAAACGCAGATGTAAGACTTTGAACAGAGCTATCAAAAGAAGCTTTTTGTCTTCTCTGATTTTGGTAGTCTATTTGGACAGGCATTTTTGCTGAGTTCCTTCTCTTTTTTCATATTACCTGACCAAATGACCAAAATTATGGCAATGGTAACTTACTTCCTGGATCTGGCTGTCTCTAGGGCATGCCATCATGGCTCAGTTTTGCAAGACGTTATGTTAGACTCTTGATTGTACCACCAGGTCAGCCCTCATCCTCACTCTGATTTTTTTCTTCTTTCCTTTCTGTATGTCTCTTTCATTCCTGTTCCAATGTATGTAAAAAGTGTCAGCACTAACTAGTTCCTACTTCGAGAGAAAAAAGTAGCAGTTCAGCTGCTCCTGCAAATTCTTTCACCCTCTGAGCAGTGATTAATATACAGGTTTAAGAAGAATTTTTAAACAAAACCTGGAAAAAAAAGGAAAAGAGCAAGTATGCTGGCTAATGGTGTACCCTGAGGTGAGCAAAATGCAATTTATTAACAAGCCAAGCATAGCAAAAAAGCCATTCTACAGTGAAATTAATAATTACCAAAAAGATTTGCTAGCATTATTGTTGTATCCTTTATGAGAATATGGGTAACATGTTTAAAAAACATGGGAAGTGTGAATCAAAGCCCAAAGATTCAAACTGGTCTCAAATTTTTAATGTGAATTCTATTCATATCCCCCTGGTGCATAGACTGAAATACAGTCTGTGGATAACAACTGTCTTCAGAGTTATGCACTTAACCTGAAAATTGTATCTGTTCCTCTGACAGTATGGATTTCTAATTTTCTTTACAATCCCGCTTTAACAAAGCTTTAATGTACAAGGGCATCTTCGTGCCACAAGTAGTAGGTGCCTGGCTATAATACATACTTTCAGCCCCAAATGTTTTCCAAGGGTAAGGTTTGTTTATTAACTCAACCCCATGCTGAGATTCAATCAATCTAATACAGGCAGTTTGAAGTCGAACATTCAAACGTATGCCCATATATCTTGGGCATATATCTTACATAATGATGTTGGCCTCAGACATCTTTCTGTGTTTGTTTATGTCTGTTATGGATTCCCCTCATTATCCATGCTGTTTGAGGGATTCCCTATGGATTCAGCCAGTTTATTGCATACTTTTTTAATTTTATGCCAAACCGAATGTTCTGAGTGGCAGCTTGTATGGTAGCTCTGTACAGCTTCCTCTCAAATCCAGAGATGAATGTTGTGATTAAGGTTAAATAAAATAATAATGACATGAACATACTGCAAAAGGGTATGTAGGAGAATGCCCCAGGAGAGGTGAGAGGGTTACAGAAGTAACGTGAATGATAAAAACATTAAGATGTTGACTGCTTTTCCTATTTTTATTCCTTTTAATTATGGTTAACAGTTGGAGCAACAATTCTGTGATTTCAAAGGTCTTCCTTACTGAACATCTATAGTAATAACACTGGGAAAATTCATATCTTAAATTTCATCAGAGTGAAGGGATGTTTTAATATGCCAGTCTCTAAGCACATCTGTGTGCACGCAACTCCCAGTAACATTAATTGGAGTTGCATATGCAGATCAACTGGAGAACAGAGTCTTACATACAGAAAGCAGAGACTGGTATGGGCCACGCTCTGCTCTCGGGAATGGGTCCTGCTCCACTGAAGTAAGGAAAGTTTTTGAGGCTCTCTTCCTGAGAGACACATATTGCCCTTATTGTAGTCAGCAATTAGTACCCATTTAGTTCTTGTAGGAGAGTTTACTAGGAGTAATATATGGCCTGAAGAAACTAGAGCTAAAAGACAGGTTTTTCTTATAAAGCTTTTGNGAGAAATATGTGATTGATGATTAAAAAACAGAGAGAAGGGGGGTGGGGGGTGGGGTCAGTCCAGCATTCATTAGTCAAGCAAAACTTCTATTTGAGCGTGCATTAAGCTGGGAGGACCAGACAGTGTGTCTGGAAAATTATTCTTTCCTTGAGAGTAGTCTCTCAGAAATATTCCCTTGTTTCTTAAAATGAAGGCATCCTTTGACTGACTTAGTTATTTTTTATCTATTGATGCTAGAGAAAACAAAAGAAACTTTAAAACCTGGAAACATAAACATCATTGAACCATCAAAAAAAAAGGGGGGGTGGGGGAGAAAAAGAAATCACAGTGAATGTTTTCTAAGAGAGAACATGCTATGCTGTGTGAAGGGGGCTAGTGTAACAAGAAGTCATCTATTCTTGATTTCTTTAGACAGCTAGAGCTTTGTGCCTTGTCTAGTTTCTACATTTTAAGAGCTTGTTCTGTGTAGCAGAAATAATACAATAAATGGGTTTAACCACATTTGTCTCAGCTAGACAGTCTGCTTTGTCAAAGATTGCTGGTACAACATAAACAAATTATGTGTTTGTAGTGCCTTTCAATGAAAGCCTATCTAACAGAGTGGAGATTGTGTTTCGGCAGCTGTAGATTTAATCTCCTACCTGTCAGTTAAAACAGGCATTTCCTGAGCAGATAAGGCCTGGCTGTGGAGGGGGGACAGCCACAGCTGGACAAAGGGCCATTGTTGCTGCCCGATAATGCTATGTAGATTTGCCTGTGTGTTTCATCACATAAACTCTGGGCATGCTGCAGTTGCGGAGGAGCCAGCTCTTCACTGCGGGCTCAGCAGGCAGAAAGTGAACTGCAGCCCAGCCTTGTGCTCCTGCTTCCCACCGACTGCCGTGAGCAGCTGAAGAAAATAGACCCAACTAAGAGAGCAGAGTCACTCTAGCGGGAGTGTGATCGTAGGATTCATGGCAGAGATCTATTCACAAGCCGAAAGCTTGCTTTAAATAACACTGGCAAATCGGGGAAAGCCAGAAAATTGGAAGATTGGCATTCCTTCTTGAGTATCAGAGTAGTCTGCAGAAAAGTCAGCACAGCAGTGTGGATTTAGGTTTGAAGGATAGCTGTTGCTGGAATTTTAACACCCAAACTTGGATAGGAAATACCTAATGCTCATTTTAAATATGTTTCCTGGTTTTCTGCCGTATTTTACCTTTTTAATGATTTTGTTCTCTCAAAATGTTTTTGTAGATGAATCATAAATGCTGTAGAAACTTGAGGAGCCAATATAACTGACTTGAGCCAGACACAGTTGGCACAGGAAGGAAGCAGCCTGTGTGTGTGTCGCTGGGATTTAAGAAGCTCTCTATTGCTTACTCCCAAATCTGCAATAATTGCTGTACACCTAGCAGTGGCAATCACCTCAGTCAAACTGTGCAAACGCACTGGTTTCTTGGAGCCTTTTCTGAGTAAAGATGGTCAGATTGTGTCAAAATCTGAGGAATCCTAGGAAGAGATGGAACAAATTAACTTTTGCCTGCAATCAGTATTCTGATTTGACTTTGATCTCTAGACACAGGAGTTTTCTGCCTTAAACCAGTTCTCCACATAATTGCCTGTGATAACCCTTTGTGCTTCTATCTAGACACTCCATAAACATCATGTGATTTTGGGAAGTTATCTAGGTTACTATTCTGCATTAAATCTTCTTCAAAAATATACAGAAGCAAGAATATTTTCACTAAATGTGAATATCTCTTTTGACCTGGCCTCTTGGATATTATCTGTTTAGGCTTGAGGAAAAATACCAACACTGTCTATATGGATGGAAATAATAAAGGAGAATAAATTCA
This sequence comes from Chauna torquata, assembly GCA_013399475.1. Lineage (NCBI taxonomy): Eukaryota > Metazoa > Chordata > Aves > Anseriformes > Anhimidae > Chauna > Chauna torquata. The sequence continues at coordinate 68,952 of VXAL01017135.1, read as the reverse complement.
CAGAGGAATAAATACCTGAAGAAATCAGCCACAGGACTGGGTGGGAAGGGAAAGGCGTCTCCTTTTTGCAGCTGTGACTCACCTCCACCTTTGTAGCCTGCCAACACAAAAGTGTTCAAGGCCTAAACTCTGTGCTGCTGGCATGTACCTGCTCCAAAGCTGCCGCATTCTGAATTTTCAGCAGAGCATGTCCCTCATTAGCCATAGCTTTGCACTTTGGGTAACTCTTTATACCATTGTGCAGTAAGGTGTGGAGGTTACAAGCAGCAGATTATAATGGAATTGTTTTATATCCACTCTGCATTGTCACTTCTGTGATGGAAAAAGAAATCAAGAACACTTTGAGTCAGTGTCCTTCTGTGTACACTGCAGATATGATACAGTCTTTGAGCTTGAATTAATTCATATTTGTAAAGTACTCAATAGCTGTATGTGCTTTGCAATATAGTTACAATACCTTGGAATATTGGTGAGAACACAGAAAACTTCAAAAGCAATGTGCTGATCAGGATGAAATCCTTCCCATAGTGAAGTAAATGGCAGAACACCTATTAATGTCACTGTCTCCGGGGTTTCAGATGTGTTCTGTATTTGTATAATGTAATTGAAAAAAGCCACCTCTTCTTTTGTTGCTTTTTTTTTTTTTTTTTTAACCTCTATAGGGAAAGGGCAGAAGATGTTTTGATCAGAGGCACTGAAAGATGTTTCAGTGTTGTAGAGTTTGTTGATTTCTTGCACTGTACATTGCAAGATCTTCTACTGAGAGGATTAGTTTCATGTTGGTAACTAGTGATGGCTACTACTCAAAAAAAGAACTATCTCTTGAAAGGATGTGGGGAAAACTCTGCTTGAAAGCACCAATATGAAATGCAAATTTTAAAGCATCCCTTGCTCTAATTTTTTTCCGTCAACAGAAAATTTCAATCTGCTCCAAAAATCTTGCATGTTTTGATATCACTGTAAAAACATAAGCTAATAGGAAATTTCTGACATAATTTATATTTAGATTTGAGCTCAAGTAATAGAGCTTCTGTATATAAAATATCAACAAGTATCATTAGGCTGCAATATTTTTCATATTTTGGCAAGAATAAGACAAGGTGCAAATGAGAAACATACATCTTCACTAGTCTTTGGAAATATCCGAAATAATTGACTTGCTCAGTCTTCTGTGATGGCTTGGTGACCACTAACTGTGACAATTTGCATAATAGTCAGCTCTTCACTTCTGTAGAGATAACTGTTTGTATCTGATTAAAATTAGGACTATTTTAGTTCTCTTGACTTTTCCAGAAGTTGCAGAAATAGAGATTTGCTGTTATGCTTTAACCAAACAAATGCACACATGGGGATAACAATATGCTGAGTTTATGCAGATTTTACAACACAAATCTGAATAAAATACTCACTAATAGACCCTTAAGGAGTAATAAACACACATGAATTTTCCTTAGTTGCACTTTAAAGTGATTTTAACATACTACTAGACCTTAACAATAATATTTAATTGACAAGATTATGCATTTGTATGGATTGAAAAGGTGGTAGATCTCTAATTCCAAATGAACTATAAATTCACTTTTGCATAACATGTTTTATTTATTTCTGTACAGCAGAGATGTTCTCCATCCCTCCTAGTGAGAGTTTCTTAAAATACAGACAATTTAAATAGATTTAATTACCATTTATCATACTCTTAACTTCATGAGATCATCTTTAGTTGAATTCTCTATTTCCAAGTAGTCAAGGAGCTAGATAAAATCCAGAGCAATACAATGAGAAGCTAATAGAAATGAAACAAGAGCTAGTGTTATAAACTATTTTGTTTTCTGTGAAGTTGGTAGTATTTTTCTGTTGCTGCCTTCTTTATTTCCCAGGTAGAAGGAATTTATGTTTAGTTCATTTAAAGTTCCGAAGTAGTGAGGAAGAAGTAATAAAAACTAAGGATGCTCTGTTTCGCTCTGTGATCATGGCCGCAATTTTCACATTAATGTTGTAGCCACTGCAGTGGACTTAAATCTCCAAATCATGCAGAACCATTGGACAAATGGAAAAAAGATAGGGGAAAAGAAAGAAAATGGCAGTTAGAATCAATTTACAAATTCTGCAGTGGGCTACGTATTTTTTTCATACTGTTGCCTGTATGAAATGTTCTCACTTTGCAAGTCTATGGTATCTTTTTTACAGTTTATTTGCCAGCACTCCCCTTGGGATCTCATTGGCAGACATTTTCTTTGTGGCTCATGTACTTTCACTGAGAGGAAATATTTTTCAATTAGATTGTAGATAATTAGGTGGCAGATAAATTAGAACATAATATACCTCCCTGTATAGATATAGCTCTAGTGATTCTATATTGCTGGCAGGAGCAGAACGTAGCCGGTGTATAATTTTCAGACTGGGAGATATGTCAACGCAATTTTTGGTGTCTTAGCTATGATGCAGTGTCTGTGTGATCACTTTTGGTCTGCTGGAGCCCACCTTCCTTAGATCATCATTCCTTCTTTTGCAGCCACAGATAATTCCCTGGGATTATTTATACTAGATGCAATTTCTCACTTAAGTGTTTGGGTCCACTCTTACATATTATCTTTAAGTTAGAGAAGGTTAGGCATTGATGGTGCATTAATTCAAAGCCTTATAGTTCATCAGTTACATTTCTGAGCTCAGAACAAAAGGCCCAGGCACCGCTGGCGCACAAAGTAGCCAAATCCTTTACAACTGGTCAGTTAACCCAGCCTGACAGTCACTTTGCTTCATCAGAACAGGACAAATAAAACATCCAGACCATTCATTTATAACCAAAAAGACCTTTTTATTTTTTCAGTACAATTATTCTGCAGTTTGCTAAATACATCATTTTGGGGCATCAAAAAAAGGCTCAGTCATGGTATGATTTCATTAGAATACCAGCAGAGATGGGGAGGAGATTTAGGCACAAACCCGCAAAAATCTTAGCGCATAACTGCTTTTAAGCATCGAGTGGTCCTACTGACTGTCATATACATGAGTTCTGACACAAGAAGTCCCCACTTCTTTATGCAATGTGGTATTTGCTTTTTTGCATTGCCACCAAAATGATATAATTAAAATAAAAGCAATTTAACAAAACTTCTTCTATTTTTTCTCTTACAAAGAACAAAAAAGCGCTTGTTTTAAATAAAATTCTAATGGTATACAAAAAATAGTGCCATATATCATATACAGGCTATTTAAAATGCAGATGAGGTAAATGCATATAATATGCAGGGCATTTAAAAACTTGTTTTAGTAGTATTGTGGGCAAAAACACTGCTTTCTGTACCAGTAGGATTTTTAAAATGAATAAATGTAAAATGTAACCTATTGACCTATCAGATATAACTGTTATTTTCCATCATCTAAACACGTATTTTGAGCATTCTGGAAATGCACATTTTTACTTGATACACTGCTGCTGACTGACAAATTCTTCTATTACACTGAAGTTTTTAAAGGAGAGAGCAGAAAATTTCAAACACATTTTTACTATGGAAATGAAAAGGTTAATGATTACATAGCCAGGATAAAGTTATAGTCTGGCTATATGTACCAATTAGTCAAGAAGTTCGAAAATCTTAGATAGAAATTCAAGTTTAAACTACGAAAAGTTCAAACCTGCCTGTGAATGTATTAGGTTCTCACAGAGGCTACAACATCCCAGTGTTTACTTAGTTCTAAGTACAAAAGGTATTATAAATCTTGGACTAAATTTGAGGGAAAAAAAAAAGTCAATTCAGGAAATTTCAAAGACTGAGTTTGTAAGCTAACGTGGTGGAGTAGTCCCTTAGATTCAATACAGATCTCAAGATTTCTGCTAGTTGAGAATCAGGGCATAAATCTTTCATTGGTGGGAGAAGTCAGGGGCAATGGTTTTAAATAGTGATGTTGGATTACTCTAGGCAATTAGAGTGTATTTGGCCTATCACGCTGTTTTATACTAGTGTTGGTTGTAATAGAAAAATCTTTAAGCAAGGGATAAAATATTATAAAGTCTGTGCCTACTCTCAGTGCCACTTAATTTGCCCATTACTGAAGCAAGCTAAACAAGAGAGGCAACTTGTCAAGTTTGATCCTGAAAAGTTGCAGAGGAATTCAGCCGTCAGCATAGTGTGGGATTTCTTTCTGCCCCTGGAGCCTGTGATCATGGCAGCTCCACAGAAATGTTTGAGCTGCCTTTTTGCTTGCAGTGCTGCCATGCTTTTCTCTGAATGCCTTTATTTCTCTAGCTGCAATGTTAGTTGTTTTATAGAGGTAGTTTTTGTTTTTTGAAGACAGAACCCTTCCTGTTCCTTAGTCTCACTAGATGTGCTGTGTTCCCTGTCCAGAAGAGGCAGGTTATTTTCATTCGGGGCATTACAGCGGTATGCCATATCACTGGCTCCCATTTTCCATGCACACTGCTAAACATCAGTGACTTTCTAACAAGGAGGCCTGTCTGGCCGGCTTCTGAGATTAGCATTCACATGACTGTGCGACAAAGCACTGCAGATTTGCCCAGTTTATCAAATGGGCCACTAGCTTGTATTATTTCAGGGAGAACCAAATTGGAAGTTGCTTCTTGAACTAATCAGGGCTGATTTGCTCTAAAGTTGCTTCCTGGCTTAGATCTCAGGCAAGGAAGTGCTGTAATCAGTTCCCAAGGGCTGTCAGAGTTGTGATGGGATATTAAAGGAATGGTACACTACCTTTTAAGAGTTCCCTAATCTTGGCGGCTTCACATGTTTAACACAGTTAAACCTGAGCTTGTTGTATAGAAACAGAAATTAATCTTACAAAGTAGCTTTATATAAGAGAGAATTTTATTTGAGGCTGCAGAACTGAATTTTGAAAGGAATATCCTCAATATTCCTTCAGGATTTGTTACAGTTCAGTTAAAGATATAGACTGGCAGAATTGTTCAAAACCAAACATTTATTACCCATCACACACACAAAAAAATAATCTTCATGAAAGAGAAAATGAGTCCCCTTGAGTGTCACTGTTTGCATATTAGCCCATAGTATGGGCTCTGCCAAGTTACTCTCTGACTGACTGCTGCAGATGCTCTTTCTCAAGTATTCTGAGTGAGATCTTTAGTGCAAGTCTTCAGGGACAAACAATAGCACCTGTTCCTCACAAGATAGCAGCCCAGTTAGTCCATTCATGTATCTTTAATGAAGCTCTAGGGCAGATGGCAAAAAATGGCATCATCAACAACTTAGCACAGAGGAGACAAAAGGGGAAAGCGCCGATCCAACAATATACTATTTTTACGAATGCAAGGAGACAGAGTTGAAGTGTTTCTCAGGCATCTGCTACCGTCTTGGTTTTCAGAAAGACCTGAGGAACATCTCAGCAATTAAAATTTCTGGGCATGTAGCCGATTTTATGAAGTACGCCAATCAATCTNAGGAAATTTTTTTTTTTTTTAAAAAGTGTCTATTGTATCATTGGTATTCATTTTACATTTTTAACAGTAAGCTAATCAATGATGATTATACATTCACATGCTTTTTAATGCTTATTTGTGCTTTTCAGTTGACCTGTGCTGAAAATTGACACCTATGTATAAAATAATTCTGGGTGAAACCAGCATTGACCTAGGAATAGTATTTCATATGTGCCAGTGGGAAGACCTGTGGGAGGAAAGGATTGCCACTCAGTGTGGGCTTTTTTCAGTCTGTATAACTCTGCTAAGCGTAAACTAAAACTTGCACTCTAAGTGTAAGCCACATTTAGTCAGTTACATTGATTTATATAGGCTGAGGACCTGATCCTGCATTCAAAGTAGTACTTCAAGGAAGGACAGCAGGTAGGCAGAACATGCAATGATAATTCTCTGCACTTACAGAATTTGTTTGAGAGTCTTAGTAAGTCTTTTTGGATATGGCGGAGGGGATCTGACGCTACAGGATTTCATGGGAAAGAGGCCAATGAAATTACCATTGTAGAATTTGGCCCTTATTATATGTTTCAGATGATTTTTATCATAGTGTGGTGCAAAGTGTTGCTATGGGTATGCTTGCACTGTCACTCTAACCACAGTACTCACTCTGATCTCTCCTATGTCTTCCGATTCTGTGTTGGTGTCTTGTACCTGTGCAACACCCCCTGAAATACTTGCTGTGTGTGGTGACTGAAAGGGATATTTCTGAAACCTTGGGCCCATTTGATTAAACTGCAGTTGGAAACTACTGAAAATGATCATAAATTGTTTTGTGTTGAATTCCAACAATATCCTGTAGTTGTTTCTATCAGACAAAGATTGTGTTTTCATTTGCTGCACTCCTGTAGAGCCAGTGTAAAGTAACACCATGCAGCAAAACTAGCACCATTTTATCAGAGGTAAATGCCTGTGCTGGGCACATGGGGATCAACTCCAATCTAACCAAGTTTAACCCATAACCTAAAATGCACAGCCAGGCTTACCTCAGCTAAAATGAAAGAAATAGCTGCTTGAAGCGAGTTTCTTTCACGCCCCAGTGCCATAGCAGTAATTGCACAAAGACCTTTTTATTATGAGTTGATTTTCCTGAGAAATGGATTCAAAAAATACTGTAAAGTGTTTATTTTTTGCTTGACCTTTATTAACCTACATCTTAGGGCTTTCCCAAGAGAAGAGTTGTTGGTAAATTAACCCTCATAGACACACACAGTAGCATTTCTGTACTGCATCAATGGTTGTGAAAGTAATGGAGATATGACAAGAAAATTTGGCACTATTTAAACAATGTCATAGGTCACCATATGGGATTTAACCAAAAAAGTTTTTTAGGAATTAAAATGAAGAAAAAATTACTTGAAGTGTACTTTAACTTTTTAATAGTATTTAATGCCACCGATTTATGGTAGGATGAGGGCAAACTTTTTTTCTGTCTAAAAAACAAATTTCTTCCTACATTTACTAGCTTTGATATATAAACCATTATATGTTTACTTAACTACTGATCAGACAAATCGTAGTCAAATGCTTAGGTACTTGTGGGGTTCAGGAATGATGGATAAAAACTCTTTGTGATCCTAGCCACTGTCTCTGAACATATATAGCATAAACTAAGGTACTAGGAAATTAAAATGTGCATTTAACAGACATATCTCCCATTTTCTATATGTTGAATGCAAATCCTAATACCAAGTGAAGAATTTTCTGCTTTTGCATGTTTGTGCTCTTTGATACATTTATTAAGGTCAAATTAGATTTGATATAGTAGGTTTTATTCTGAAATGCCCTCTGAATACAGCTCCATAATTAGCAAGCTACATGATAGTGCATAAAGCTATAAAACTTCTTAGACAGACAAGCAATTTATAGGTTATAGGGAGGTATGTATGGCAAAGGATGTTAGTTTAATTGGGAGCCAAGATGTTGGAGCCTTAAATCTTAAGAGCTGGGGTGTTGTCTAGGAGACTATTTAACACTGCAGTGAGATTTTGAAATAACTTACCTGAGTTGTTATATATATGTACAATAGAATGTCGTAAGATCTCAGAATTAAAATTACCCTAAGGATACTAAAATTTGAACATCAAAGTAGCTACTGCAGTGTTAGGTTGCTTCTAAAATGCTTGTCACTTCACTGTCTGTGACCAAAGATGAGAAAACTTGTGAAAAATTAATAGCAATACATACCACTCTTCTTTTTAAAGAACCTATGGTATATTAGAAAGGTTTTTACCTTTTTACCTTGTGCCAGGACAGGGAATATTAATTAAAAAAAAAAAAAACTGGCAAGAAGTAGGAAAATGTGCAGTTCACTGAGGCTGCTACACCTTTGACACTGAGGGAAAACAATGTTAGTGAGGGCTTTGATGTGATAATGTGAAATTGGCAGGGATTACATTAAGGAGAAGATTCTGTGGGACTGTGTGAACACAAGAACACTATCAGTATTGGAGAAATACCTGTCAAGACAAATTTGTGCTATTTCTGATCAGAGACTCTCTTCTGTTTAGCAGGTTCAGGGTCACATGCCTCCGCTCATGATCCCAATTTTTCCACACGACCAGCGGACACTGGCAGCGGCTGCTGCAGCCCAGCAGGGATTCCTCTTCCCCCCAGGAATAACTTACAAGCCAGGTAAGCTGACAGGGATGTGAAGCTATTTAACATTCAAAAATATTAACTGTAGCGTCATATGTGATCTGTCTTACATAGATGATGCTGCGCAACTGGTGCAGCTGGTTAGAAATAGTGTGAGGTTTTGCAACTCCACTTAAAAAAAAATTCTGGTTTGATTGAGGTGGATGGAATATTGGTTATTGAAACATTGTGACTTTTTTACCTTTATTTCCCACAAAATCATTTGCTCTAAATATTGGCCTACTCATCTGCTAATTTGCATCTGGTCTGCCCTGTGCCATTGTACAAAAGGTATGTATCTGTAATTAATTGTGTTATCTTCAATATACTTGTCTTGTGCCAAAATTCTTACTCTTAATTAGCGATAAAAGTCAGAGCAAGTATAATTTAATTATCAGGCTTCAAATGGGCAACTTTTTGTTTGATTTCAATCTGAATAATAAAAGGTTTCAGTAGTTCAATCCCAGTCATTATTCAGGCTTGTAACAGGTCACATAACCTTGCAGTGAAATATGTTTTGAGATGATTTAGCAAATGTTATGATTTCTTTCTTTTTTCCTCTGAGTTTACAGGACTCCTGGGGAATTCAATTAGGGATATAATGGTTTGAAGCTACTTTCAGAGCCTCCTTGTAAACAGGGCTTTAAATGTTTAAAGACACGTTGCCAAAGGAATTCAATGTAGGAAGATAGTTAAGTAAATAAAAGTCAACCTTATTTTCATTTGTACATTCTTTGTAAGTGACCTCAGTCCAGAAGCAGCCACCTTATTTTGCTCATTAATAGTATTCCCTGTCAAGCTGCCTCTAGCATATTAACCTGATAACTAATAACTACAAAACTTAAATACCAGTTTCTTTTTTTGACATTAAATATGAAATGTACAAAGTAAAGCATTGATCCTGCTCCCCCTGATGTTAGTGGTGTTTGTGCAGCTGACTGCAGCAAGAGCAGGGTCATATCCAGAGTAAAGCCTCATAATAGCTGATACAAACAGTATACTAATTAAAAGCCAGGATGAACCTAAAATCTCTTCTAGCAAGTTTACTTAATATTAGATGAAGTGAGGCAAAGCAAGATTTCAGCAAGCATTTCCGTTTGTCCAACTCCCTTCTGCCACTTTAGTCTTGAGACATTCCTCTTTAAACACCAAGTATTTCTAAAACACAGAATCTTTTAATTATCTTATTTTCAGTTTTAGAACTTCTGAAGTTCTTTTCCAGTTTGACAAACTGGGGCACTATATGCATGAACCAGATAATGGAGCTCTGAAAGGCAGCTGGCTCTAGATGGCACAGGCTGATGATTATTCACACATATCACCACCTCACAACTGTTGGGGACCAAAGTGAAGAATATTTTCTCTCCAAAGACATGAAAAGAATTGCCAGTTGTGGGAATTGTCTACGATACCCTGGCTAATACCTTTCGTCTTGCAGATGAGAGAAAGCCCGTGCTTTAGTTTCCTTGCTTTTCCTATTTTAATTGGAGATGCTTTCTGAATAGTGACTATTAAGCTGTTGTTAGTGCATCTCTCTTGAAGGTGATATGTGAAATCACATCATGCTGCTTTTGGCTCCATAGGTTACTTAGTACAATAATGACTCAGGAACAAGAACACCAGCATGATTTTCTGCACAAGAACAGATTTTTCCAGTTATTGGAAGGTGTTCCTTACAGTACCTATCCTAACACTTTATCAAGCTTATGTTGCTTTACCTGTGATCCTATCGACCTCATAGCAGAAGGTGATAAAGCTTTAGGCCATCTTTTTTACTTGCTGGAATGCAGAAAGAGAGATATGTAACAAATGTTAAATATTGAAATAGAGGCAGAAATCAAGACCTAGTATCTCAGAACAGAGCTAATGGGAACACAGCTAAGCTACTTGCCAGTGTGTTAGCGGTTTATATCCAGCTGATGCTAGTAAAGGCCATAAGTCACAATGATCTGACTATACTCAGTGGCTGGCAAGAAATGACAATATTTATATTTTTAATATATTTATTAAATTCTACAGCATGTGTGGCAAAGGTAGCTAGGCAGGTTAGTAGTTTCTGTTGGAGAAAGATCATGATTTAAAAAAAAACATAACTACAGTTGCTATTGATTAATTCCTATTTTTGGCACTCTCAGCACAGTAGTTAAGGAATTAATGAAACTGGAGATAAAGTTACACTCTTTCACAGAGAGGGTTCTTCAAAGTCATTTCTGAGGAATATTTATGAACTTGACTGCTACTACCTGTATTCTTCTACCTTTGTGAGAAATGAAAGTTTTACCTCTAGAACTGTCAGTTTAGACTTGCCAATACTTCTGAGGAAAGGTGGGAGATGCATTAACCCTTCAGAGATGTACAGTTTTCTTTTTGGTTGCCTGTTTGGTTTCTATTTCATTTTACTCTAGTTTGATGCAGGCAAAACTGAATTTTGACAGTGCCACTTTTCCTTGACATTCAGAAAATATGTTGAGAGGGATTTCAATAATAGGAGCTGTGGGAACCAGGGACTTTTGAAACTCTGTGTCGTTTAGGAAATGTCTGATGATTGTGTGCACGCAATCATTTACTTGCTTATCCCACAAAATGGTCTAGATATAAGCCATCTCTGATTTGGAAGCAGCGTATTGGTGTTAGTGTGCCATGGCAGCCAGGAAAAGAAGTCTGGCCTTGGTGTGTAGGTGAGGTTATGATTATCTGCCTATGTCCATGCAAATATACCTTCATGGGCTAAGTTCATGGCTGTTTAGTTCAATGTCAAGATGGCAGCTTGAGTGTTGTTGCAAATCCACATTTAAACTCTATGCCTTGAAGTAAGAAAATGCTATTCCTATAACAAACTACAGTAGGTTATGCCCTCAATGGAAGGATCTCTAGAAGAGAAAGAGAATTTAGTGGGTTCTGAGGCCTTTCCAGAACATGCCTTAGTAGCCCCTGAACTCCTGGGCTCTAAAATATCATTATGAATAGAAAACTCATGGAATTGCTGATATACAGCTATGATTTGTATCTGACAGGACAGTTTCCTACCACCTGGCAGGAGCTATAACATCAGGTGGCAGTAGCCCTCTTCCTCCATGTTTTGGAGCTCTAGGAAGTGAAAGAGGCCAAAGTTAGCAAGAGCTGATGACAAGTAATAATTACATTAGAAAAAAAAATCCCCAAAGTCCCATGCTTCCTTATGTATCTCAAAGTCATGTAATATAATTTTCCGGCATGGTAAGTACTAATTGAGAAATCAGAGCTGCATAGACCACCTAATTAATATTTCAGTGTTTATACTGTATACTGGATTAATTAAAACTTTAGGGCACTGTGCATCTCAAATGACTGTTGTGACTATTGACCTGCAGGCGCTTGACGAGCCTCGTAGAGTACCTGGTTGTGGGGGTTGCCCCCTATTCCAGGGGGAAGCTGAGAGCTGCAGCTGTTAGGAAGCTAATACTTGACCAGAGATGCCACACAGTTAATATGATTATTTTGCATTCCAAGTACAGCAAAGCAACTACTCTGGCTTTCTGACTGTGACCACTATACTTACTGCTTGGAACTGGTGGGTAACATAAGTATCATTATATCTTCTCTCCCGGTGCAAATTTCCCTTCACTTAACTAACCACATGAATCCAGGGAAAGTCAGTGGGCTTGGAGTTTCCTTGAATATGATTAGTGTTTCCCGATTAGTGCCCTGAGTCTAGAGGCAGTGAGTGGGATAAGGAGGAAGACAGCTCCTGCCTCCATCTTGAAGTGCCTAAAGTATTACTTCATTCCAGGTTTGTGGCTAAGATGGAACAGGGAAGTAGGATGACGGCAGAATAAGATATGGGGTAATGCTGGGCAGGAGCCAGACCATTCTTTGAGCAACAGAGCTAGGTTGTGCTCTGGGCACAGAGTGGGAGGGTCGCTCTCCATCCTGGCTGTATAGCAGCAGTACGTGCCATTTGGAAACCAATGACCGTTTTTGCTCAATAGTCTTCTGAAAATGTCTTGTGTTCTATCAGTTCTTTACCAGATGTGGGAAGCATCTATGAGATAGGTTAATGAAAATAGAGACCTTGAGGCATGGAGGTTATAAACCTCTATTTAAATGTTTGTTTTGTTTTGTTTTGTTTGTTTATAGAGTGATATGCTGCAATGTATTTTCAAAGCATTTCTTCATATTTCATATAGAAAGTGTATAAAGACCATGATTAGAATGGTTGAAAAGCAACCCCTGTCTGCCCTGTCTGTTTTATACACTAAAATAATTTGCAAGAGATTTTGCTATGACGGCAATACACTGAAATGTGAAAATTCAGACTATTTTCATAGGCCAGTGGCAAAAGTAGTGAGAAATGAAGCTAAATTTTTGTCTTGCTTCTGTTCTTGCTGTGGAGCAAATCAACAATATCTCCTTTGAAGTCATTGAAAACAAAATTAGATAAAGCACGACAAAAGAAACTGTCAGACTCACTGTCATCTGACTGGACTTCAGAACGTTCCAACACTGTGAGATATTTGTCCTAAATAAACTCATTGATTACAATAACTAATCTGCATAGCTAGCATCTTCTTAGATCTGCTGGGTTTCACTGATATCCATCATTGCAGTTTCCATTTGGAACAGGCCTCTCAGAAGTTTTTCCTAAAGCTGTAAGGTAGCTGAAATTTTACATAGCACAGTTCTCTATTTTCAGTAAGCTGCTGTTCCTCTTGGCAGGTGAGAACAGAAAGTGTACTTCCAATCAGCTGTGTACTGAGTTGGCTGTGTATCTTTGCATGGCAGAGGTCCTGCAAGAGTCTCGTTTCTAATGGAAATTCCCCGGCACTGCCTTAAAGTCTATGTTCCCTGTGGGGTTCTACTGGTTGGAACAAGGAATCTGTAACCTCAGGATCTGTTGTTAAAATCCATATGTGCCTCACTCCTAAATTTTGAGGTGAGAGCTGGAAGTGGTAGTAGGCAGCTGAATATTTTCAACCGGGATTTGCACTAAAGTTCTTTACCCACAGGCAGACAATCGTTTAGGCAACTGATTTTGCTGAGATGTGAGGATGGCAATAAGGCAGCGCTGTGGCAAACCCTGCTCGGATCCTCCCTGTTCAGGAAGACCTGAAGTTGTGTCATCAGACAGAGGAGATGCTGCATAGTATTGCGTTAACCAGATACCTTTACTAACCTCTTCCTTAATCCCGATGTCCCTGCGCAAACAAAATGCATATCCTGTGTGGGAATATTGCAGGAGTGGGCAGCTGTATCCCTGCTGCGTCCCAACAACGTTGTGAGGAGAGGTACGCTTTCCTCTGTCTGCTCGTTATGCCTGGGAGGGTAGGTCCTGGAGCATGTGACCTGTCACAGCTCTTCCGCCACTGTTTCCTATTATTCTGTGATTACACAAGGAGAATGTGCAAGTGGCAGTTTGAGATCCATATGTGAAGAGACAGGTTTTAAGTTATAATCCCCAAATGAGCAAACCATCATCAAACCAAAAACTTTGTGAGTCAGATGAGGAAAGTCAGTTTGTGTCTTACAATTGTGTATTTGGAGAGATGTGTAATAAACCAACAACTTCCCCTACTGTGAGTCTCACAAGAGAGTCTCTTCTTTTGGCCAGACTGCCTTCTTTTCCTTACAGCTCACAAAGCCATAATCTGGAAAGGAGGTCCGTACATCTTATAAATAAAATCCTCTAAGCTTCATCGCTTCATCCAAAACAAACAGAAACATTTACATTATCTCTATGTAGAATAGCATGGTACAATTGTATGCTGCTTTATTCATTTGGAAATGTTGCTCAACCTGACAAATGAAACAGAAGTCTGGCATGCTTTTCCATGGCTTGTAAACACCAATTTATATATAAACAGTAGCAGCCAAATGTAAATAGACAATCAACACAGCAAGGAGGTTGAAGAGATCAGTTTGCAAAACATACGGATTTTCTTCTTTTGGCATTCTTCTCAGTCCTGGTTATCAAAGGCCAGCACACACAGGTACCTTAAGCAGACCTGTTTGAACATGTTCTATATTCTTTTGTATAAATTTAAAAGAATGGTTCCTCACGCAAGCATTCCAAAATGAGGAACAAATTTGAAGAAAATTGCTAGAATACATTGACTGATTTCTTGCCAGGACAGCTACTGAGAAGCTTCTTGATCCATTCTTGCACTGAGAAAATTAGAGGGACAAAATATGTACCTTCTGTAATTAAAAATTAAAACCAACCCCTTCCCTGCATGCTCAATTTCCTCAAGGGGAAGGGGAAAAAAAAAAAGTACCTTTGCTCCGCTTTTACTGCTTGGTATCAGCAAAGTATTCCAAAGCTGACAGAGTATTAATTTTTGTTCTCAGAATAATGGCACTACTAACATACCAGGACTTAACCATAATTTAGGGTATTAAAACAAGGGAGAAAAAAAAAAAAGAAAGAAAGAGAAAGAACAGTATTATGTGTTAATAATAAATAAATGAATGGCATAACTATAAAATTATACATTCCCGTAACAAAAGAACTGTAGCCAGCAGGTGAGCAAGAGAATGCTGTAGGGTGTGGTAGAGATACTATTAAATTAATTGTGAAGCCAAAAATTCTGTGTGCGTGTCTGTGTGTGTGTGTGTGTGTGTGTGTGTATAAAATATCTGGCTATTTCAAACCATAGGAGCGTGACAGCTGTGAAAAAGGAGTGCCGCAGGGAATTCTTTTAGAGTTTGATTTTTTTTAAAATATGTTTGACATGGAAAATGTTTTAGTACAAATAAAGCAACTGGTATTGAACTTAAAAAGTGTATGTGGAGGACGAGGGATAAAGAAGAGATTGCTGTGTGGAACAGGAATGAATAATTCATGATATTTAAAGAAAGAATGCCTCCAAAATGTTCTGCAAGGCAGTTCATGCTGATAACTCGGATGGTTATTCCCCCCCCCGCCCCCCCCCCATTTAAAGCATCATTAATTCAACATCTTTGTGATTTTTTTTAAACCTTGTAAGATATTTCTGAAAGAAACATTATTTAACTTAGATTAGGGTCTTATTTATTCAGATAATTTCATATAAATATCAAAGAGATGAGTAGAATTGCTTAACCATAAAGAGACAGCTTCAGTACTTGAAGAAAGGATCTAGGTTTTTTTGTTGCCTTTTTTAAGGGAACAAAAAAAACAAACAACATCATTGCAAACTAAAGTCAACCTCATGGAAGGCGGAAAATAAGAGGAGATATTTTGAACATTACTCCATAGGACACCAGTACAATATAGTGTTAGCAAATGCATTGTAGCAGAGCTCCATATGCAATCAGAAGCCAGTTGTTACTGGACTGTGTACAAGCGCATACTGTGCTCAATGGTCTGATGAGGTATTACGGATATGATGCAAAGAGACCTTGTGGATTAGACATGTACAATTTATTAAAAAAAAAAGTGAAACAACTGAACATTTAAACTGAGCTGAACACAACAGAGCTTCAGGTGGTAAATAGGAAGAGTTCTGAGGAATCCAGTACTGCCAAGGCTTCAGGTATTGTTTATTTGAGGGGGTTGACAAAAAAAATCTAACTCTTGGAATGTCATGATTATACTATTTTGGATATCTGTATTTTCCCTTATTATTAAGTTATGCTTTTAGCATGGAAAAGTTCACACAAAAACTGATTATTATAAATCTTAAAAATATACAGAAGAGCAGCCTGTTAAAATGTAGCCTACAATAGTACATAACTGACTTTAAATAAGAAGCTTGAGCCAAAGTGATACTCCAATAAGTCATAGTTACAGTGTAATTTACCCATCACTATTAATTTTTATATTACAGATTCCACTGTTAAACTGCTCCAGCCTTTATTCACTCTTTACATGGACTAAGAGTCTCAACAGCACCGTGCAATGCATTGTTGCACTTATTTTGGATAATAGTATTTCTTGTTTTCTGAAGTATTTGCTGTACACTCAATGCAGAGGGCACATATTTTCATTTCCCAGAAAACAGAACACAGTTTTTAGGGCCTCGGTCTTCATGCAACTGCACAACTACCTTATCTATCAATTTGAGTAGGTTCCCAGTAAGAGATAGCTAAAATTATATTTCAAGCTGTTTTTAAAAGTGATTCAGTTTTATTTTTGTCAATGGCTACCTGAAAGGAGTTGTCAAAACAAGAAACAGCCTCAACCTGTGTTGAGCCAGCTAGTTAGCTTTCCCAGGAAAGAGCCGCTTCACACTGCAAAGAAAACACCCTGCATTAAACAGGGCTGAAATTTCTTGGGTTATAACAAATTTATCGTGTTTTAGGGAACCTGTGGTGACGATAATTTTTTTTCCTATGGGAACCACTGGGGTTTCCTGGGTATCTTGTCTGTGTGTCTATGGCCTTAAGCCATTAATTGTGCCCAAGCTTACATTTGAACATTGCTGATTTGAACATTGCTTTTGAAAACGCAAATTATGAGTATCACATTTATGTTTTGCCAGTTTGCCTACCAGCTATCTGTTAACAAAAAAGTTCCAAGGGAGCATGGCAAGTCTGTGCCCAGCAAAGCCTTTTGTTTTTGCAGATGTTTAGGCTTAGAGGAGTGCTGTAGAGAACAGGCAATCCTAGGTCCATGTTTGCACTTGTCTGCTGCTTTCTCTGCTCATTGTCTGAACCTGCACGCATTGTTCTCCCGACAGGTGATAACTACCCTGTGCAGTTCATTCCATCAACAATGGCAGCTGCTGCTGCTTCTGGACTCAGCCCTTTACAGCTCCAGGTATGTGCCAGAACAAAAAAATGTGGGATTGAAGCCAACATTTTAGGGGAAAACTGCTAACCAGCTGTATGCTAAATAATAGTCTGAATGTTAAATAATTTTTGAGCACAGCCCAGGAGGATTAACACCTTATGTACTTACGGTACTGCAAATATAGCGACATGCAGCCAACCTTGCTACTCTGAGTGAAAGACATTATTCTGTGTATTTTACATCAGGAGAGGTAATGGTATTTTTTTTTAATGATATGACAAGTCAATGGGAGACGTTCAAAGATACTTTTCCACTTTACTTTCATTTAGTCTTTCTACTATAGCTGCTCTGTACTACCTTTAATTGGGCCAGTGAATGTATCAAAACCAGAGTGTGTGTGTGTGTGTGTGTGTGTTATTGTTTTTTCTTGTTTTTCACAGACAGTGTGGGCTTGACAGTACAATAAATTGCAGACTCTTTTGGCTTCTCTATTTAGGTAATCTCTTACCTTTCCATGCATTAAGCTGGTCAGATGCCAAACATGGTCAGGAGCCTTGGTTTGGTCATTTATTTATTTTTGGCATGCGTAGAATGAAATGTTGTGAAAGATTTATGTGCCATATTATTAGCTTTTTTAGCGGCAAGAAGTTTTTAATTTCAGAAGAAAAGACACAACAATGTCATAAATAATGAAGAAACAGTCAAAAGCTTTCAGAGTTAAAATGTGTGGAAAGGAAGTGACAGTGAACACGAGAGGAAAGGCCATTAAAGATGCATATAACTATTTGCAAGTAAACCTTTGAAACCCCTGTTAGAGCTGGGTTCAGATATGAGGTAGGAATAAATTGTGCCTAGAGTAGCAATGTACTGCCACGTTAATATCCAAGTATCTACTTTGCTTACTCTTCTGCAATTATACCATTTTCCAGAGGGACCAAAGCAAGTTAAACATCCTCTTGTCTCTTCCCAATGCTGATACTCTTCTTGCAGAGTTAACTTAGGATAAGTGAGAATGGGACCAAAACTCACTCATGAGAGTGAGTTTTTTTTCTGGACTCATGGTCCAGAACTGCCAAAAAAGACCCCTTGTGCATATATCTCACCTGACTTAAAAGCAGAACTTGGATAGGTAACACCCTGACACTGCAGAGAAAGATCTCCCAAACTACTTTTGGGTCATGATAAGAATATATTAAGACTGTATCCTGGACAGACTTCAAACCGTAGTTCTTCAAAAGGGAAAACAGCAGGTTTTCAATTTTAGCTGGTGTCCTTTGAAAATCTGTATTTGTGTACTTATTGAAGCAAAAGTCACATTAACTGTAGTTGAGAAAATACTTCAGAAATCAGCTTTATGAACAAAGGGACTACTTTTGCTACCTTTGAGATGCAATACAACAAATAGTGAGCCTACACAAGACTGTGATGCAGGCATGGATAAAGAAACCTGTTCAACTGCGACAGAAACAGGGTATAAAACACGGACAATCTCAATTCTTTTACAAGATGTGGTTGTAGCAGGGACCCTCAGATCTACTTGCACATCAGCCTTGATCAGAACCTACAGCAATAGTGCAATTTCATTCATTTGAAATGATAGGCTGAGCTGTTAAAAATAACTTGCGCAGTTAGAGAAAAGAAAACAACCATCGAAGAAAGTGGTGCTAATAAATTCAGAAACATTTTAGTGCTTGAGGGCACAGAATGTCCCTTCAGATGTATTTATTGTAAAAGAGGTTTTATATTTGTTTGTTTTCCCCCTTTCTATTTTATTTGACTTTCACTTCTATGGTATTGCAAAACCTTTAATATTTCATGGTCGTAAGAGCTTAAATAATAGAGTACTTGGCCTTCAGTTGGTACCTGCTCATCTGATTGTCAGACTGGCTGAAGCAAATTTTACTTATTCCTAGTATTAACATTTTCTTTGTGTAATTTCCCTAAGTGTTCCCTAAAAGAAAATTTTTGGGGGGCACGTTTGTGGGAGGGAATTTGTTGTTATACCTGATGCGTCATGAAGACTGTTGAGGGTGTAGCATTTCAGCTCATTTTTTTCATCTTTGCTTCCCTTCCCCATTCTTTCTCTGTCTTGCTTCCTTTCTTCCATGCACCCCACCCACTTATTTATTTACATGACTGCTGTGACCGTGGTATCTGAATATTTCCCAAGTGCTTAAAAATACTGATCACAAAACTAATCTCTGTTCCTTCCAGCCAGTGGGAGAAATAGCTAATTCATTTGCAGGTTTAGTTTCATATCTACATGTGAGTGTGTGTGTGATATCTATGTTTGGAGAACTTGAGGAGGGAAAGCTGTTGCAATTAAACAAGCTTTGCAGGAGCTCTAACATTTCAACTTTACAAAGGCATTATTATTAGTTGCAAAATTATATTTTATAATCCATGTCCAGCTGCAGTGGAAATTTTCTGTCAGCTTCAAGCTTGTAACCTCTCCTCTTTTTTCACTTATGTGTTGGGGATGATCATGCTTGAGTAGGAGCTAGCAGCAGCTTTGTGTTCTCATCTTTCTGTGTATAAGGACAGCTTCTATGGAAACTCTGAATCTAATAGCACAGAAAAAAATTTACTCCCAGGTACATCACATAACGGTAGCAATTATTCCACAGAGGATGTTTCTGCAGCGGGCAATTTGCAATTAAAGGTTTGCCAATTTTATTGAAGCCATTTAGCACATTGGTATCTAAATGTATTTCCTCTGGATTGTATGCCTGTGCTTCACCTGTGGATAATATATGTCCTTGAGTTAAAGATCTTTATTGAAGTTGTACGTAGGAATTTCTCGAGTAACTAGTTTCACTCTCATGGGCCTTGCATAAAATTAAAAAATAAAATGTTCTCCTTCGACAACAAACCTGAGTAAAAAACCTACATTTTGATCCACCCACTCTTAAGATTTTGCATCCCATTGATTAGCTACTGGTAAAACACCATTAATACTCAGATATAGTTTTGAGTGTCCTGAAAGAAAGTTGTGGTTACTACAAGTTTACACCAGTCCAAGTTCCAGAAGTGGTAGCATGTTCTGCTCCAGGTTGACATCAGATAGCTTGTTTTTATTTGATATTGGTCTCATGAGGGCAACATTGATGATGATGTTGACAAAAAGAGATAAACTGTCCCATGTTTCCCATTGACAGTTCAGCCTTGTCTCACTAGTTTCCTCAACAATTTGGCCAAGATTTAAATAATATGTGTTCTAGAACATAGCCTTGTTAGGACTTTCTGAGTGGTGGAGGGCCTTGCTGATGAGGGAACAGTTCTCCATGTACAATCTAAGAAAAGGGACCAAACCACTACTGTTCACCCCTCTGGCTTCAAACAACTGAGAGTGAATCCCGTCACATCAACATTCGGCTAAATAGTTTGCAGATATATTTCCAAATACACCTGTAGCAGGTACGCATGGTGGTGTGTGAACCAGTTCTGATGCATGTGTACAACAAAAGCATGTTGCTTTTAATTAATCAATGTGAGCAGAAAAACCTGGCCATAATTTTCCCTTTGCTCCTCTTTTATATACCCACCTTCTCTGCCATTTCTCTCCTTTCTCATTTCCCTGAATTTTGTCCCTAGCTGTCAAATGATTACAGTGGTATTAACTAATCCTAGGTAGGTGTGCAGAGTAATCTTGCTAAAAGAGTGAACTTGATAATGAAATTGGTTTTCCCAGCTCTCGTGGTGCTGGTAGCAGTACCCTAGTTGTTGGGTAGTCCCAGTGGTGGCAGAGGTGGCACCTATACATCCTTACTTTCAAACAAGGAGTGTTACTGTATGCTCTTTATGGTTTAGAAATCTGCCTTCATTCTTAGATGCTTCTACAAAGCAGTCTATGTGCTAAATAAGGAAATGTTGCAACTCTCTCAACCACGACTGATAAACTGTTGATAGAAATGGAAGCACTACAATGATGCTAGTTGGAGTTATTCCTAAACAAAGTGAGCGCTATGAAAAAAAGCAAAGCAAAAAAGCTTAAGTTCATAACTTCTTTCCCAAACTATTTGTGCAATTTGTCCTTCAAAATTTATCACTTACAACCCTAATGAACCTTGGCGAGTCTTAACTGTAGTTGCAGCTGTGTTCTTGAAACCTGAAGTTTTTATAATTCATTTAAAAAAATGTAAATTTTAACTAAACACATATTTGTCTATTTCGGTTCTCCCCTCCCATCTCATCTTACTCCTTCATACTCTCCTCTAATTGCAAACAAAGTAAATGACCTTTTGTTATACCGCTGGGTGCCGATCCAGCACACCGCTGAAGCATTGCATAGCCTGCCTCAGGGGCACAATATTAGTAGAATGAAGGCCAAAGAATGCTATTTTTAGTTGAACAGTTCAGCAGATGGAGGCATGAATACTCATATATCTGAAGGTTGAGGGGTTTGAACCATTAATTTTGATAATGTATTTAACCCTGGGAACAATCAGAAACTGTAACTCTGAGGTTACAATGCTTTTGACCTTTACTGTACCGAGTGCCCTCTGTTCTATAAACAATATATTACATTTCTACTTATTCCAATTCTCTCACACATATAAATTTCAGGACACAGTTGACATTTGCTTTCCTCAGCTATTTTAGTGCTGGTCCTTAAAGTAAGTCAAGAAGAATGTGCAGGAAAGAGGCCAACGTAATGCGACAGTCATGTAAATACAGCCTTTAAATAGCTGAGATGTTAAATGTGGCCTTTTATGAAGAAATATTATTCTCAGGAACTAGAATCTTGTTGACTTATTATTTCAATGAAAAAGTTGTTTTAGTGGACTGCTGGTCTTATGGAGTTTCCTCTATATGTTGTAACCTTAAAGCAATTTTTTAGTGGGGCTAATGTGATCTGATAGTAATAGCTTACACTGGAGGTGATTTGGTCCCACTCTGGTACCACATCATGCAGAGAGATGTACCTGCCTTATGTCTTATTAAATGATGCATGCTCCTCTTCAACAAATATAGCAGTTAAATATCACGCAGCTTAAGTATTTCTAATTAAAATATCTCCATGTGTCAGCATACTGGTAATGTATTATTTTAATCCATTTATTTTGTTTATGAAACAGTGACATATGTTTAGATTGTGAAATATATGAGCCTTAAAAATCACTTTATTGAAGAAAATTAATTTCTACAATGCTATCTCAGTAATGTGTTCACTCACCCAGTCAGTCACTGGCAGGGCTGCCAGTCTTAATGTTGGTTAGACACAGTTTAACAGTTTTATCTGACATAACACTCTCGGATGTAGGCAATAATAATTTTTTCAAATGCAAAAACCATGGGGTTTTCCTTTCTTTCTCTCTCTCTTTTTTTTATTTTTAAACACAATGAAGAATGGGGATTGGGTAAATGTGAAAGAGATTTGGTGAGACCAATCAAAATTAAAAACAGCCAGTTACCTTTTCAAAGTTAGACACTGTAATTTGTTTGTCAGCAGGTAGATGTTTGGGTCAGCACTGCGAGTGAGTGACTGTCAGCGGGAATTCCTACAAGACAAGTAATTTCCCTCAATGTATTACTGACAGATTGCTCACTTCTTCGTATCACTAGAGAAAACAAACTTAATATTGTTACAGGCAGAGTTTCTGTCTTCATTAGCCTTATAGAATGATTTTATCTAGCATTCAAAGACTACTGAGCTCTAGGTGGGCACAATTTTACAGAATCTTCCTTATTACGATACAGTGAATAGTGGCCTAAATTAAGGGAATGGTGGGTGCAAATTTCCGTATATGGAAGTAGTAAATTATATATTTTGGTCCTTTTCTTATGTAGAAATTTAGGTTGTAGCAGAGGAGGGAGAGGTTAAAAGAAGGTTTTATTAGGTCTCTGAGAGACCAAGCAAGCCTTTTAATGAAAATAAAATTAAAAATATGCCAAGCTTGCAATACTTAAGAAAATTTAATTAAAATCAATGAAATAGTTATACTTGTGCCTTCCTCTACTTGAATGTTTATGTCTATGTGTAATATCTGTGTTATCAAGTTGAATTATATCAGTGGCAGTATCAATGAAAATGATGTCATTGAGTCAATATTTTATTGTATGGCCTCCTTCCTTTGCAGAATTTCTTAATATTCCATCTTTCTCCTACTCCTCATTTTCAGCCCTGAATTATCTTACAGACTCTTTTTCATATGGAAAGGATAGCTCATCAAAATTGAGACTTTTTGCAGTAATCTAAGAATTCTGATGAAGTTGCTGCCAGGAGAATTTTCCTGGCTCCTCCAGTAATGGCATTCCTGGTAAAACAAGAGGGAGTCTCCCTATATATTCTTCCAGTTAGTAAAAACAGACAAACAAAACCATTAGCTAAAGTAATCAGCCTGGTACAGCCAGCAGCATTACAGCTGCAAGACCCTTTTCTCACCCATTTAATGCCCTGTATCTCCAATAACTTCTTTAAACAGCAACTCTTTGTTACTTTCATTCTTGCTTAATGGAACAGTGTCAGATTATGTAATAAAAAATTTATAGGAATGTTTAAGAAAGAGGCTGTTTCTACAGTCTGTAGCAGTTCTAGTACTTGTCTTGGATGTAGCAAGCCTAAATCCAATCCTGGGCTTGTGTTCCCCCTGTTGCAGGAAGGACACTGGCCACTGGACTGTCACTCAGCCTGGCATAGCTCTCTCTTTCTGTTCCCTTCAGATGGCCGAGCCCTCCTCCATCCAAAGTGCTGTAGTCTTGCACCTTCTCTCTTCCCCCATGCAGGAAGACTTTTCAATCTGGCAGCTAGGGATCAGGCTCCTGGTGCGATTCCCACCTTTTGCACCCTTAGATCTTACCAAGCAGGACAGCTGCCTTCCAGGCCCACATGCTCTTTTACAAGGAGAATTTACCATTGGGATCATAAATGGCACAGAAATAAACTCACTTATCAGGAAACTTGTATATTTGAAAGGATGTCATCTTTATAGCCTGGATTGCAGGAGGTTTACTGTGTCTCTTCAGTCTGTACCAAGGCACACACTCAAACCTAAGTGACTGGAGGAGGCTGAGCCCCCAGCGTCAACAAGATGTTCTTGCTGCCTTAACCACTGGCAGCCCCTTGCTGAAAGCCCAGGCTCTATTTTAAAATAATTGTGCTTTGCAAAGCTCCCTCCCTGGGGTGTGTATCCACTCAGAAGCCAGTAAGAAGCAAATAAGTTACTGCTGCATTTACTGATAGAGCACCAGAGGCACCAGCACTACAGTGTGCTATCAGGGGATGAGCACGTTTTTTAAAGCTCTTTTAAAACTATGGCATCCCTTTGGGGAGCAGGCTGACTGTGAGGAATACTCTGAGCTGGCAACTGGATTCCTTCAAGCCTTCTAGAGATGTATATGGTGTATGCCTTACAGGAATTAGCTGCAAGTGAATATGTTTCTGGAATTTTATTATAGTTCTGATAACTATAGAGCAAGCTGCTTAATTTGGATAGAAATTACAAACGTGAAGGATTTTTTCCTGTGAAGATGTTAGCATATTCAGATGCTTAGAAACTTAGCAGCAATCAAATTAAAGACAAAGATGCTTTCACATTGTCAGCTCTGTACACAAAAGAAAATACACTTCTATATCATCATTCCTTCCTAATTGATACGAAAAGAGAAAACAACTCACCTTTCATCTGAAGTAAAAGTTCTAAGATTAGGTGAGAGCTTCCATGTATAGACACACACATGCAGTGTGCTCACATGAAACAGAAGAATTTTAAAGATTTGTGGACTGGACAGATAATCATCACCTGCCTTATTTTGGAGGGTCTTTGATTATAGAGAGTATCGCCTTCCACTGACCCAGTTCAGAAGGGAAGGTAAATTCATAGAAGAGAAGTTAGAACTCCCCAAATCAGTCTGTAGATACTGTCATTGAACAGAGCCTTGTTAGATAATGAAATAGGAATGATATTGCCTCCTAATGCCCTGCTTGTCTGAGATGCTGGGTGTGTATTTGGTCTGTGATATTTTTAGAATTCATACGATTGAGAAAGTAGAAAAGTGTGCCAACTCACAGAAAGTATTGGAATCATCTGTCCAGTATGAAGGATGAGCTGAGGAAGCAACCTTAGCTTGGAAGGTTGCACATGGCAATGGGGCACAACAGAAGGCTTGTGTATCAGTCCTGAAAGAAAGGGACTAGAGGGAGGAGCATCTTAAGGAAAAGGGGAAGAAAAACAAAGCATGCTTAAATGTCAGTATTAAGGGATTATTCAAGAAATAACAAAATCATTCACAAAATTTAGTGAAGTCAACACAACAAAGCCCATATTTTGGTGTTGTGCTTGAAATACAGCAAACAGCTAAGCATGAAAACAAATGAAGAAGTATTCCACATGCGGGAATAGTGAGAATGTGTTTTCATGTCCACTGGTATTTTTGGAAGTGAAGTGAGCGATAAAAAGAGGTAAAGTCCTTTGAAGGAGTTGCACCATTTGTCCTACACACTAGAAAGAGAATAAGTCACCAGGTTTAACTCATTTACAGCTTTATTAAGTAACGCATCTGGGAACTATCCATAGTAATTCATCCAGTACATGCCATCTATTCTGATGCGGTCTTCAACACCTAGGGGAGGGCTAAGCTCAGGTCTCATAACCATTTTAATCTGCTCCCAGCACTGCTGTTGAAATATCATCACACCTACCACACATCTGAAAGCATGGCAGGCTTACGCGAAATACACATTTATGGATGTAAAAAAAAAGAATTTGTAATAGTAAATTCCCAGTTACCTGGTTTTGAGGTGTAAATGTGTATTTTTTAGATGTAATTTTTAAGCCCATTTGAATATGTTTTGCATAATTTTGTGTGTACTTCCTTTAAGGAAATTATTTCATTTTTCCTTGAAGGTGCATAAAAGTTCTAAATGTAGAGTAAAAGATCAGTGTGAGAGATCTGCTAAGCAGCCTGTAAAGTACAATTATTTTTAATGCTTTAAAATGACCATAAACGGGGCTTGTTTTCTGCTTCACAAAGAAAACGTTTCACTGTTTTCTGCATTTAAATATACATTTTAAATATGTTGACTTATCGGGTAACACAGCAGGCTGAACAGGGACAAACCATTTTTAATGGTATGTTAATTGAATGGGATGCTAGAGATGCACCTGAGTGACTTTTTTTCCAGATGTGCCCCAGCTGACTGATAAAGCTTCTCCTGATCAGTAGAGCCAGTATATATTTATTATATCCTTGTCTTCTGTCCATTTTTACTAGTGAAAATAATAGAATGGCTGCAAGCTACCACATGAACTGCCTGTGTCTCTTATAAAAATATAAAAACATTATGGCTTCAAACCCCAAGCAGCACTTTTGAAAATCCAGCCCTTAATTGTAGAGCTGCCTCGGCATCTTCTCACAAGATGGGTACTCAGACACGGGAATTATGAGAGTTAGTGGGAGGTAAAGAAGAACTCTTCCTTTTTCTTGCCTTGCACCCATTTATTAGTGGGATGGTGTCTCATTATTCTGTCATGGGAGCCTGCAGAAATCTAATTGTAGTGCTTTTGGCCTCTCAGTATGATTAGTAGTGGTGGGTGAGCGTTCAGTTTTCTTGTTCTATGTACGGTTCCATACAGGGAAATATTGCAATAGCTGCATTTGACAATTTGTTTGTCTGGGTGGTCAGACAATGAATGAACCCACCAACCTATGCCAGCCCTTAAGAAATATTTCTAGAGAAGATTTATTGCCACTTATTTTTTCCATGTCCTTATTTCCTTTTATTTAAGCCTCTGATTTTTCTGTCTAGCCAGGTTGACAAACCTAGAAGGTTCACAGTAGAAGCAGCAATTGCATAGCCGTCTTCTGTCCTGAGTTGATTTCATACCCTGTAGGATTAGGAGAATAATTATGTTTTTAGACCCCTTCAACTAGGGCTGTCTACATTACTGGCAATCATACCAGTGACATGGACATGTACTTACTGGGAAACTCATTCACCAACTCATTTCACACAGCTCAACAAGCAGTTACTCATAATTGCTCATAATGGTGCTGACATGAGCCAGAATGAAACTCCTGACTTCTCTCACAAAGCCCATCTATGGGCTACCATTTTTTTTTTTAATTTAGGAATATATGAAATTCCGAAGTACAACTTTTCGTAAGGTTTGATACCTATCATCCATTCTGCAAACTTGCTGTAATTCTTTGCTTTTCAATCATATAATTTTATTTCCTTTATCACAAGGGTTCTCTTTAAGCAGCTTCTGCTTTTTACACGAGCTTTAGTCCAGAACACATTTCTATGCACAAAGTTAGTACAACTGTCTGAATGCTTAACCGCTCTTCACAGAGACCTCTCATGTTTACTGTTAAAGATGGTTTGTATTAGCAGTAAGGAAAAAAAAACCACCTGGTTTCTGGAAGAGATTCTAAAAGAATATCAGAAAACATTTTAAATTCTGTGTATGAATAATTGGATTTGCAGGGTCACCCGAGAAAGTAATATTATGATAGTATAAAGTGAATAAAAAAACCTGCATTCTGATGCAGTGATCTGGTTATATTTTCTAGATAGATCTGGTTATATTTTTATTTTAAGTAGGTGCTGCTTGTTTGCTTTCCTTGGATAGAAGAGAAGGAGTTTTACATACTAGAGCCCTTGTTTGCAACTATCTTCCACATTTGCCATGCTTCCTGGTCCTTGCTTGCTTTGTTAGGTGAGCTTGTTACTCTGTTAACTGTGGTGCTCTCCACAGTTTTGATGAGGTAGAATTTAAGCTATAAAAATGCCGAAAACAAATTCTAGTAGAAGCAAACACGGGAAACTCACATAAAGATTTATCTTCAAATTTCAGATTCTTTGTTGAATGATATTACCTAATGGAATCTTGAAAGTACTTTTAATTTGTTTGTTTGTTTGTTTTTTGTTACTCTTTATTTCATTTCATTTCATTTCATTTCATTTCACATTTCGTTCCTTTTCCCAAGCAAATGGAATTGCTTGGGAAATTGCACAGCAAATTGTCCTTTGCTGTGACTGGCATTGTATCAAAGGTATTTGGGTTTAAATGAACTTATATTTTATTTATGTATTTAATTCTATATCAAATACATAATGGTTTTAAGCAGAGTATGTCATAGTTATTTTGTAAAATCATAAAGTTAAAGATTTTTTGCCAGTTTCCAAGGTGTGTGGTACAACATGTAATCTGGTAGAATCACAAAGATGAGTTGATTGTGTTCTTTCCTGTGCATGTTAAACTACAGGAGACGTGATCAAATAATAGTGTATCGGTAATCTGTCAGCTTTAAATGAAGGAATTCACATCTTTGTGCTTAAGAGGAAGATTTTATCGACATTTGTGCTATCCTCTTGTACAAGAAATGGAAATAGACTTGATGAAGTTTTTGCGTATTGTCGCATTCTGTTTTTTCTTGATATTTACAATATTATATCACAATAGCAGACTTTTATTAATGTTCACGCCTTATCTTTAACAGGAATACTTTTATAATTTTATTCAACTACAACTTGTTCAGCCATTGTAGTAATACAGTAATAGTGTATCCATTTCATGAGCAGCATAAAGAAAATGGTGCCTTATTCAGATTCACAGAGGGCATGTTTCAGTAGAAGCACTCTAGGATACCTCCTAGTTCTAGCTGCTCACCCCACGCGGAGGTGGGACACACAAGTATTTAGTCCCTCCTGCCTTCTGGGCTCCTGCTTCCTGGCACACAAAGGGGAGCCATGTCCTCAGGCTGGCCAGAGAAAAGGCCAAGCCGGGAGGCTGCACCATGAGAGTGCTCCTGCTTTGCGATTGCAGAGGAAGAGTCCTAGTTAAACTACCTCTCATTAGGTCATCCTCTTGAGGAAAAAAATACGGGTAAAAGATGTACTCTCTGTTTTGGCTTTGATCTTGCTTTCATAAAAGACTCAAAGAATTTGCACAATAGTATGCAACTATTCCATTATTATTGCTAGCAAGAATGCAAGAAAATAGGTGTACTAAGTGGGAGAGATGAGAACAGTTAGCATTCCTTTATTATCAGAACTTAATCTAGATCAACTAAAATGCTTGCTGTTTTTGTCTTGCCTCAAGATAAAATTTCAATGATTACATATTCCTGTTTTTTAGGCGAAAGATGCTTATTGTTTTAGAATGCCTAATTTACTATCTTTAGGAAATTATGAATATGTAATAGGCTAAGTTCACCTCATTTTTAAGTATTTTGCATAAAGGGCAGTTGTTATAACTGTGGCAAGAAATTTGTGTGTTACATACTTCTGTGCTTTTTCTTCTTTTGTCCTTTTCTTACACCACAAAGAATTAAACCAGAGGAAAATTAGTAAGATGAGCAAACTGAGGTGTTATGGTCTTTTCTTCCATTAGGAGAAAAAGTGATGAGTACGTATTGTGTACAAAGTTGTTGTTGTTGTTGTTTTAATTATCACATTCTCTTTCCTGCTTTGTCTAGATTTTTCTTTCTCAGAGAGATCTGTTTGAGGTAGGAAATGATCATACTCCAATTTTGGGGTTCCAAGCATTTTATGTTAATTTTTGTGTCTGTGTAGAGTTTTTTTAGTGATATGTACACTGAGAAGTGCAACTGCAGTATTTCACTCCCACCCTAATTCAATTCCCTGCTTTGTGTGGCAGTCTCAGTGTATTCAGCAGGTTGTACGCCAGCAGATGAAACAGATGTTTAGGCCATACTGGAATGGAGCGGCATGCTGCATCAGGACCTGGATATTCCTCTTGACATCTGGATGCTGCTGGGTTGGGAAGCCTGCCTTAGGCCAGGAGGCTGTAGGAGCCTTGTGGCAGTGAACATAGGGTCCTTGCTGCTCTTTAAGCGATTAGTGCACTGAAGCAGCAATAATGCTGAATTATCGCTTGGTTGCGTTCTTCTAAGGAATCTTGGGACAAAGAGATAGTCAAGGAGGAGTATTTACAGTAAAGTCATGTTCAGAAAGACAAGACTAATTACCATGTATTAAAAACCTTTCTTTCAAACAATTTAATAGTAAAATTGTTACAAACACTTTAGGAAACTTTTTACAAAGCAGGAAACAAATAGCTTAAAGAAAAACCTCTCTTTCCCACTTAAAATCATTAGGATGAAAAAAGACAATTTCAGCTGTTTTCCAATTTCATGGTCTGGTCAAATTGCATGAAGCAGAGAACAAAATGTGACTAAAGACATGAAATTCAAGGTATACTAATGCTCATGCCTACTAGAGACGAAACTGTGAACTTCTAATAGGTGCAGGGAAGAGTATTAGGTATGGAAGCTGTCTGAATTATGCACTGATTTGTTATAGTTTCACTTTATCAAGTCGAAAATTGTGCTATATGTGCTGCTACAGCCTAAATTGTCTGCTGCAGCACTTTTCTTTATGATGTGTGTTATTTAAACACAATACACATGGTATATTGCATGGAAATAGGTGTTTAATGTTTTGTGATTACTAGCTGTCAGACAAAATAGCATTTAGCATGGGTTCCCTCCCCGCCCCCCGCCACGATCTTTATAAATTGTCATTGTTAAGACTATTCTGTATTTAAATGTGGGCCCTCCCAAACAGATTACAGCTTTTCTGGAGAGCGTCAGGTAATATTCTGAAGAAGACCAGGTTGTTCTCATTTAACCTCCGGTATTCTAAAGGGGTTATATTTAATTAACACTGGCTAAAGACCTGACCTGAGAGGCAACCAAAAGTGATTGAACTGCATTTTCAGATCCAGGCTGTAATCTGTTGGGAGAGGAATAATAATAATAAAAAAAAAATTAGAAAGCACGATTTACTGAAATTCTTTCTAACTAAGCTGTATTTCAATGGGCCATTTAATGCTCAGATGGACAAAGGTATTACTTCAGTCATTGAATTGTAACAAACCCTTTCTCAGAGGCCCAGTTTAAAAACTCTACAGGAAAAGTGGCTTAGCATCATATTCTCAGCAGACCAACACTCAGTCTGTTTGGAAAGGAAAGAAAAAAAAAAAAAGTGAAATGAGGTGAGACACAACCGCCAAGTCAGTGAGGATTTTTGCCTCTCCCTTCAGTCAGTGGCTTCACAAGGGAATTGCTNGGGAATTGCGCTTCAGAATGCAAAACTCCATATTCATTATTGGAAGGCTTTTTTTTTTTTTTTTAAAAAGTGTATATATATTTTAGTAGCTGTTACTTTGTTCCCCCTGGTCAGCTTTTGGCCTGCCTTTGTTCTTTTCTGACATGGCAGAAATGTAGTTTTCTCTCTGAGGGCCTTAGGACCCATACTTACTCTTTACAGGGTTAGATTTTTGACTTGGTCATGTTGGAAGAAATAGGAAGTCTAATTTAAATACCACAGACTCGAACACTTGTTAGCTGAGTAGTTATTTTATTTCAATAGAGCCAATGTTACCTATATTCTGTAGTGATGTGAGATACCTAATGTACTGTCTGAACTTTAATTGTATAAAATTTTAGGATACATCTTNTTTTTTTTTTTTTTGCAATTTTCATGCTGTCTCATTAAAAATTCTCAGCAGCCTCATGCGGTGATGGGATGACATTATATCTTGAAAACTTGTAAAGGCACTGTAAAACTAATAAACCAACTGCTTTACTTTCTAAGGGGAAACAAATACAATATTACAGAGGCAACTGCCAGGTGCCAAATTGTATACATTGTCTTAGCTACTTGCAGTGATTGGTAATATGAGTTCTAAGCGTTCTTTCTGGGCTTTGCCCACAGCTTTACAGTAAAGAGGTTGTGAACAGGCAGTTGTTGAGAGATTGTATTTAATTGTCATAATTCAATGAAATCAAAGCCATTTGATTTCTAAGGAGCACCATCTCAGGAACAATGCGTAAATGAGAGTTGCCTGCATTTAGGCAGCAAAGCAGAGTGAGCTGTTTTGATGGCCAATTCTACTTCATTGTGTCAAAGCAGGATGAGACCAACAGGATGAGAAACACAGTTTCCCATCGAAACAGAAGTGGTTTTAAAAGCACCTTAATGCACATGTGCCCGAAGGCAGTTTAGATCTTTATTGCACTGGTGCATGTATTTTAGTTGTGCAGTGTTCTCCAAATTTACATGGCTGTAACTGAGAGGGACTTTGATATTGGATGTCTGTGCTGTCCAGGCCATGATGATAAACAGGTGGGGACAGGGAAAAGTGAGAAAGTCTCTAAATATTGATCTTGCTGCAGGTATCTTCTCATTCCTCTTTCTTGTTTCTTCCTTTTTCCCTTTTCCCAGAACAGCAGTATTAGCTTTGGGACCACAATGTATTCTCTGTATATCCTTTATTTCAAAATAAGAAATGTTAATAATATTTAAAGAAAGATTAGTCAAATGGTAATTTCATCTTCAGTTTAGATTTGCCATTACACTGAAAATTGAAGTGGATATTCTATAGCTGGCAGTACTTATTCAGGCTCTCCCAGTACAAGTGCATAGATAGTATGACAAATAAAACCAAACTTACAACAATAGTGCAGGAGCCGCAGCATGGAAGAGTAAGGATGAAAAGGTCTATCACTTTTCCAGAACACATGCCAATGGGATCATTAAGTTCATTCAGATTTTGAGCAGGACTGTTATATATACTGTGGGACTGTTCTCTATCAAGTAATGACAATTTGCCTCTCCAAAAGATGAGGGAAGAAATGAAAATCTATGAAGAACAGATACGATCTCACTAATTGTTTTCGCCAGCAGAAGTTTGGATCTTTGTCACTGACTTATTTAACAGATCCTCTTAACATCTGTCCAGCAGACTGTGGACTTTATAAGCAGACAAGAGACTCACCAGACTTAGAGCCTGCTGGGTCCGTCTTCATCTTCACAGCTGTGGATTAACTCAGACTTTCCAGAAGAGGACAACCATATGGGATAATTGGTGTCACTGGGTAGCTAAAAAAATATGAAGAAACAAATGTCATCCAAACACAATTCACTGTTTTTACAGCCACAATTACTAGTCTGTTTAAGAAATAAGAAAGTCAGCATTACACTAAAAAAAGAAAATCTATTCATATCTGTGTGGGAACCTAATCAGGCTCTTGTTTCCAATGACGATGGCTCCACAGTCGCACCAGGTCTGCAACAAGAATGCTCCTTTTGTGTGCCGATAATGTGGAAGCGATAAAATTTCCTATAAGAGACATATGTGTTTACATCATGAGATGTGTTATTTGACAAAACGCTTTGTTCTCTGCATATTTTCCACGCAGAGTTTCATGCTGGGTTGTTTTGCTGGAAAGCTTTGATTAGCTAGAATTAGTTGCTGAAGTAAAATAGACACTTTTGTTTTATGAGTCCTCTTGCTGAGCTGTAAATTATAGTAAAACATATAAGGAGTGACAGAAAGAAGTGCTGATTGAACCTCTGACCCATGATCAGCATAAAAACATAAGATAACTCTTTCAAAGGACTACTGAGAGCCATAAATATTCCATGGTCCCCTTAAAGTTAGGCCCTTTTAACAAAATAAAGCTGTTATTTTGCATAAGGGGATCTTGACTCAACAGTGCTATAACAATACAAGTAGCAGTATCTAAAACATGTGAGGATTCTTTTATCTTTAGTATAGGTTGGCTGTTATCTGCAGCAGGGCAGTAGAAGCTATAAGAGTGATTTTTCTTTTTCTGAACCAGTACAATGAATTCATGGTCAGTAAAAGGAGTTGGAACCAGCAGGCACTCGGTGGTAAAATCCAGGTATCTGTTACTTTGCAGCTTCAGAGAGGAGCAAAACAGGGATTTGTATCTCCTAAGGAGACAGGCATTGAGTGGAATTTAGGGCCAAATAAAAATTTCCCTTGATAATATATAGAATAGCAGTGACAGACACTGAAATTAGTTGTGTTAATAGCTCAAAAAACCTGAAGTGAATTGATAGGAGTAACTGGTAAAATTATTCTTTTAGCTTAGAAATTTTTTTTCAGTACATGCGCGCCTGAACATATGTGGAAGAAAAAAAAAATCTTCAAACTCTACCTGTGAATACAGAATGTATTATGTGTACTTTCACAAACTCAGTTAGCTTGTTTGCACGTATTGGGCTGTAATAAATCTGAGTACATTAACCAGCAAGTACATAAATAATCACTGCAACAGTCTTTGTTATTGTGACTTTAGTTATGATAGTTCATCGGCTGCCTGATTGTTACACCTTAAGGCCTTTTGCAAAGGTATTTGGTGCAGTGTTATAAGAAGTAGAGGCTATTCACACCCCATAACAATGAGCAGACACTGCTGTAGGGTGATATACGGGTTTTAAAATCTGAACGTTACATCCACTATGGATAGCTTAGGCATGTACAAACAAGGGAAAGAAAGGAATGATGCTGTTAAAAGGAAACCATGTACGTCTGTTATGCCATTTGGATTCTACAGGGAAATTTTTTTTTTTTAAATTTGTTACTTACTATTTATACTGTTTCTAAATCAAAGACTTTTTTCCTAATTGTTACTCCAACTTCTCGTATCTGTACTCGATCAAGACCATTTCAGATATACCCAAATAAGGCCAAATAGTTCTCAGTCATTTAGCATAAACCTATGAGTTAAGCTAATGTTGCGTATTCGTTAGTTCTTAAATAGCAAGCTATTCGTGTGGTGGCATATGTGAAAATGAGAGGAGGATCTGTCCCACAGCACTTGCACACCTGTAAAACTCACTTTAATTTTTTAACATTTTTCTTAGAACAAACTGAGAAAATGCTACCAAGACATCCAGATTTCATCAGAAGATATTTATAAAACATATTGTTGTAGCAGATAGCATCTACATAAATACACTGCAAAACAAAACAAAGCATACATTTTTAGCATAAAATGCTTTATCTATTAATTTGAAGGGATCTTTGAACAGCTTTGATTTTTCCAAGTCTCTGATTTATTTATTTATTTTTTAAATTGAAATAACGGTTGCTTTTATGTGTATGTACATTTTCTTTAGCATATGCAGCTTTCCTTCTCTTTCTCCTCTTCCTCCTCCTTTTGTGTGGAGAGCACTCCCAGGACACAGATGCTGAGCTATGGAAGGTGTTTTTCTGGTGATGGCATCTGGCTTCTTGGCAGACTCTACAGGCCGTAGCTGCCTCCAAGTTGCTCCTGGGTTCGTCATGTGGTTAAGTTGCTGATGAGTTACTTAGGGTGTCTCATGTTTCTGGATGCCATTTTCTGTTAACCTACCTCTCACTCTTAAGGATCTACATCAAAAGACATCTTCAAACAAAGACAGACAGCGATGTACTATTTTTTTATATGCATAATCCAATAACCCCATTCCTTACCTTGGTGCTAAAGTAGAGGCCTCAATTGCCATGTTAGTCCCTGAATGTATTTGGTGTAAAAAACATTTCATATACTACAAAAAAAAAATGCGATTTACGTACAAAAATAGGAAGGAATAAGTACAATTACCATTACTTTAGAAACAGTTCTTGCAATTATATTAAGCTGTGCATGAAATTTGTTAGTGGGATACTTATGCTTTTGCGCTGCTTTTTGAAAGTATTCCTGGCCTGAACTGCTGAAGGCTGTACCAGTGACTTCGGTCTCAGATCAGCTAAACCTTTATTTCCATAGTTATTATCTATGATATCCAAAACGTAGGTTTGAGCACAAATCCATTCTTCTTTCAAACAGAAGAAAAACTTTTTTCAGAGACTCTGTTTTCTTTAGCCTGTTTAACATTAAGCTTATTTTAAGCACCACTACAACAATAGCAAAAAAAAAAAAAAAAAAAAAAGCAGTCCCACTGCAGGTGTGATTTTTTGTTTTGGGTAGCTTCTTTTTAGAAATGTGTGTTGGAAATAGTAAAGATGTTGCTGGTTTCGGTGAGCTTGTAAAACTCTTTGTGATTGGACAGTTTTAAGTATTATTATTGCATGTTATATACTCAGCAGGAAAATTCTAGACTTACAGCTTTGCAACACTATGTACTAAATATACTATGGAAAAAATAACTGCATTACCTCTTGTAGTGCAGGATTTCAACAGCACTTGCAGTCACTCCTTAGAGTTTTTCATCTTTAGAAACCAAATTACTCATTGTCTAAATAGCTGAACTTTCATCTCTATAAATAAGATGTTTCAACTTCGCACAATTCATTTAAAATGCTGACAAATAAGGATTCTCACTTGATTCTCAGTAGTTTTATTGTTCAGTGTCATTTACTGTAGCAAATGTATTTATTGAAGATGTAACATAGGACTTGCATTTTTAATAATGGAAGACTTTAGAATTAATCAGTGTCCATAATATTTAGAATTTGTTTCTGAGAAAAATAAATAAATGAATGATTTTAGCACCCTTGGAGAAATATTGTACAAATACATAAAAAGGAGTGTGTCTTGTCACTTTGGTCATAAACTTTTTAGTAAAAGAAAATAAAAGGATAAATGTTTCTAGAACAGATCCCTTCTTTTTTCTTGGATTAAGCTACCTTCCACTGCATTTCTCTGTAGGGCATCTTCCAAGTACATCCATTGCAATTCATTTTGCTAGGTCAGCCCTCATCACCTGCTCTTTGGTTATCCGTTACACTGGCTGTTGCATTCACTCTCTTTCTTTTCTCCATACTTCTTATATTTCTTTGCTACTGTTTCTTTAGAATTCTAGTGCAAATGGAATTATAACCCCACTGCTGTGACCAAATTCTTCCTCACCAAAGCAGCGGGTTGAAATGTCTAGTCCTTGCCTTTTTGTTCTTGTATATACAAGTGCAACTGCTGCCTCCATTTCTTCCCTGGGCTTATCCACCTAAAGAAAGTGCCTCTCTCTTACACAGCAGTTGATCGCTTTCTCTTTATTGAAATATCTTCTTTTTCCACAAGGCCTGCCATTGACAAGCCACTGGTAAGAAGGTTATGATTATCATAATTCTGTGCTAGGTGGTAAAACAGCCTGTCACTAAGTTAACAAGTTGTTGTCAGTGCAAATCTCCCTTAACTGTGTTGATTTAAGGCCCATTCTGTTTTTCTCACCATGTGTTATTTCTGTAACATTCAATTCTCAAGAATTCTTCACCTTTATTCATTCATTTAGACACAGATGCTGCAGCCCATGAGGTAAGTACCAGTATTCCTGTTGTAAAAAAAAAAATAAAAAAATCTGGTGCATAGAAAGCTCATTTACTGTGCTCAGTGTCATTCAGCAGAGCACATGTGTAGGAATGTTACAGGCCTATTGCAAGCAAAAAGTTGTCCAGGAAAGGGATATGAGCTAATGAAAGAATTTTGATTACTGAAAGCTAGTCAAAAGTACTAGTTGACAAACTATTGAAAAAATGTTGCAGAAACCTGGGAGAGGGATGTGTAGGCCTAAGGCCTTTGTCTTCTGGCAAGATACAGATGAACGTTGACAGTGAAGGCAGTTATCCATGTGTATCGTGAAAATATCTCACAAAGGTGTTGTGGAACTTAGATGACGTTAAGAAAGGTTTTAACATTTGGATAAGTCAAGATGCTCTGTTATTAGTTCATAGTTTTGTTTGTCAATTTTTAGAGTGTGGATATTTTTTATAAAAACAGTGAAGTGGAAATAATTCATCAAATGCCGTAGGCAATTTCTAAAGCAGGGAATGCTTCCCCCTCCCTCTACTCCCCACCCTCCCCCTGATTATTATTTTTGTTACTTATTCAATTTTTCTTAGATTGTAGCTCTAAGCTGTAGCAAGGGCTTGATATGAATTCTGCTGTTTCCAGGTAAAAAAAAAAATCAGTATGTACTTGTGCTGGGCTGTAGGCATGCTGAGTACTACGCTTTCCCACTCAGCTGTTGTTTTTCTTTTGGTAGACGAACATCATTTTGACCCATAGTGACCTCCAGCTTTCATAAATTCTCCTCAGATTTTTAGTTATTAGGGTTGGGATAGAGTTTTGGTAACAAGTGTGAAAGTCGATAAGCTTATAAGTTCATAGGTGCCCAAGTGTGAGACCTCATTTGCCATTGCCTTAAGTGAGGCATGCGGCATTGCAAAATCCTACTCTTCAGTGTCAGATCATGATATTACAAGAAACCTGGTTCTGAAAGCTGTAAAACTACATCCTTGCTCACATACCTTAAGTGAGCTGGTTTTCAAAATTAACTATGCAGGAGCACTCTGTAACTCAAAATCAGTACTAGTTGTATTTGAATGCTGGGAACTGGATTGTAAGAATCTAACTTAGTGACCCTTTAAAAAAAATAAATAAATAAAATCAGGCTATATATTTTTAAGGCTTCTTAAAACAATCATGATGGTTTTGAATATCTAATTTGTAATCAAGAGCCTTCTGAGTCAGTGGTTGGCATGAGGGTTATGTAAAGCTATTTTCTTTATGTGCTAGAGATATAGTGAAAAGAAGATATGGTTCAGGGTTTGAGGTAGGCTAATTTTTTTCAGTCACTACTCAATAGTTGGTGGGTTAGAATTTCAATTGAAAAAATGCCATTGAAGATTTTCCTTTTCAGCATTAAAGCCAACAATCAGCATTCATTCACTGTTTTTTTTTTTTTCCCCTCCTTAATCTTGCAAATAAAAGCTTCACAACCTGACCATCTCAATGTGAGGTCCTAGATTTCATGCTACAACAGTGGTATTTGCAAAAATATCCATTTTTATCCCTGCAACAGTGGTGTGTTTTCCAGATTGGCTAGCTCCCCATACAAATGGATATTTAAAAGAAGTTATACAACCTTCGAGTCCACATGGCAGTTTTGTTAGCACTAGTGTGAATTCTTGCAAGGTTTGCAATTGTTTATGCAACAGCTTTGTTTTAAAGTCTAAGCAAACCAGAAAGCTAATTACTGTTACTTATTTTTACATTTGGTTTTATTGTATAAAGCGAATTTATAGAAATGCAAGGCTAAACCCAGTCCTCTGACCTTGGAGTAACCCAGTGATGAATTATATATATATATATATACACATATATATATGTGTGTGTGTGTGTATAAACATATATAGTTTTTATTTTCTGCCCCTATTTAGGAACATATTCATCCCTGCTACTTGCAGTACAGCCAATAAATCCCTCAAGATATTGGGAGGGGAGCAATGGATAATGAATTTAATTCTGCTTTTAATGTTTGCATTTCCAAAATCAAACAATTACATAGACAGTCACTTTAAAGCTCGCCTTTGTTGTTACTGTCTCTGTAACCCTTAAATACTGCAGATATCTCTGTTGCCAGTCGTGCTGAGGTTCAACTATCAAGTCACTGGCGAGCCGTCCTCCAACCAGAGCGCCCAGCATCTCTTTTTGCCTTGAGCTCGAGATGCCTGGTCAACGTACAGCTGTACCATGGGCTGCCGGCATTTAGATGTGACAAGCACACCTCTGCTTGCTTGTCACTGCTGACGGGGCTACCAGCTCCATTTGCCGTGTGTGCTGGGCCTGTGGTCAAGGGCTGGCAGCGGGGGCTGTGGGGCAGCTGCTGTGAGGCAAGGCCGGGACTGCCCCGGTTGGTTCCAATGGCCCCTACCCAGGACACAACCAAGCCCATCAGTGAGCTGGTGGTGTCTCGGGAGAACATGTTTAAGAAAGGGAAAAATACTGCATGGCAGTGAGAAGTGANAAGTTGAGTCTGTTTTGCCCATGAGGATGACTGGTAGGTGATCTCCTCATCTTTACCTGGGCCCATGAACTTTTCATCTTATTTCTCCCCAGTCCTGTTGAGAAGGGGGAGGGAGAGAGCAGCTGGGTGGCTTTCATGCAAGCAGTGCATCCTATTAAGCAGACATAGACTGACCTGCAGAATATGCTATCGGTTTATAGGCCACTGCCAAAGGGGTATGATCCCAGTAGTGGGAGGTAGGGGGGCAACTACTGTATACAATATATTTCCATTTTTTTAAAACATCACAGAAAGCTGAAAAATTAGTTTTCTGGCACAGGAAAAAAAAAATACTACCTTAGCCAAAATATTTAAACAGTCCTGGTTTCAAAATATTTAGCTGTGATCCTTTTGTAGCCTATGAGTGGTATTGACAAGGGACGGCAGGAAACAAAAAAACAACAGCTTCCATTTGTCACCCTATGTTCTGGCTATGCCCCTCCTTCACTTATTTGTCTAGCCACTGAGTCACTGAGCTTGCAGTATTGTGTAACTTTCATTTCTGTGGAGGCTTGTTATATTAGAAAAATTGTTCCAAAGAAAGCAACAATTATGACATAAGCACATCTGGCTCTTGCAAATTATTCTTTATTAAGCTTTCATTTAATTACATGTGCTGAAAGGTCTGCTTTTGATTACTGTAATTTTTTTTATTTGTCCATCTGAATGATAGTAATGTTGGAAATTACATACAAACCACCTGGCTTTTTTCTCACTAATAAGGCAAAGTTTATATAGATTTATGTGTAGAAGAGGGATTAGGATCTTCCCTGTTTATGTTAGAGGAATTATTGCTGATGCTAATTCAAGGTGAGGGTTTAAATTTGATCACTGGGAGGAAACTAAACCTATTTGTTTTTGTTCAGTAAACTCTTTAGATTGGTGGGAATAGTTTACTTTAATGTACACATCTTTTACTATGTTTCAGTTAAACTTTTTGAAAAGTTGGATGCATGTTCCATGAGGTTTTTGTATTTTCATCGCTATTTACAGGAGTGTTTAAGGCCTACATTCTCATCAGCATTTATAGAAGTTAAAGATAACAAACACTGTACACCAAGATGGAGACATACCCTGTTGCCTATTTTAACTTTTGTTGCTATCTAGAGAAGATGCAGCATTGCCGTTCAGTAGCAAAGGATTCCCATGTCAGGTCCCAGCAGAGGTTCTAAAGTTGGCGTTCTGTAGAAGGCCTGAAGCATGGATTGTTTCTGACATTGGTTGATATCTCTTTATCACAACCAGTCTTATAATATTGCCAATTTTTGGCATATCTGGGCACAGTATAACACTTTGCTCTTTACCATGACCAAGAGGGACAGTATTTACTGCAAGAGGGAAAAAGAAATCAGCTAAAAA
Source organism: Chauna torquata (assembly GCA_013399475.1). Lineage (NCBI taxonomy): Eukaryota > Metazoa > Chordata > Aves > Anseriformes > Anhimidae > Chauna > Chauna torquata. The sequence goes on along the minus strand of VXAL01017135.1, from coordinate 28,275 downwards.
TCAAATTTAAGAAAAAAGGTATCAGTGTATGGGAGTTTGCTAGTTTTTGTTTGTTTGTTTGTTTTTGTTTTTGTTTTTAATAATGAGAAGGCAAAAGCCACAAGCAAGAATGTGCTGAAAAAAAACTCTCAATCCTTCAAGAGAAGAAACAGCAGGGCAATAAAAATTACGTACACTTACAGTTTCTCTTTTAGGAATTTTGCAGGAATGTATTGTATATCTTCTTGTCTTCCAGCAACTGTACGCAGCTCAGCTGGCAAGCATGCAAGTTTCTCCTGGAGCCAAAATGCCATCTACTCCACAGCCACCAAATACAACAGGGGCACTCTCACCCACTGGGATGAAAAATGAGAAGAGAGGGACCAGCCCGGTAACTCAAGTTAAGGTATTTCTTAGTAAGCAAAAAATGGTCTGTTTAAGAGCAAACAAAAGCTCTTCAATATTCAAATAAAATGTTCAGTTTTAGTACTGCATTATCAGTACAGAGAATGGAAGAGAAAGTATTCGCTTCTTGCTTCCAAAAATATCAGACATCCCTCTTCTTACCACAGGCAGCACAACGGATTTATCAGTAAAATGTGATATTTTCAAGATTTCAGTTTGTAATCTAGTAACATGCATAAATGGCATCCATTTCATAAATTGTTTCAGGTCGAACATTTGAGCATGTTAAAATATGGTGTTAGCTTATATTGTTAAGGCAAGAGAGACTGTAGGTCTTCTAATTATTTTACAGATCTAGTTGTACTTATTCCACAGTTTTGGAAGAAGCCTCACATAAAAATAAAATGTAAGTGAGGACTCCAGGGAAAACACTGTGTCACTGCAGATTGATTTGACTTTTGCTGATTTCACACAGCTGCTGACAACTGTGCTGCTCCTTCTTGGTTTTGTGCCATTGCTGGGTGCTCGTGCCTGCTTATTCTCACTTGTTTGGAACCAGGCAGCTACAACATGGCATTTGCCAGCAGCGTGAAATGAACATCATGCACCCCTTGAAGTCTGGTGCAGCGAGTACCTTTGGGTGGAACTGGCTAGCTTTTATTGCTACATTCTCCTGTGGTTGTTCTGATTTTCATGAGACCAAAAACGCTGGAAAACAATTTACTCCAAACTGGAGGAAAAAAAGATGAAAAGAAGCAACAACAACAAAAAATACCACTAAGCACATTCAGATGTTATATCTATTTGAATGATAGTGCTATAAACGCAGAACTATCAAAATAGATCTAAAGAAGGCATGTAGTGACTTTGTGTGGAGAGAGTATGCATTTTTTGCTAGCTGCTTAACCTTACAGGCACGTAGTCCTTTAACCTCAAATCAGCCTGGGAAAATTTTACTCACTTGAGGTGAGTTTTTGTTGTTGTTTTGTTTGTTTTTATTTTTTATTTTTTGACATGAGAGTAAAATATCATTCGTTTTTTCATTATCATCAATCATTGTGGTAAAGTGTGGGTGGTAGATATTTCTGCTCTGGCTGATAAATTTCCGTGACACTTTTTTGCTGGGCTGAGAGTACTAATAAATAAAAACTATTCCATTATGGCCAGATCTAACATTTATTTAGCAAAGTGTTCACTTTACTTAACTGTAGATGTGTATTAGTCTAATATTTTACCTCTTGTAATCCAATGCCAGGCTTGAGAGCAGTCAGTGAAATTTACCACATATGCAGAGTTTGTTACGGTCAATACAGAAGCCACCAAAAGCAAAGCCCAACTGTTTCAGCAAAGTTGCCATAGTATAGTGATACCTAACACCAATGATTTATGGTATTGAGAATATACTACCGACTACTTTAATGTGAAAAAGTAATTTCATAAGTGAGTGAGCCAAATGGATCTACACCAAACCAAACCTTTACTATATGAGTCAAATTTTCCCTGGTTAAATTTAAGCACATATCTCCTTGAACCAAAGCCAATACCATTCCAGCTTTGTGGCCAGCTGAGTCCTATTACAGACTTGACCACATGCAAATTCTTGGGGGTTTCCCTACGTAATTTAACTTGAATAGACTAAAATATATGTTAATAAAAAAAGAAGCTTTTTTACTCTTATTTTATTAAGGACATCATTGCATTGAAAATATTAAAAATAAACTACAAGTGCTTCATGTGGACAAATACCAATGGCTAATGAAAAAATTAATTACTAGTATTAAACACTAATAAACTAGTACCTGTATGTTGTCTTTGCAAATTGTTACCTATATAGAACATGACAGTTTTGACGGTCATGCATTGCTTAACAAATCTTCTATAAATTCTCTGTATTTAAACAGTTATTTGTATATACTATATGCATTATTTATGGAACTAATGGGATTCTTTTACAGTAGTCAGATCTTTCGAAAAATAATGATAGGTTTTTCAAGTCAGTGACCAGAATGTTTTGCAGCTTTTCGGTTGCCTCACAGAAAAGAGAGTGCTGTCTATGAAGTACAAACAAACAGGTTCTGGCAGTGTTCAGAATTTTTTTCGCATTATGGTATCATCAGTAGTAGGCAGAAAATTACTTAGAAGTTGAACATGGTATCACAGGTTTCTATGTGTGCATGCTCGCAGGCCCTAGTCCAGCAAACCTCATAGTCTGAAAGGGGCTCTGAACTTTCATATAAATTTATTGAAGCCAGTTTATACCTGTGCAATGAATCAGCTTGCACATAACATGGCCACAAAGCACAAGAATGTACTATGTCCCTTATACCTTTGCGTTTCTGCTTTCACTTGGACTCTGAACAGGTGTGGGCATTTGTGTGCACTGCAAGGTTAGGAAGAATAAAAATGTCATGCAGTTTTATAGAAACAGTTTAAAACCGGAGATATTGTGGCATTATAAATACCTGTTTGTTACATTTCCCTGTTTAATGCTTTGTATGTGATCAGATGTACTTTGCTAAATCACCACTTGACAGTAAGGAGAATGGAAAAGATGAGATAATGTAGTGTATTATTGTATTCTGACACACAGTTCTAAGCTTTGAAATGATCAGTGCAGTGTTTTAAAATATGGACAATATTCTCTCATATCTAGCATGATTCTGCTTTGGGCATGTTTTAAATGAGAGATCTGTCTTGCTGGGCTCCTTAATTACAGAAAATCACTATTTCGCAGTTTTCCGAATGCTCTGTCTTGCTTAACATATTAAGGAAAAGGAAAAAAAACAGAGAACGGGAAGAAGGTTATGATGTGAATATCTACCTTGATCAAAGAAATTAATTACTTGAATAAGTCTTCTTCCAAAACTTAAGATTTTTCTCAAACAGACCTGTTTTCTCATAGCACTGAAAAAAGATGTATGTCAAAGAGAGAATTTCTTCCGTAATTGCGTATGAAAAGTATCAAAAGATATAAGCATACTGATACTAGATTTACATATCCTTCAAAAATATTCCTTGTCTTTATGCAAATGAACATACAGATACACTAAAGGTTGAATGCAGAAGAAATAACTATAGAATACAGGAATAATTACAGAAGTATCAAACAATCAAGAAACAGAATTGCATTTATGTGAAAAAAATCCTGATTTTATATAAATCTGTCAAAAACACTACACGTTTGAATAATAATGTTGTAAAATACACAAAATTAAATAGTAGAAAATAAATGAGATATATTTTAAAATGCATACACTATGCATTGATTACCATAGTAAGTTAAGGAATTTGAATTCACTGAAATTCTTATCTTTTGTTGTGAGGGAACAGCATAGATTATTTTACTAAACAAAACATGCACTCTAAATAAGATGCATGGAATGTATAAGCTAGCAGCAGCATTAAATATGGGCCAAAGAACTGTCAGGGGTTTCCAAATGATTCTTTCATGGAAATACTTCTGATTGCTTAGTTTCTAATACATTTAAAAATAAGCTACATAACTTATTTTTATAGTGCCAGGAACTTTTCGAATAGAACCAATGCAAAAGCATTACTGAGCTGCTGGAAATTTTAAATAATTCTTTGTAAATGCCCTAGGTTAATTTAGATCTCTGAAAACACATTAGGAAATTAGGCTGTAATGTGAGCTAATTCAAATTTTAATTTGGCAAAAAGAACGATCCAGCTACATAGTTAATGTAAATAGAAGCATAACACAGAGAAATTAATGAGATTTCCTTTCATTGAATCTTAAAGGAGGCAGATAATTAGCTTCTTTTGTTATTATTGCAGGAGAATGTGGCATTGTCTTCGAGGTGTAAAGTAACTGCTGCTTGCAAAATGATTTGTTCGTTTGTCTTTTCTAATAGTTATTTACATTAAACTCTTGTAGGATGAAGCAGCCCAGCCACTGAATCTTTCAGCCCGACCCAAGACAGCTGAACCTGTCAAATCCCCAACATCTCCAACACAGAACCTCTTCCCAGCCAGCAAAAGCAGTCCAGTGACAGTGACGAACAAGAGCGGCATCCCCAGCCCCCTTGGTGGATCTCTGGGAAGAGGATCCTCTTTAGGTAACTATTCTGTCCTCAGGAAAGGAGAAACCTGGCAGGTTTTCTGTGTGAAATGTCAGCTTGAACACACTTACATCTGAATTAAATAGATAGTTGGATCTACACTTCTGTTTAAAATGGAGAGAAGAAATGCAGGAAAGATTTTCAACTAACTCTTGAATGCCAAGGATTTACAAGAGTAACCAAAATGATGCAGCGGTGATATGCATCTACAGGAGATACAGCAAATAAATGTTTAATATATATGTACAAATATATACACATAAGTAAATAGATATGCATATATGAAACACATGTAAAAGAGGTTTATATCAGTATCTTCCCCAAAGACATCGAATGGATGCATACATGCAAAGTTAACTGTTGAATTTTGGTCTCTGGATGAAACGAACAAACAAAATAGCTTTGCATGCATATAGAGCCTGATTAGATACAGACATGAATAGCTCATGTGATGAGTTCAATCCAGCACAACAGTGTACAATACTTAAAATATGTAAGTTTTCAATCACTTTTGGAACCAGGGTCAAGGAACATTCAGTATCTCTGTGATTAACAGTAAACCAGAAATCAGGCAAGAAGGTAACTCCAAATGGGGTTTTCAGCTGTTTAGCCCAAATACACCATTAGTTTTACCCAGAACATCATTCTGAAAGAAGTATAATCTCCTGTATCCTGGGTATTAAGTTCATCTTACCTAGACAGTATGCTGAATAATTTATTATTATTATTATTATTATTATTATTATTATTATTTCAACAAAGACAAAATGTCTTCAGCTCAGCCAGTATAACTTATTATCTGCTCATTTTATTGTTTGTTCATGTTTTTATTATTTGTTCGTACATCTGACAAGATTTTGGTAATGCATATGGTTGCAAATAGGGAATTTTTGACTCATATTCAAGCTTCTTTAGTTAAGAAGTAAAGCTTATTAAGTAATGAAACAAGATTGATCTGAAAACTTTGCATGAAGACTACCTTAACCAGTCAAGAAACAGAATCAAGAGCTGTAAAATTTAGATTATCAGTCTTAAAGTTCAAATAGTAAATTTTAACCATGACTAAATACTTGCTACAAACCACTAGCTCACAATCTGTAGCTCAAGTGTACTTGTAAAATATATAGAAACACATGTGAATAATGAACAGATACATTACATACATACATTAGATATATAAAAATTATGATTTGTTCCATTCTCAAAACACTTGGGAACATCATGATCTCTGAAAGATCAAGTTTCTGCAGCTAGCCAGCTATTCTACCTGTCCATGTATTTCCAGCTATCACTACACTAGCTAACATTAGAAAGCAGCATACCAGTTTGAACTCATAGACCATTGCAGAGAGATGGATAGAGAAGGTATGCCTAAGGTGTGAATATTTTTCATGTAAGTCATAAAAATGTTTCCTCTTGATCCAGAAGTATGAAAGAAGCCACAGAAACATTGTCAAAAATCAGCAAGCAACATGGGAGCTTTTGCTCCATTTTACAATAAACTTAGGTGGAGTCTAAATCTCATTAAAAGTCACAGTTCCATTGCATCCATTCTCATCTAGACCACAGTATTAAATAAATTGCTTGGTTTCCAGGATGAGGCGTGAAAAGCCCTTAATCTTAACCTTTTTCATTTTAAAAGAATTCAGGGTCCTTTGAAGTTGAGATTTACTGTATTTTACTCTCTCTATATTTTACTTAAATATTTTATATTTACTGATTTGTTATAGCGGAGTGTTAGTAAGTACACAAATCTCACAAATTCAGAGCTTTTATAAAGGACATTAACTTAACAGGAAGATACACAGACCATGCACAAAATTTGGTTGCTCAAAGTTTTCTAGCTTGAATGTATCCATGCAAATCTATGCATGTGCTGTACAAAGGGTACTCATATGTAGGAACTGAGGGGATCTAGTTAAAGCTTTGCCACAGCACCACAAAACAACTAGTCACCAAATAATTGCTGTCTCTTGGTCTAAAATCAGAAAGTGTATCTGGGATACTCATCTTTACCTCTAACATGCATTTTAAGATGCAGTGGAAATGTTTTGTGTGAGTTTGATGCATGTTTAAAAGTTTCTCTTTCTGTCCAGAGAAACAGAAAGAAAAACACTTTGCTCACTTTTTCACCAATTTAGAGCTTTAAGGTGATAATATACTCTGTCCGCCAAAGTAACTGTAGGTGCTGTTTCAGGAATTGAAAGCTAAATATCTGGAGTGATGGTTCTGTCTCAATAAAGAAATTCTAAAAATTGACATAGACTTTCATGTCCAAATAAAGATTTCTTTCTCCTTCTTTGTTTGTTTTGTTAATTGTTAGTAATACTTCAAAGGCTTCCCACTTAAGCTTCAGATAATTGTTGGGTTAAACATTGAGTCCATGGGTATACTCAGATACCTCCATTTCAGGTTATGCCAAGACTTCAGTGATTGTATTTATAACGCAATGAAAGAAGAGCACATCAATTCTATAGATTAATTCAGCCTTCAAACAGACAAAAACTGCCACTCTTCCTCCTTTTGCAGATGTTAGTTGGTTGCAGTTTTAACAGGATGAGAGCTGAGTGATTACACTGGATTCTAATTTGGATGATTACCTAAATAAAGCGTGTTCTCTGTTTACAGATATCCTTTCCAGTCTTAATTCACCTGCCCTATTTGGGGACCAGGACACAGTAATGAAAGCCATTCAGGAGGCTCGAAAAATGAGAGAGCAGATCCAAAGGGAGCAGCAACAACAGCCACATGGTGTTGATGGAAAATTGCCCTCCATGAATAACATGGGTCTAAACAACTGCAGAAATGAAAAGGTAATGTCTTCCATTGCCACACAGTCTGTCTGTCATTCATTCTTTCCCCTGCAAATAGCTTATTTTTATATAAAATTTCTTTTTACAGCCCTTAGCCATCTCTGCTTTACATTAAATACAGCTTGTCATGTCACAGTGCTGTGCTACAAACTTTTCTGTTTACAAGACAGCATTCAAAAAAACCACTCCTATGCACTACATGTGATTAATCTGTAAGCATACACATAACAATGTGGAAAACAAATTGGTTGAAGCTACCATTGTTTTTAGTCATTAGATTTTGAATTGTGCTTTTGAGAATGATTGGATTGATAAGTATGACAGAAAGGCCAGTTATGTACTAGCATGGTGGAGTTTTACAATGCTACTGTATGTATCTGAGTGTGCTTGAATCTGTGACTCAGATTCAACAAAGAATTTAAGCTCAAATCAGTGCTTTTGGCTCTTGGTTTCAATGGGAAATTAGAGATCATGTTGAATCTTGACTGTAGTTTCCAAGTAGGAAATTGAAATGGGGGTACTATAATAAAATAGCGAAAGTGGTGAGAGAGCATGGCAGGCATCGGACTGAGCAGGACAACATTTAGTTTACCAAATAGCAACCTGGGATCATACCCTAAAGGTGAGGAATGGTTTCTGTCATGCACACTTTAAGGACCGCTCCGAGGACAAAGAACTCTCTTGGAAAATTCTTTGCATCTGTGTTGTCCTGCTCTGTGTCCTTTCCGTGGTCTACAAGATCTGCTCCAGGAGCAGGTCTCTGTGTGTATAACAGAGCCAGTAAATACTGAATCAGGTAATTGGCTGAGCTATAAGGCAGCCCTTTTGGTGAAAAATGCTACTGTTAGCTTCCCTAGAGGTGGCTTATGCTGCAAAAAATACAGCATACAAGTGATTTTACACCACTGACACAAAATCAGTTATATACCGCAATACTCACTCTACATTTCAGTTAACTAGAGAGGAGTCCCAGTAATATTCCAGTAAGCGTTATGGCATTGGGCAAATCAGGACAGTTATGATTCAATTTGGTAATGAACGAAAACTGACACATTCATTAGCCTATAAAGCAACTAGTGTTTCAGAGTATTTGCTGGAGAAAAGAAAAAATTGAAAACCAAGTAGCTTTTCAATGCCTATAATTCATTAATGAAAATTCTGTGGTATATCTGTATTTTTAGAGGGTAGGTTCTACATATTTGGGGCGGTAGAGGGGGAGGTTATATTATACTCCAAAGAGTAAAAGGAATTTTTACTCTAGGCTGAATATAAGATTCAGCAGAAGATTAATTATATCTTAAACTGTGAATTTGATGATGGTATGATCTTTTCTCAACATACAAGGTAATATTCAGTGAGTAAGAAGATTGTAGGAAGGCACGGAAAGGAAAGGAAAGGAGGTATTGTAAACAGGGATGTCAAAGACTGATGCATACCTTTTAATCTACATTTTACATTTTTGCTTGATTCTTGACTCTTTACAGTACTTAAGAGAAAGGGTTGGTGCTTATTAAAAAGATTTGTTAAACTATTATCACACAGGATTAAAAATGGTTTTACAAGACAAATTCAGAGGCTAATAGATTTTTATTTCTACTAGTGTTAGTTTAAATGTCAGCATTTAGAAACTCATTTAACACAGATTCATGCTATGAAAAACAGAAGAATTTATAACTGATCAAGCAGGCCATATTCAGGCAAAACTCTCAATATATTAAGTCAGTGTTTGTCCTACCTAACTGAGATGTAGGGTACTAAAGTTAAAGTTATAAAGTAAATGTCACACCTATGATTAGTATTAAGAGTTTGTAAAATAATGCTTATTTTAAAATGTATTTTATCAGTTTCAGTTGCTTGACATTTAAAAATATCTAACACTACAAGGGCTATTAAAAAAATTCTTAACATTTGATTCGACTTTGAAAAAGTAAGTATAAAAATGCCATCCACTTGCTTATCAGGCCTGCTCCCTGAGTCTTTTCAGTACTATGTTTACTTCTTATATTGCATACAGTAAGTTTTTCTTTTGTCTTTCACCTTTTGAAGAAAAGGAAGTCAATGTTTCAGTGAATAAACAGAAATTTATTTTTTGTGCAGGATACTAGGAATACACAATTCCTGATACAAATGTAGGAGCAACACAGATTGATGTACAGGTTCCAGGTTGAGGTTATACATCAGGCAGTCAGAGGAAAAAAAAAAATGTTACTTGCCAGTTTAGCAGAGTCAATTGGAAGTCTTTAAAAATATAAACAACACTGTTCTCAAATGTTGTCTTTTGTCTGGGGACTTCTCATGGTAGCACTTGCAACTTGTAAACTCTGAGAATAAACAGCAGCAAGGAAATCTGTTGTTAAATCTCTCAGTGCCTTTATGTAATCCTGTTAGTTTTGTTTACTGTAGCATGCGCTATAGAATGAATTGTTAAGGCAGGAAAAAGTTGTGGTATGTACTGTGGTTTTACCTTTGGTATACTAGTCTGTTATCCTTGCTCTCAAGATGCAAGAAAAGGTGGACTTTAGAAAAGAATGGGAAATAAATTAGTCATTTTCAGGTATGATGTCACCTGACTCTCTGTCTTAAAGAAAATAGAAGAGTTAAGTCAGTCATGCATACTAAGGGAATATATTTATATTTTATAGCATGTATAAAATACATTAAAAACTGAAGCATCCTTTGCACAAATAGAATTCTAGAACACTCTTATCCCTTCCTTTACCCTTTGCATTTCAATTTTTACATTATGATGTATTTCTTTTACTCTAAAAATGATGGGTAGGATGATCAAAATGGAGGAAGGGAATGATAGATCACTTCAATAAAAAAAAAAGAAACATAATTTTGAAATAACTGTATGCAAAGAACATAGTGTATAGTTTCCATCATAATCCCAGTGAAGCTTTGATAACATAGTTGCAATTCTGGATTGGTTTCTTTTGAAGAATCAGGATGCTATGTTTTCAGGACCAAATTTTCAGAAATTGGCTTCAGGTAATTAGACTTGTATAAATGAGTAGCTAGAAGCTGGCACCAGAAAAAAAGATTATGAATTTATTGCCTGCAGATGGTTTAAAAAAGCTATTGAGTTTTGGTCAGTTACTGGTCTTCAAGTTCAGATAGCTACTCATAGTTTGTTGTGCAAATGATTGCGCTTACAAAATTATGTACGTAGCTTCAAAGCTTGGGTTTAGGCCTGTTTGAAAATGTGTCATTTAAATCTCAGAAAGCTTTGTATTTGGTTAGAGACACAGAATTGAAAATTGCCTGTGTTCATATTCTGCTGTTCAAAAAAATCTCCTACAAAGCTTTGAAAGTGCTCACAGAGATTCACTCATCAGAAAGCGCAAAACAAAAACATCCAGCACTGGCACGGTCAAACTTTACCATTTGCTAAAGCATTAAGGTTAGGGTACACTTCAGGGATGATACTATTCTAAGGACATCTACAATTACGGATTTATTTCAGTTCATGTGCATAAGGCAAAAAGTCATTAGAGCAGAGTTGAATTTTTCTGCTTTACCTGGTGTGTGTCAAGTGCAGGCTGACTGAGGAAGGGGAAGAAGCAACTGTGTCAGTGGCTTCACAGAGTAAAGAGGAACACTGAGGAGGGGGAGGGAATTAGGAAAATCCAGAAGACAGGTTACAAAGCTCTTTCCATTTGCTAAGAGCAAAAAGTAAAATTGTAAGAAAATTGGCTTCATTCAGAGGATATGACTTTTTTCCAGTCAAGCCATGTTTACCATCAACAAAAATGAGTGCATTAAAGTACTTAAAACAGAATTTGCATTACTAGAGCTACTTGTATTTATTTTAGTATTTTGAACTAGGATGATTGCCTAGAAGATTTGATTTCATTTGAGGCTTTAAATGAACCTGAAAATGCTATATAATCTGTAACATAACTGACTTTGNTACTCAGATGTGCATTAATCTTCAATGGAGAAAAATATATGAAGTCAGGATAGAACATATACCCTCTAAATATACCCACGTCTGGACATGGTCTAGCTCTAGATGGCCATGCTTGAGCACAGGGCAGTGGACCACATGACCTCCAGAGTTCCTTTCCAAGCTAAACCATTCTGTGATTCTGTGAAGTAATCACAGACCCAAGGATACCCCCACCTCCCCATTTTCTTACTCATTGAGCAAATTCATTGAGATTTGAGAGGAAGCAGAATTTAGTATACCATTTTTATGTTTATATTCCATTCCCACCCTCTTGTAGATTTTCAGACAACTGTGTATTGTGGTAGGAAACCAGAATTAGACCCCAAAATAAATGACATGAGTCACCACCTCCTTCCTGGGAATGATCATACTTTAGCACCTCTTATAATGAGTCTTTTATTCCTTTCTTATTTCTAAATAAAAGTTTTACAATTTGAATCCACATAATTTATCCTAACATAGACCACAGTTTGTATGCAAAACGTGTACATTCTTAAAAACGTGTATTATTTACCCTTGGAGATGTTACAGTCTATTGATCAAATCCATATTTAGGCACTTGGATTTGACTTGATAAGCCATAACGACCCCTTTGGAGGTGTTATGGTCTGCTGTATTTAGGGACTGTTAAATATGTGGATTATTGACACAATAGAGTGTAACAGCTCCTATGGAGCTGTTACGCTTCATCACTTATATGAAGCCACTGCACATGCGTGCAAACTTTGCCTGATAAAAACACTTCAGGAAGTCTT